>OY720678.1:86245129-86856470 GCA_963170755.1 Amphimallon solstitiale | reverse complement strand
ACTAACTGCAAACAGTACAACATGTGCAAGCAAACGGCCCTGGGCCAAATCCAACGAAATCTTTCGGAAGCGGAAGGTCCAAAATTTATGAGTCTATCTCTCTTTACGCACTTGGTCAAACAAAGATAGATTATCTAAAGTTTCTCTTCCGTACTTCAGGGCGCAATGTAGGTAAACGCTAGTAAACAGGTAAACAGTTTTTAATCTTTACTTTTGCGTGCTAGGGTAGTAGGTTCATATATATAATACGGATACTTCTTAATTTTTATTAGTAATTTGCTATCATGCAGTAACATAAATATCTCGCTTGCTATACAGTTAGATTTTTATAGTCTTGTTTGAAAAGGATTTATATACTATTAGAATACTAGCGTTTATTAGTTTTATGGCACCTAATACCTATCCAATTATTCAAATTATCTATAAAACATAAAATAAGAATACACTTCATTGGTACACCTATACAAATTTGTAACTCATAATAGGCTGAATTTTGAATTAAATTTGTTTAATAAAAAAAATGTTAGATGATTTATAAAGTTCTGTTTATCACGGAAATAAACTGTAAATTATATCGTGAGAAAACGAAATAGGAAGATCATCGTATTTGAATGCCGCCACAAGGTTGGAGGTGTAATTTATAAGCAAAGCAATACAAAATGTTTGAAATACAGTAGCGTCCATTAAATTATGGCACGTTTGAAGGCGTTGCTTGCCACAAATTATAAATTCGAAATTAATGTACCGATAATTAAGTTTTACAAGTGTTCCTTTAATTTATGTATTATACCTTCCAACAAATTTTTAAATGTGGTTAAACACAATTTGTGCATCCAACCTAATAAAAAAAAGTCGAGTTAAGAGGAGCGTCTACCTATCGAAAACTAAGGCATCGCCGTTTCGCGTTTTTTGAATTTATTTTTTAATTTTAGAATCTCAAATTTGGGTTAGTGATGCAAAAGGCATCAATTTATAATGTGATGGTCAGTTTATGTACTAATTTATTTTCTTAAAAAAGTTATGTGTCTTAGAAATAACGACAAAAATGCATGAATTTAATTAATGTCTACTAACTAAGGCTGATACACAAAAGAAAAAAACAACCTCCACGCGCCAGCTGCACATTTGATGAACGATATAAAAAAAGAAAAACTTTCTGTAATTATTTTTGAAGATAAAAAATATTAAATAGTAAACATTGTCACACACATTTCACACGAGGTTTTTCCAAGCTATTGCGTCGTCTATCCCTACTTTACGGTATCTCTACCGGTCCTAGCGAAGACGAAAATCTATCGGAATCGGTCGGCTATTCCAGACTTAAGTCAGAGTGACAGTTTGTAATTAAAAAGAAATGTCATATATACTTATAATATTCAAGTGTTTAATAATATAATTAAGTTATGGGCAAGCGAAAATTTGCTTATTATAAAACATCAACATCAACAGTTCCGTAAGTACGCATTCTTTATACAATATGTTTCCCATCAATAGTATTCCTTTATGACAGAATCTGTGAATAAAACCGAAGCGCTGTGACAGAACCGAATATCGTCTACCTCCACCTACTCACCCCCCCCCCCTTGCGTCTACCCGTCCCGCGAGTAATATAAGTTGTGCATAAGGTTCTATTAGTAAACGCCCTTCTTAATGAAGGTGAATGGTCATTGGTTATGTTCCTTTGTTTTGTTTGGACAATGTTTGCTCTGTTGCCATTTTATACGTTATCATGGCATATTAGACACGATAAAGTACAGTCGAAAGCAAAAAAAAGTAGACAAGAATACAGGTTTCTGTCACAGACTTTCTCAAAATGATTAGTGTAAGAGCGCCTTCACGGTTACTTGTCAATGTTTGCGGTTATCTATCAAAATTGACAGCCTTACACTTGATATTAAACTATTATTAAAAAGTCCTGATTTAGATATTAGCGAAAATGTGTGGGGGTTGATGATCAAAGAAACTAAAAAATTAAATCGAAGACCTCAAAATAGACAAGAACTGGTAGAAAGAGCAGCATGGAAGAATGTAAATCAAAATAATTGTACCAACCTTTTATAACTATTCCAGATATGTAAATTGCAAGAAGTTTTCAAAAACGGCTCTATAACCAGATATTAATGATTATTTCCTTCACCTGTCAAATTTAAATTTTGTCCAATCACAATCAAAACTGAAGTTGAAATTAACCAATGAAAGGTACCGGTTCTTGATATCAGCGACTATTACAAATCGACTATTTTAAATGTAGGTAACAAATCAAGTATGTATTTTTTCATTAAGTGGCATACGTGTCAAATAGATGAAAATGTCCGACAAAAAGAGATTTAGCGATGTTTCGGATGAAATTATTGATAATCACATCGATTTGACAACTCATTTTTTATTATGAAACTTGGTTTAGGAAATAATCTTAACAAATATAGCTCGAGCTTGATAAGTAGTCGACTATTACATTGTTTCAATTTTTCTCGTGTGCCTCCCAATTTGACTTAACCAAAATTGGCATTAATAATTAAAGACTAAAGCCCTCGAGCTAAAGCTCTCGTGCTCTAGTCAAATTATTAATGCCAATTTTGGTCTCGTCAAATTGACAGTAGCGCACACTCGAAAAATTGATGACAATGAAATAGTCGACTATTTGTCAAGCTCTCGTTATATTACCTTTGATTATTTCCTTCACCTGTCAAATTTAAATTTTGTCCAATCACAATCAAAACTGAAGTTGAAATTAACCAATGAAAGGTACCGGTTCTTGATATCAGCGACTATTACAAATCGACTATTCAAATGTAGGTAACAAATCAAGTATGTATTTTTTCATTAAGTGGCATACGTGTCAAATAGATGAAAATGTCCGACAAAAAGAGATTTAGCGATGTTTCGGATGAAATTATTGATAATCACATCGATTTGACAAATCATTTTTTATTATGAAACTTGGTTTAGGAAATAATCTTAACAAATATAGCTCGAGCTTGATAAGTAGTCGACTATTACATTGTTTCAATTTTTCTCGTGTGCCTCCTAATTTGACTTAACCAAAATTGGCATTAATAATTAAAGACTAAAGCCCTCGAGCTAAAGCTCTCGTGCTCTAGTCAAATTATTAATGCCAATTTTGGTCTCGTCAAATTGACCGTAGCGCACACTCGAAAAATTGATCACAATGAAATAGTCGACTATTTGTCAAGCTCTCGTTATATTACCTTTGAATATATTTCTTCAGGATGTGTTTTAATTAGTATTAATCAGATGAGAAGATGTTTTGATGATTATTTGATATTCCATAGGATAATGACTTGAGTTGACTTGACACTAATGACAACTAAATAAAGCTAAGTTTACAAAGTCGAAGATCTCTTGTCTACTTTTTTTTGCTTTCGACTGTAGAACGTTTGTAAACCTAAACAGTTCTTAAAAATGCAGGCTGTTTATCGCAAAACTTCTCAGACATCGTGGGACACGCTGACTCCGCAGTGTCACCGACACTTCTTCCATTAATTGTGTTGCACTTTATACTCATTTTTATTTTGAATGTGTTAAGTATAGGTTCGTTGCATTGTAATAAGTTTCATATTGAAATAATTACAATAGTTTTGAAAATTAAATTTTGTTAAAAGGTGATACAATCAAAATAATTATCTAATTCCCTGGTTTTTAATCTATGTAGCGAATACAGTTACCACAAAAATGTCTGTGTTACACAACAGTCTTCGATTTAGTTTATTGTGTAGATAATATCAATATCTGTAAAATATGAATACTTACCTGTTTTAGTGTAGAATTTAATGCTCGTCAACTTTACTTAAATGTCTGCACAAGCTCTCAACGTCAACATGCCAGCTTGTGCAGACTTTTTCCAGGTTTTCAATTCCAGTTGTAATTTTTCAATATAGTTTATATGATTGACGGTTGGCGACAAAATCTTGTATGCACATCAGTGAATTGCCTTTATCGAACTCGTCTGTTATTCGCCTCGCTCGCTTGGCTCATAAATCAGACTCGTTCGATCACTTTACTGACTTTGTACATAAATATTACCGGATAGAACTGATATCATACAACAGTTATTCTCGCTTTAGACTAGCAAAATGGGAAAGTTCACTGTGTAATCAATCTACAGGAATCGAAAGATTTGAGTATACCTGGGAAAAGCAGTTGCTTTTCATCCCAAATTAAGTGTTCTTATTTTAAGCAGTTTATGAAATAGAAATTTTATCACAGCAAATACTGGAAAGAAAATTTTCACGTCACAGTAAAGTTACTATAACTTAGGTTAGGTAATAGAATTGCTAATAAACACATCTAACAAAAAATGTTTTGAATTTAAATAAAAGAAAGCTGGTACATACATACAATCTTTTAGCACATAGCCTGTATAGCTGCATGAAATATTGCATTCAGAACACGTGCTATACGTCAAATTTCATGTTTTAGAGATGCAAGTCGAAAAACATAATTGCACGCACGATATACGTGAATCACCCTGTAAAGAAGGTTGCGTTACTGGTAAAAAATAAAATATACATTTCAAGTTTCAAAATACTTTTTATTCACAATAAAATAACAGATGGATGCCCATCGATAATTGATTAATATACATCAAATAAATTCTACCTAATATATTTTATAATATTACAAATCTCGAGGAATATTCTGCATCATTATAATAGAGCTCCGTAACACATAAAAACCATACCTATTTTATTTATATTTCCATATGTGGTGATAAGTAAAAGCTAATTAATGAATATAATATTTATTTCATGTTTAGAAAAATTTTCTCCAAATATATATATTATCGTTATTATTATATTTCTTTTCGCTTTTTGTTGTTGTTTTTGTTCAAACATTTAAATATAATAATCATTCTCTGGCATCATATACGTGTTTTGAGATATTAGACGAATCATCCACAAACAATTATATAGAGTGAAAAGATAAGGATTATTTCAAATATAGTCTAATGCATTAAACACAAAAAGGAGGTTTCCAAAAAGAAGATTAATAATAATAGAATTATAGAAAAGAAAAAGAAGAAAACATTACAGCGACACAATAACCATATACACCGATAGGTGGTGGGTGGGTCATGGTAATTTACGAAAGAAACCCTGTTATTTTTGTTTGCTTGTTTGCTTTTTAGATGGCGTCGATATCAAAATCATCTTCTTCATCGTTATCTTGACGTTTAGTTTGTGCTGGAGCAGCTGGCGCCGTCACTGGTGCCCTAGTGGTCTGCAGTCTGTCACTGTACTCGATCTCAACATCATCTTCGCTGCTTTCCTCTTCGCTCTCAGATTCCGCCTCCTGCAGCCACTTTATGAACGGTGCGGCCTTGTTGTGGATCTCCTGCGATATCTCTTTCGACACGTACTTCTTGGAAACCTTGTCGGCCCAATCCATGAACGCGGCCTCACACAAAATGTCCAAATCATAGAGTACCTTGAAAAAAATGAAAAATTGCAAAAACAGAACGCAATTCACAATTGAAAAAAAAGAGAAAAAAACTGTAAAACATAGATAATTAGTGTGTTATTGGTAAGGGCTACAGAAAGTCCTAAATACCCCACAGTACTTTTTCATACGTGTTATTTCCATTGTTATGCAAGAAACGTGCAATCAAAGAAATCCGGAGTTGAAGTAGGTTACGCATGATAAACGTATTTCCTAAGTTACGCATTTGTATTATCAACATATACAGGATGAGTTTTTTTATCTTGAGACAACGGAATATCTCTAAACCACTGCATCAAATCAAAAAAAGATCTTAATGAGATTTGTTATAATATAGGGGGCTCATTGAATGGTGCCGAACCCGATCCCCCCCCTAGTGAGAGTGGGGACAACTTTGAAATCTTAAACGGGAACCCCCATTTTGTATTGCAGATTCGGATTCTACGCCATCAAGTATGTATGTTTTGTTTGAAACTTTTTTTTTATTCGTTACGGATTGCGCTGTAATCGCAAAAAACATGATTGTGAACGTCTAGAGAAAATACACAAAAAAGAGAAGCAAGCAAACATGATTTTGTGTTTTTTTATATTCCAACATAAACTAAAATTTAAAAAAGCCATGTGTTCGAAACTGTGCCCCTCCACTTTGATACATTTATTTATTCGTAATTGGAAAGCTATTCAACGATACAAAACCGTACTTGACAAGCAGTGAATACTTACACATTGTCCGATCCCCATTTAGATTAATAATTATTAATCCAATACAAATTAGTTAGTGTTGAATATTTCAACAGTAATGGAGGCTATAACATTACAAAAGAGAATTGAAATGATTTACATCTATGGAGAAAGTGGTAGGAATATTGATGATGCTGTTAATCTTTATTCACAACCTTTTCCCGACAAGGTGAGATCGCGCGCTTCCTTTTACCAAGTCGTTCAACAGTTCTCTAGCGAAGGGACTGTACAGCCAAGAAAACGTAATCGGCGAAAAACAATTGCTGGAGAAAATAATGAAATCGCGGTATTAGCTGCAGTAGCTAATAATCCGCCCATTAGTACTCAAGAAATAGCTCGCGAATCAGGAATTTCTCAGTCCACTATCTGCCAAAAATTGAAGCGTAGGAAATATCATCCACTTAGAGTTTTCTTGCATCAAGAACTTCATGGCGATGATTTTCAAAATCGAGTGCGATTTTGTCAACGGGCGCATCAACGGATACAAGATAATCGCAATTTTTTTTGCTAGAGTATTATTTTCTGACGAGGCGACATTCACAAATCACGGTACAGTAAATTGGCACAACATGCATTACTGGAGTATCGAAAATCCCCATTGGTTGCACCAAGTTGAACATCAACATCCTTGGAACGTAAATGTTTGGCGTGGAATAATTGGCAATAAGTTTCTAGTCCATATTTTATCGATGGAAACATAAATCGTGAAAAATATCTTGCAGAACGAACTTCCAGTATGTTACTTGAAGACCTTCCCTTGGACGTACGACAAACAATGTGGCTCCAAAATGACGGTTGTCCAGCACATTATTCAAGAATAGCACGAGAAGTATTATATCGAGCCCACAATCGTCGATGGATCGGAAGAGGTGGTCCAGTGTCTTGGCCTGCAAGATCGCCAGATCTGACTTCTTTTTGTGGGGCCACTTAAAGTCTGAAGTTTATACAGAAGTGCCAACCACGAGGGAAAACATGATTGAACGAATCACCAACGCTTGTTCAAGGAATACGCCGGAAACACTTCTCAGTTGTGTGCAATCATTCCAATTGCGAATAAATAAATGTATCGATGTGGAAGGGCACATTTTCGAACACATTTTCTGAAATGGGCATGATAAAGTTCTTCGTTGTTGAATGGCTTTTTGAAATGTTATTTAATGTTAAAATAAAAAAAAACACAAAATCATGTTTTCTCTTTTTTGAGTATTTTTCTAGACGTTTACAACCATGTTTTACAGTGCAATCTGTTACGAAGCGAAAAAAAAGTTTCAAACAAAAACTACATACTTGATGGCGTAGAATTCGAAACTGTAATACAAAATGGGGATTCCCGTATAAGATTTCAAAGTTGTCCCCCCTCTCACTCTGGGGGGGATCGAGTTCCGCACCATTCAAGGAGCCCCCTACATTGTAACAAATCTTATTAAGGTCTTTTTTTGATTTGATGCAGTGGTTTAGAGATATTCCGTTGTCTCAAGATAAAAAATTCAGCCTGTATAGACAATTATCAACTAGCATTTGACATTTGATTGTCAACGTTGACATTTCACATTACTTTAAACGTAAATTATTTTTTTGATATAGTTATTTAATACTATTTATATATACCGGGTGTCCACACTTAAGTGCGCACTATTGATAACTCTGTTATCTTTGGAGGTGCAGAATCGGTCAAATGGGCAAAGTAGTACCATTTTTTATGGCGGTTACAACTGTGAAAATAGAAAAACAATTGAACGTCGGGTTCTCTAGATATTCGACCAAACAAATTTTTTTAAAATGGAACACCCCGTATATTTTTTGGCGATTGGAAAGAGAATCGCAAACTGAACAAAAGAGTCTTAGTACACTAGTATAAAAAAATGTCAAATAAAGTAGTTATTGAGAAATCTGTATCTTTGCTTTGTTTGCATGAAATCGATATACCTATGGAAAATTAAAGCGTCACATTGTCTAGTAGCTGTCAAATTATTTGTATTTGCTGTTGTTAAAGTTACTGTGTGGAAAAAGTACTGGTTTTACAATTTTTTCAACCGTAACAATGGCATTTACTCATTTGGAAAAGTGTAATATGTTGGAGTTGTACTTGAAGTTTAACAAAAATTCAGATAAAGCGCTCGAATGTTATATTCAGCAATTTCCTGATCGTGATGTACCAGATCGTCGCTATTTTTTAAAACTTTATCGAAGATTAAGAAGCAACGAAACAGTTTTTATAAAGAAGAGGATCAAAAATGATTTTATATTATCACAAGAGACAGAAATAAATGTATTGGCATATTTTCAGGTACATCCAAATAATTCTGAAAGGGATTTGTCCAGAGAATCAGGTGTTTCTCGTAGTACGATCCATAAAATTTTGAAAAAAAATAAATATGTTCCCTTTAAATATCAGCCTGTTCAAACTCTACTTTTGGGTGACTATCAAAGACGATTAACTTTTGCTCAATGGTTTATCAATGCTTTTGAAGAAAATCACAATTTCTTCAGACACATTTTATGGAGTGATGAATCCAACTTTTCTAATCGCGGGATGATCAATAAAAGAAATAATCATTACTGGAGTCGTGAAAACCCATTTGTTGTTTATCCTTGTAATCCACAACACCGATTCAGTTTAAATGTTTGGTGTGGTATAATCGGATCCCGAATTGTTGGGCCATTTTTCTATCGGGGTTCTTTAACAGGAGAAAGATATGTGGCATTATTGACAGAAATTTTAGAAAATTTTCTGGATGAATTAAATTTGGTAGACAGACAGATTATTTACTTTCAACAAGATGGAGCGCCTGCCCATAATCACCGCGAGACAAGGGAGTTATTAGAAAGATTATTTGGCAATAGATGGATTGGCACAAATGGTCCTATTCAGTGGCCCACACGTTCGCCTGACATGACGCCATTAGATTTTTTCTTGTGGGGAGCAGTAAAAAATCAAGTGTACAAACATAGATATGCAATAGTGGATGAGCTTCAGGAAAGAATTTCCAACATCATTAACGCCATCGATGGTAGGACCATTTTAGGAGCTACTCGTAATGTTCACACAAGATTGAGAAAATGTATTGAAATGGAAGGAGATGTCTTTGAACATTTAATTTGAATAATTTTCTTTACTATTTCTGTATTTATTTTTATTTGTTTATTAAATTAAAGGTTTTAATGAATGTTTAATTGTCCGTAGATATATCGATTTCATGCAAACAAAGCAAAGATACAGATTTCTCAGTAACTACTTTATTTGACATTTTTTTATACTAGTGTACTAAGACTCTTTTGTTCAGTTTGCGATTCTCTTTCCAATCGCCAAAAAATATACAGGGTGTTCCATTTAAAAAAAATTTGTTTGGTCGAATATCTAGAGAACCCGACGTTCAATTGTTTTTCTATTTTCACAATTGTAACCGCCATAAAAAATGGTACTACTTTGCCCATTTGACCGATTCTGCACCTCCAAAGATAACAGAGTTATACCAGAAAGCAGCAATCAATCGACTTCCGTCATAAAGGAAAAATAATGACGTCTGCATTGCCAATTTCATAACAACGAACATAATTACTTTATATATTACTAAATTTAGAATTTCATTGGTGTATAATATATTATATGTATAATAATAATAATAAAACAGGAAAAGAGAATATTGGGTAAATTCCGCTGTAGTGCAACCGTAGACACGTGTTTCTGAGTAATTGGTCGTCATCAGTACGGTGTAGCCAAGGAATAAGGTGGGATATCCTTAGAGATAGAAGCATACACGGAAGACCATCAGGCGACAGACCACCATTTGCAGCTTCAGTTAGAAGATCTTCGGTTTTGAAGACAACAACTAACATCGCCCCGAGGAAGACATTGTCAACCTGCGTGCCATCCGAAACCCAGGAAAGATAATCAATAAAAGAATTATCGCGGATACATAAAATAAAACAGGAAAAGAGAATATTGGGTAAATTCCGCTGTAGTGCAACCGTAGACACGTGTTTCTGACTAATTGGTCGTCATCAGTACGGTGTAGCCAAGGAATAAGGTGGGATATCCTTGGAGATAGAAGCATACACGGAAGACCATCAGGCGACAGACCACCATTTGCAGCTTCAGTTAGAAGATCTTCGGTTTTGAAGACAACAACTAACATCGCCCCGAGGGTTTCGGATGGCACGCAGGTTGACAATGTCTTCCTCGGGGCGATGTTAGTTGTTGTCTTCAAAACCGAAGATCTTCTAACTGAAGCTGCAAATGGTGGTCTGTCGCCTGATGGTCTTCCGTGTATGCTTCTATCTCCAAGGATATCCCACCTTATTCCTTGGCTACACCGTACTGATGACGACCAATTAGTCAGAAACACGTGTCTACGGTTGCACTACAGCGGAATTTACCCAATATTCTCTTTTCCTGTTTTATTTTATGTATCCGCGATAATTCTTTTATTGATTATCGTTCCTGGGTTTCGGATGGCACGCAGGTTGACAATGTCTTCCTCGGGGCGATGTTAGTTGTTGTCTTCATAACCGAAGATCTTCTAACTGAAGCTGCAAATGGTGGTCTGTCGCCTGATGGTCTTCCGTGTATGCTTCTATCTCCAAGGATATCCCACCTTATTCCTTGGCTACACCGTACTGATGACGACCAATTAGTCAGAAACACGTGTCTACGGTTGCACTACAGCGGAATTTACCCAATATTCTCTTTTCCTGTTTTATTTTATGTATCCGCGATAATTCTTTTATTGATTATCTTTCCTGGGTTTCGGATGGCACGCAGGTTGACAATGTCTTCCTCGGGGCGATGTTAGTTGTTGTCTTCAAAACCGAAGATCTTCTAACTGAAGCTGCAAATGGTGGTCTGTCGCCTGATGGTCTTCCGTGTATGCTTCTATCTCCAAGGATATCCCACCTTATTCCTTGGCTACACCGTACTGATGACGACCAATTAGTCAGAAACACGTGTCTACGGTTGCACTACAGCGGAATTTACCCAATATTCTCTTTTCCTGTTTTATTTTATGTATCCGCGATAATTCTTTTATTGATTATAATAATAATTACAGGATTAGTTTAATTATTAATATTAATTAAAAATGATAATGTTGGCGTTATTTTAGCAAGTTTTACAAAAAATATTAACATCGGATGTTGGCTTACATGAAACATCGTTTACACGTCGCTAGTGATTTTTAATTTTGAATTTCTTGCTGTCATTTGACAGTATTGTTTGACAGTATTATAGGTTTTGGTTGTTGTTGTTTATGTTTATTATTTTATTGTAGAATTATCTTTCAAAGTTCTTTTTAGAACTAACGATGCTTAAGTCATTCAGTAGTCAAAGGAGCTCATTAGCTCTTTGATTACATACATACAAACGTAAATTGAATAACTATTACCGTTGACCAGTGTGCGAGAGGTATGTATACCTACATATTTGTTGTAATGACATCAAATAAATATTAATATTATAATTTTAGAGAATTGCACAAGCTTTAAATATTTCCGTTGAATCTGTGAGTAGTATTTTTAAGACACGTAAACAAAATGATGCTCACCGAAGTCCTAAAAAAAACGTTACTGGAAACTGCATGTGATTACTCCTGCAATAAAAGCAACAATACGCGATACGATCTGTATAAAAACGCTAAGTTGCTTATACAACTCATTGAAAATAAAAAGAATATTATAATGTTAATGGTGATTTTTAGAACAATATTTTACATGAGCTCGTTATTATCACTGCTAGGGGAGCATCATATCTTTGATGGCTCTGTTGATTCTTTTGGTAGAGTAGTAGCAGATATTGGTTTCAAATATAAGAAAGACTGTCCATAGAGAAGATTAAGGAAAAAATACATGTTCTTCCTCGAATCAATTTTCTATAAAAATATATGAATAATTTACAATCTGAAAGTCCACTGGAATGTGTCTATTTAGATGAGACTTGGATTTTTGAAAATGGCACTGTAACCAGATCATGGCAGGATGATAGTCATAAGAGTGTTTGAAAGTTGACGGCAAGAGGTAATACTATGCATTAAAATTGACACGTGTCGAGTAATACAAATTTTGCTTTGGTTTTAGGTTTATAGTCATTTATGCAGGTACATGTAATGTTTTATTAACAGTGCCTCTTTAGTATTTTATTCAAATACTAGTAATCCTGATTACCATCGTGAAATAGATAGAAACAATTTCTTAAATTAGTTTGAAAATGAACTGCTGTGTACGCTAGACTTTATCATAGCATTTATATCATAAATGTCCTAATAATTCTTGAAACAAAGGTCAAATAAGAGAATGGTTAAGAGCCATAATATACCAGGTGCACACAGTTGTACAACTACGATTATATCACTACATATTCAACCCGATAGAGCATATTTGGGGAATATCCAAAATATACTATAATAAGCACATGGTAGAGCAGGGTTATGAGGAAAAATGCAGTTAAGATATAGAATCAGACCCAGAAATGAGGACACCTGAAATTTAGACGAATACTCTTAGATACACTAGTAGTGAAATCAGAAAATGATGGCACCGAGAATTGTTGCCTGGCAGAGAAGAAGTAATACCATTTATTATAAATGTTCAGAATCTAAAGACAGTAGAAATAGTGATAATAAACAAGAATGTCTGTAAAATCTATTCTTTTTTGATAAATTTTTTATATATTACTACAATTAATTTGTAAAATTGAAAATTCATAACTTGAAATAAAAAAGACAGTGTCTTTTTTTTACAGAAATAATATATTTTAGGTATATGTAGTTATTATATAACAGTGAGTGAGTGTACTTTAGACGTTAATGATCTAATTATTGACGTTTAGAGTTAGTTTAGTGTTTATACATAACATGTAATTATTAATGATGTAGTATAATGTGATAAATTGTTTGTGCGATGGAAATAGCACGAACAACATATAAAATTAGTATTTATTTTTGTCCGGTATACTAAAAAAAGTTACATATTACCATTAGTTTTATTATTTTATGTGCTCTTCTTTGCTTATGTGACAGAGAGGGGCATATTTAATATATCAGGTAAATATATAAGAATATGTAAATATTTGAGTATATTTTCATTACAACTTCGAAAATTTTGGTTTCAAGTCAAAGATGTATTAATTTATTTAATTGTTACTTACAATAAAATTTATAAGATAAAAATACGTAAGCAGAAAATGTACAATATATGTTATAATAAATTCACTACATATACTGATTTAAATTTTGTACTTAATGTTATACCGATTATAAGAAAAAACAAATATAAAAATAAATATCTACATTTTGTTACTTGCCTGTAACATTTGGAACTTTCTTTTTGTGTATGTCCTAAGTTGAAGAGGGTTGTCATTAATAATTTATTACAAATTTGGATAAGTGATGAGTTAATTTGTGTTAAGCTGTACCATCCTTTGAAACAAGTTAATTGTAAAGTACAACATTAATATAAATTGAAGTCAGGTTTAAAAAGATATTTTAAACAATGAAGAATTATTGAAAAAGTTTGCTTCCTCAAATATACATTTTATATAACCATTGTTTAAGTCTTCAGTATTAACAAATAATCACTAGAAGAAAAGTACGAAGTTTGATTTTTTATTTTTACTATTTATTAAGTGGAATGGTGAATTCAAGATGTAGTTTTATTTCATTATACTCACAGAATACATTGTTTTACTTTATCAAAAAGTATTTAATTTACATTCAGAAAATGGTAAATTTTGATGCAAATTAACCTCAAAGTAAACTTCAGAAATCGTAAATTTTATTCGTCGATCACAATACTAACATTGACGTACTAGGATTGTTACATCATGGATTTTGATGACGAAGGTCGATTGTTTGGTGCTTTCTACCATATCAATAGTGCGCACTTAAGTGTGGACACCCGGTATATATACAGCATGTGTCAATTTTCATTAGCCATAGTCGATCAATTCATGCAACACGTGACAACGTGGCACTCCTACTTTCCTCTCCAATGCCAGCGCGACCGATACATGTTCGAAAATACAAGTTAGCAGTAACTATTGGACCACTGACTTGGGTGTTTGTAATGCGTTCAGAAATAATATTTACGAGTTGCAAGGATTTGTTTTTCTTTTTCCTTTCAGTAAATGCAGAGAATTATTAAGCTGCGTTCACGCTACATGACACAAACAAAAGCGTAATTCTAATAAAATTAAAAAATAAGGTAAATAACACATCTGATTTAATTAATTTCTTAGTGCGTTCAGGATAATTTGCTGTTACCAAATCAAAATGTATGTAGATTACGTTATTCTCTTAAATAAATTGTTGTTCAAAGTTACGTAAATAGTTATCATAAGTGGTCTAGCGAGATGCACACGATTGGATTTTTTTAAACTTTAGCACCCTACAGTTCAAAAGTTAAGACATTTAGGAGATATGTTCATATGAAGTTTTTTTCATAAAATGGACCCCAGAATAATCTCCTTAAAATATTAGCTTGTAATTAAGAAACAGCCAGTATATAATACTAAAGTTGTTGGTGGTTGCACGTAAAGGAAACATTCTGTATAAGTGAAAATACTTTTAGGTGGTAGATGGTAGAGGCTATAATTTATAAAAAAAGTCTGTTTTAAAATAATTTTCATATTTCGCATAACAAATGAAATGTTACAACACTCTGTATATTCATCCTTTATTATACAGCAGCGTTGAAGAATCAATCATAGGTAGAAAAAATATAAATTATTATATTTTTAATATCTTAAAATAAAAACAATTGTTTCACATCTCCATTAATAACTGTGAAATGTCATTTTTTACGCTTTCATCAATTTGAACAATAAATGACAATGACAAATTTATATTATTAATTCATAAAACGTATAATCGCACATTGAGAAATATTCTTGCAACTGTAATTAAACTGCTATGTTATATTTTTATTATGTATTTAAGAGGCCACCGGACGGCTTGAATTACGGATTTCCTTTTTTCCAGCTTATTTCTGCATCAAATCGAAAACGGTTTTTGACAAACATGTTTAAAAAGTAATACTGAATATGTGTATCTATTTTTTTTTTCTAAAATGAACAAAAAACATTTTTTATTTCTTTATTAGTGACTAAAAAAAAAATTAAATGGATAGACAAATTGAATGAATTATTGTAGAATATTTATACCGCATATCAGCTATATTAAATGTTTTATAAATTGCTCAAACGTAATTTACGATTAGCAAATTTTGGACCGGGGAGGTGCTGCTCTCTGGCGAAGGCAAGGTGTATATCAATTTTCGTAACTACATTGGCAACGTTGCTAACATAAATCTCGGAGACGATTCTAAAATGCACTGGTCTGCATGCCCGCGAAATTGTGCACAAACGCGGCAATATATGTACGATTTTAAAAGATGTGCATGAGTTAGAATCATATGGTTAGAATACACTGACGTATGACGGCTGGCTTATAATAGACATGTCAGGCATAGAGTACACGGAGACACGAGGTGAACGTTGTTGAGTAGTATGTGTTTGAAATACATATAATAAATAATAATAATATATAATACATATTTTGTATACATACCGGGCAATATATCTATATTTTTGCAATGGTATAGCATAAAAATCATTTATAAATATGCATAAGTATATGTAATTTCAGTAATCTTATACTTTTTATAAAAAAAATCATTTCATTTCATTTTCCAGAAATTTAAATAGCAGGACCTTTTTAACTTAAACTTGATTTAGATATTTTACTATTTGAAAAACAGTACTAGTGTTACATTTGCTAACCATTTATTTAAAAAATCTTTGAAAGACCAGGTGTTGGCACCAATTAAAAGGAAACAATTTCTTCATGGATAAATTAATATATTTGATTTTGGAATGTGCTATTTCTGCTCACAAGGAGAATCAAGAACAGACTTATGAGAGATTACTTTTTCGATTTTTCAGAAATACAGATAAAATTATTTGATAAACATTACAACAAATAACGAAGGTGGAATAAACTAGCAAATAATACAAAAAAAAAGATATCAAACCACCCCTACTATAACACTACAGTTTAAACGAGCATTATTAAAAATAAATGCAGCTTACAGTTGTGCATTATTTAAATGTTACTAATCCATTTCTAAATATCAGATCCTTTGAAAACTTGAACTTGCAGTAAAAAAAAATTTTGCAATTCATTTTAAGTGAATGAACTTCAGTGTACGTATTTTAACACTACAAAAATCTATGCGTACCAACAAAAAAATCAGCGCCCATTATTTAAAAAAAATTACCCCTCAGATAACAAAATGAATCTTTACTAAAATAGTTCTTTTTTATAAAAATAACTCTGGACACTATATAATTGTTTTGTTTACAGTAATAAATCAATAAGCTAGTAAAGAAATACATTCAACTTAACACGAGTAATTACGCATTAAAATGAGTAAAAGAACATTATTCCGAATAAATGAGCAACAACTTGCGAAGAAAAGATCCATAACATGGAATTACGAAAGAACCTTCATTAACCGTAACGATGCAGAAGATTTTGTCAAATCGGAAACTTGTTGGAGCTTAAAAAACACAAACAACACTGAGTCTGGTGTAGTTACGTATTTTCGATGTAATAAAGTTAAATGTCGAGGACAACAATGTGCAACTGGTATTAAATTAATTCTGGATTCATCCTGTGAAAATGTTCTCCTATTTCGATCGCAAGTAAGTCATTCTTGTAATTCTATTGCAACAAAGGCCGGTACCGGAATGAACGACAAACTAAAGAACGAAATCAAGGATTTCTTTACCAAAAATAAATAAATCCGAAAGCAATTTTGGATGTTCTTGCCCAGAAATATAATCCACCACCAAATATAAACCAAATAAAAATATTTCTGGCTAAGTTAAGAAAAGCCATTTACGGTCCACCACCAATATCTCTTGGTGAACTGTAAAGTTGGCTTCTTAAGAATAGTGCTGTCCCCAATGAACGAAGCAAAGCTTTTATCGTAATTTCACAACTGATGAGGACGACGGTGTTTTTAGATTCATGGCAACCAGTAAAATTCTATTAGAAAATGGAGTAAAAAAGAATATCATTATCCACGCAGATGCAACGTATAAATTGATTTGGCAGGGGTTCCCTGTTTTCTTAATAGGAACAACTGACCGCGATAAAAAATGTCATTTACTGGGAATAGCAGTATGCACCATAGAACGAACTGCCGATTTTCAATTTATTTTTCAGAAGCATGTTTACAGCGTCTGAATGTCAATACTCGCAGTTTAATATTGAATATGGACAACAATTTAACACAACATTACAACAGCATTGTCTGCAAATTTACGGGAGGAAAGCGAATAAACTTTGCATTAAAAGATTCACATCAAATGCGTTGTGAAGCTGCTTCCATTTCTTTCAATTCGGGTGGTGAATTTCATAGAGTATTACATAAAGTTTTGACTCAAACAAGTCCCCATTCTTATACTAAACGGTATATAAAAAAAATTAAACAACGGCGACTAAAATCAGTGAAACGACAAATATTTAACACCAGAAACAGGAAAAGACACTCTGTAGTGACTTGTGATAAAGATTATGGCCCAGAGGCTAATGAATCAGTAAGAGATGATTTTTCAATGGAGGAATACAACCGAAAACGGGAACAGTTCCTTCAGGATTTGAAAAAATCAAATGAAGACATTTTGTACATCGAAAGTGCGACTAGAAGCCAAAAAACTTCTAAGGATAAATGAAAGATCTGTTAGAGTTACCGCGTCAAACTTTGGCAGTATATGCAAATTGCACCCTAAAACATCTTGTGTCAACACAATAAAAACATTGTTATATAATTCCTCCGATGGCAATAAACATACACAGTATGGCAATAGGAGCGAACCATTAGCGAAAGCTGCTTTTCGAGAGCGATAGGATATCGAAAAAATTATTGACTGTGGTTTATTTATCGACAAGGAGAATTTCTACCTGGGCGCGAACCCTGATGGGATAATCGGAGAAAATCTTCTTGAAATAAAATGTCCATCCGTCTCACAAAACATGGATCCCCTAGTGGCCATTCAAGAAAATCAAATTAAATTTTCAACAATAGAAAAAGGTCAATTAAAATGAAAAAGAAGCCATGATTATTACTATCAAGTGCAAAGTCAATTAGCAATAACTAAAATAAAAATGTGCTATTTTGTTAAATTGTGTGGAATAAGCATGGCATGCTGGTGGAAGAAGAAAGTATAAGTTTGTGTCGGTACAAAAGCAACATGTAAAACTTTATTTTGTAGATATGGAGAGATTCCGATTTTTCCAAAAATGTAATGCTTCCCAAACTTGAAGAATTTTTTTACATGTGCTTACTACTAGAATTGGTGGATCCCCGCTATACAAGAGGCCTTCCAATTAGAAATCCCCCAAGAAAACAATCGTAGATTTTTATAAAAAACCGTGTTTTTTGGATTATTTTAAATTTTGAATACTGATACTTTATAAAAGCGTCTTAATCTATTTACATAAAAAATGGTGGAGATCTCAGAAGAATGTTCCAGAAATTAATCAAGCATTGGATATCATTGTTCCGATTTTGTATGCAAACGCTTCTTCTGCCGATGTCGAAAGAACTGTTTCATTATATGGGCTTGTCCATTCAGAATTAAGAAATGCAACATTGCTAAAAATAGTATTTTTTTATTAATATGAAACACACAGTTTTCTTATGTTTATTTATGTTTTCTTTGTATTTGAAAATTTGTATGTAATGTTACTAAATAAATGTAAGACGAATTTCTTTATTTTTCTGCTTAAAATAATTATATAAATATAATAAAAACTATAAGAGACTATTACAAGAAGAAAAATCATGTTTTTTTAAATAAAAATCACATTGATTTAAATAAATCATAATTTAAACTCTGATTTTCTTCAAATGATTTAAATCATCTCAACTCTGAATATGTATCTATTGATAGGTAGCATGTGAACGTATTATTTAACAGTCATGAATAATTCTTTTTTTCTTATAATTTTTTATTTTATTTTGATATCGTAATAACTAAAACATTCTATCGGCCCATAATCTAATGAATTATACCCTTCTTATATAAATAACTATTATTACACTGATTCTCGGATCACACATATTTACGCGGTATTTCGAAAAATGAAAAAGTCAAAACTATCAAAACAATAATGTGCAATGTGTTGAATGTAATATATTTTTGTTGAATAACCTTTCATTTGTTTCTTAGTTGGTTCGGATCGAAATTTTCTGCACCAAATTTTAATTTTATGTGTGTATATATATATTTTTCTGATTCAAACGACTCAATAAGTGCGGGCCCTACGTTTATCCTTTACGCCTTTTTATATATCAACTCGTATCTATATCACTAAACGCACGGAAGAGACGAATCGTCTCATTCTTAATATTTGGTTGTCGTTAGTATAAATCAACGATGAATTATGTACCAATTCCCACTCTTTACAAACCAATCCTCGCTGTTGCCAAATTGCCACATCTGTGGCTACTTACAGCAGTCTGAAGGGGAGAGGGGTTAACGAGCATCGAAATATTTTTACCGTCCGGAGCGCTCTTAAATGTGAAACGTGAAGTCAACATAATGGCAAGTATTTAGGGCGATTACATTGTTGCTGGTTCTTCCTTGATGCCTCTTCTTCATTACACTATTCCGGTTTACAATTGGTATCTTTTTGTGTTGAATTATATTGACAGCTAGTGTTGAAAATTTTCACTAACGATGACTAGAAACATTACCTTAAAAAGGGCTGGAACTTTTCCCATTAAAGCATCATGATGAAGGGCGATCACTTGCTCCAAACCACCCATAAAGTATTTCTGAGCTTTCTTGTCGTTCAGAGTGAAACGCAACAAGAGAACGCGATGTTTCTTGATCTGACTCAGGATGTTCTGATCAAATAGCAATTCGGCGAGGATGAGCGGTGTCTTGGTCTTGACCTCCAACCGTTCCGCCTCGACCAAGATGTCCTTTTGCGTCTGCAAAAGCGAAATCACAAAATGCAATTCAAAACGAACAGTAAAGCAAAAAAACTACCAACCTGTGCGTTGTCCAATAATCCAGCGTCTCGCTTGCTCTTCACCATATCGTAAACAATATTCATGCGTTCCTTTTCCGGCCTCTCCAGATCGTCATTGATGGTCATGTTTTTGGCGCCGTCGGTGAGATCTTGCATACGCGCGCGCACGGCCTCCTCCGAAACATCGGCCGTCCATTTGGTGCTGTCCTCGTCTTCGTTATTATCGTCCCCGACTGTATCGTTGAGGGAATCGCCGTCCATTCCTTCGCCGCTAGCGTCCTTGCCGTCACCATTAGCTTCTCCGTTGGTGCGTTTGCTGCGTTTTGAGCGTTTACCTTCAGTCAGGGAAGATCCCTGAACGGCTGGGTTCAAGTTGGGCGGGTTCTTCAATATGAACGTTATCAATTTATGGGTGGATTCCAGCTGGCCGTGGTAGCCGCAAGCCTTGCAACCCTGGGATATTGTGCCGCGTTTCGCAGATACCAGCAGATCGGTTTCTGGATTTTCACATTCCGGACACAGAACAAACCTATAGACAAAAAAAACCTGAATGATTTCTACCAATTAACGTTGGTTATTTCTATAATTTCCATTTGTTTTTAGTATTTATTTAGGTTGAGATTTAAGATTAACGAGTTTGAACTACAGTCGAAAGCAAAAAAAAGTAGACCAAAACACAGGTTTCTGTCGTAGACTTTCTCAAAATGATTAGTGTAATAGCGGCTTCAAAGTTACTTGTCAAAATTCGGTTATCTATCAAAATTGACAACCTTACAGTTGATATTATTACAAAAAGGCCTTCCATAAATGAAATGTTAAAGTCAATGTTATTGCAGATTTGGGTAACGGTTTCAAAATACGTGAAATTGCGGAAAGAAATAATATAAATAAAAGCACACCATTTAAAATTATTAAAAAATCACTATAGAATTTGTAGAATTTCTGGTTCTGGCCGCAAAAGAATATCAACAGGGCTGCGTTCATAAACGTCACACTGCGTGCACTCTAGGGTAAAATTTCACACAAAGCCGTTCAAAAACAGTTGAGTGATTCAATGATGTACGCGTGTAATGTGTTCATAAAGTTCGCTCTCGAATCACTCGAGCGTTTGAAAAACGCCGGATTTGAAACCACGGTGAAGAAGACTCGACATGCGCACATGGAAGTATGATTGTAATTGCCGCTTCTGTTATGTGGGGTTATATGACACATGTGCTGTCATACTTGTCACCACTCTAAAACCGTTCATAAATACCAAAACGCTCTGTCAACACTCCAGCTGCAAAGCAAATTACTCACACGCCACACACACGATTATAACGATTCATTTATGAACGCAGCCCAGCTGAGCAAGACCGCCATCTCACAAATGTGCTTATTGAAAATCTATTTTCTTCAGTAGTGATTGCAGCTAATGTAAAAATTTTCCGATTCGTGCTTTTATTGCTCGACGAAGAGCTAGAGGAACTAATTTGTGGTGCCGTAAAACTTAATTTGAATGCGACCCACAAAGAAACTCGTGTAAGATATGCACTTGAACATCTGGTAAATAACAGACACTTTTGGGAAACTGTAATTTTTACAGATGAAAAATTATTTCAAAGCAAGAAAAATGGACCGATTCATGTATACAGACCAAGAGGTACCCGATTTGACGAAAACTTTATTAATAATGTGTGTATCCAGAAAATTTCAAAGTAAACTTTTGGGGTTGGATTTCAATTCATGGGACTGGTATGTTATGTTATGAGAAATAGCAGGAAACTTAAATTCAGAGACGTATATCAACATTCTAAGTAATGTGATGCTGCCTTCAGTGGAGCTATTTCTTCCAAATCGCAATTTTATAACTCAACAGGGTAACTGCCCCATTCATACATCGGACCGAGTGAAAACATGGTTGGGATTTTCCGTCAAACAGTGCTGATTTAAATATTATTGAGAATCTGTGTGGGTTGATGAGACAAGGTATACAACGTCAGCAGACAGCTTCAAAAATCTTTTTTCAATAAATTAATCTAAACAAAAAATAAAACTGCTTTCTATTCATAATTTAAACTCAATTTAAACAAATATAACTTGCAAAAAGCAAACAGAATAATTTTCGGCATATCTGGGTTTTAAAAAAAAACGTTGTTTTTTACCAACTCTCTAGCGAATAACAACTGTTTTAATAAATACAACAAAATTAGTTATAGCAACATGGAAGAAAATCTATTATTTCAATTAACAAAAAAAAAAAGATTTCCACGTACTTGCGTATAAATCCGTCCAACAGATCTTGCAGTTTAACAGCATCATGGGAACCGTTCACGATGAATCGCTCGTTCTTGAAGTCGAACTGGGTTTGAGCGCCCAGCTCGCAACCGAAATACTTCGTCGGATAGGTCGGTGGTCGACCCAGTGCCTTCGCCACCTCTGCCATATTAACGATGACGGTTTTAATGCCGTTACCTTTACCCTCGACCTTCGCCATTAAACGGGGCATCTTGTAGCGATAAAAGACATCGCTGACGCTGCGATTTACATTTAGGGTAGCCATCGTGATGACTGGAGCCTTCTTGTTCGACTCGTCTGGTTCTTTTTAGTTGTTTTTTTTTTAAATTTTCGAAAGGATCACAACAACACACGTTGACCGGTACGTTTTCTATTTGCGGAGGATATGTAAATAGACTGTAAGATGGTTTCGATCAACCACAACAGTAACAACAACAACGATAATGGGAAAAAGGAAAAGCTGATGACGGTGATCGCGAATGATTCGTCACGATCGAGCAGCAATCAATGGAGGTGGTGGTAGTGGCAGCAATAATGGTTGAATCGTTCGTTCTTTCTGCTCTTCCAATTGTTGCTCTGTTAGTCGTATTGTCTTGGAAATGGCTGCTGTTACTGCGGACGATTCACACTGAAGAGAATATCTTCCGGTTGTGATCTTCTCGGCTGCGATACGTGATGAAGTCACTATGCCTATTGTCAGTCACGTTTCTCTGAATGGTTGAAGTTTCCGATGCCTGTTTGATGAAAATTTTGTTTTCCTAAAAAAGACCTTAAAAATTAAAACAAGAAATTGTGATTTTAGAATGTTTTAAAATAATAATAATAATGGGGCACTTAGAAAAGAAAGCTTAAGATTTTTTATTACTTAAACTTAAGTAGGAAATAAACCGGCGCGGCGGTACAATAAAAAAAAAAAAACTAGACTTATCCAAAGTAAAATAACATTTTTTTCGGCAGATTTCAGTAAAAAACAACACACTACATTTATTGCTTTCTTGTTATGTACCTTCTTTTTAGCATTTATTATATACAGGCCAGTTATGGCAATATTGACCAATCATAATTTATAAAATGAATATTTTGAATAACTTGTCATATATCTGACATTTGATTATGTGTTCAGTGGCGTAACATACATATTCTAGGCTTTTTTTTATGTCTTCTTAAATATAGTTAGAATAAATGTTACTATATTAAAAAGAATAAAAGGATTGAAAAAATAATGCACTCACGATATTTCTTTAATTGGACTAAGAACCTATTTTAAATGATTTTCGAGAACATACGAGTGTACATATACCCTATAAAAAACATTTATGCACGTCTATGCATTGCGGCGGCCATATTGAGTTACGACTTTGGACAAATATTCTTTTTAACGAGACTCTTCTGTTCTATTCTTTCCTCGTAGATCCAAAATAAAAAACATTTTTTTTCCGGTAGACTTCAGTAAAAAAACAACACAAACATTTATTGCTTTCTTGTTACCTTCTTTTTAGCATGTATTATACTGAACAAGGTAAACATTTGTAGAAATTTTGGTTAAAATTCCATTTGAAAACACAAAACAATACAAATGTGTACAATAATATTTGGTTACTAAACAGAATAGCCAAGTAGAGTTTTTTCGTTAGTGAAAGCTGGAACAAGTAAAGAAGCGGGGGGAATCCTAAGTGTTTCCTTGTTAAAAAAAAAAACTATTAAAAATCTATTAAACCAACATTTCCTGTATCAATGTTGTTATAAAAATTACTTTATTTATATACTTATTTAAATAATTTACTATAGCAAATTAAAATAATTGTTAAATAATAGCACTTATAATTAAATTTTAATGATCACAATTTTGTTTGTTTGCCCATATTAGACTTGATATGAATAGGTCATTCCATTGCTCAATTCGAGTTATATTGCATGCGTATGTCTCGAGCCATACGGGACCCGACCAGAATCCCAAACACTGTTATTAAAAACACAGTTTACAGCTTAATGTTCCGTCGAGTTTGACATTTCATTTTGATTTTATGACACAGCAAGAAAACTAATTCATGTCACAACTTTTTTGCCGTTTTAAGAGTTAAACTTTTTTCGCTGTCAAAGTGACAAAATAATCCCGACTTATGTTTTTTTTACACATGCATTAAATTATCTCCGTAAATCGAATTTCTATTATTCAAACTGATATTTAGCGGGTAATCAAGCCTTAATCAAAATTTTCGAGGATATAACAATACAACACACTTAGGGATTATTTGCTAACACTTTGTCGACTATTTAAAAAAATAAGAACAAACCAAGAAGAGATGAATATTAATTTTAGTAGCAAACGGAAAAAGCTTACGAATTATGTCAATAGTGATACTGATGATGCTATGCTTAGTAACCTTCCCTCTTTCTGGAATCCTAATTAGAGAAAAAGCTAAAGAAGTTGCTTCTGCTCTGGGACGTGAAGAATTCTCTGCTAACGTGTGATGGATAGAAAGTTTAAGAAAAGGCATAACATCGTCCATTGTAAATGTGTAGCTAAAGTGCTTCTGCAGATATGCAAAGCGCCTTACCCGATTTAATCAGGCAATACGAGGAAAATGATATTTTTAAGGTAGTTCAGACGAGAGTTTTGTTTATAAATGGTTACCCAACAAAACCCTAACGTTTAAAAGTCAAACATGTGTACGTGGAAAAACAGTAAGGAATGAATAACATTTATGGTTGGAAGGAACTGAGAAGTTGAAATTCCTGTTATTGGCAAATCAAAAAAATCCACGTTGTTTTAAGGGAATAACTTCACTCAATTACATGTATAAGAAGTGGCTCCTAAAGTTACATAAAAAGATGAAGCTGAAAAAAAGGTAAAAGACACTAAAGTGAAATATTTTCCTCCTAATCTGAGTGCTGACAACTGATGGGAAGGCTTTCATAAAAACATTCCAGAAAAAGCACTGTAATGAAAATGTTAGAACATATGGAAGAGGCAACTCTAACATCTGTGTCACTACTTCACGCAGTTAGAGACTTAATTAAACATGACACCTCGACGTAAAACCACAAACAAACGCCAAATGTTTCAAGGTCATCAGCTTCCAGCATAAGGGAGCTGATGACTGGGATGATGAAGATAGCCTTCCACTGCCTGAATTAAAAAAAAGTTATGGACCTCATACCAAATGACAATGCAAATATATGAAGTTACATTTGAAGATTGATTACGTTAATGATGGATGATGATAGTGTACATACACAACTGGTTTGCCAACACATTAAGATATTTAAAAAGCGTCATAAAAAATCTACTTTCTAATGGAAAAAAGTATAGTTGAACTAGTATCTAGCAAAGTAAATAATTGTTTCAAACTCGACGAGGATCAAGATGATAATTAAATAACTGTTGCCAATCCTACATTTGACCAAGCCTGTTCTGCTATTAAAATCATAAAAAAATTTGTTTTGTTCAAAGAAAATGTTCAAATCCAAATTTAAGGATCTGTATCCTTAAATTTAGTGAAAAACTTGTAGACAAAGAGTAATGTTTTAGTGTACATACAGTACAACATGTGTACTATACATACATATGTGTGTATACCGTCATTTTTCTCTAACCCGAATTTTTCATAACTCCAATTGCACTTTCACTCCCTTGCAGATTCGAGTTAGGGAAGTTCTACTATATACATGGCTGGTGACGCCAGTCATACGCAAAGAAAAAACAAAAAAAATATCGTACTGTTTCTTTACATTTATTTGTAACTGAGTGTTTGATTAGCAATTAAATCGAGGTCCTTCTACGGAATTTGTACTTGTTGAACTTATTACACTGTTTCGAAGTATTTCAAATGAAGCTGTTGATAAAATTCGATAGCATGCTTATGCAATACCGCTTTAAAGAAGTTTTTATTTCGACCATATTGTTTCTTATATAATTTTGAGGTTAGGGGCTGTGTTATGCTTCTTAGTTATTATGTTTTTCATTCCACTAAGTTGTTTCAGAACTGTTTCATGCTTGTGCATAAACACGTGCGATCGTGCGTCATGTACAAACTCTTAGAACACATGATTGGAAAGCAGCTAATTTGCTTCATTGCTACCACTGATCTCTGAACATCTACCGCGACTTCCCGATCGTTATTTAAATAATAAACACTCACCTATAACATGTAACGGGCTGTCGATGCGAAGTCATGCACCTTGCCTGCCTAGGCCCAGCGCTCCCAACTATGCCTTTGGTTAATGATGTCTCTGCAAACAAAGACAAAATAGATCATAAAATACTCCTCGTTATCACATTCGAAATAGATAGAGCTGAAGCGGAAAACGTACGCTTGTACGCGCAAATTTCCCACAACATATCATACAGTTGACGTTTCAAATTTTTTTTTGTTCTGTCGCCAATAAACAACCGAATCGGAAATATGTTATTCAAGCAATGCCCTCTTGTTAGAGAGTGAATAAATTGAATTTGAATACGATTCTATGTAATTAAAATAATTGTAAAATATCAGTTAATCTCACCGTGGATTTATCATTAGCGGTCTTCGTTTCAGCATCTGTACTCCTCGAGCTTTTTAGTGAAATTTCTATATACCATAATAGTAAATGTAGGGTAAAAATTATAGATAGACTTTTTTGATGTATATCCGTCAATCAAATCGATTGGATTGATCGATCATCCTTCTCCATAGAGTAGGAAAACTAGCAGTGGATCGAGCGAAAAGCTAGTGTCCGCATATATCGATGCATTGAATCTCTGAAGATTTTGAAACTTTACATTGAAATTGAAATTTTAACCGTAACGTCATCGCCGAATCATATCGAATGAATGACTGTATTCGAATGACTTTTTTTCGTCTACTGTCACCAAATGTCAATAATATACATTCGGTTTTATAGAAAATCAAGGAGGTCTGCTCTCAAAAATTGAAATGACGAACAGTTCACTATTTAGAAAATTAGTTTGAAGGCGGTGTCACTCAGGTGTCACATTCGTCAATTTAGAAACCAAACTTTTTTATACTTGAAAATTTCAAGTATAAATAGTTTGGTTCCTATACTGTTATTAGATAAAAGTATTGCTTCCGGTCCGAATTTTTAAATTTCTTCTATTCAACCATTACTCAAAATTCAGTTCTACTCTCAGGGATAATAGCACTTTTAATGCAAAATAATTGTGACTTTTGTAACTTACCAAAAAAAAAAAAGTCTAAATAGTGATCTTTTGCCGTTTATTATTGTGAAATATCGAACATAAATATAACACATTTTTTATAATAAAAAACACCTATATTGAAAAATTAGCTATAAGACGTGTACGTGCCATTTTATTGCACAGAACTGTACATCATAGGATAGTCTCCATAAAACTGGAAATGGTTAGAGTCAAAAGCGAGGCTGCGGAATATACATTGTTTGGAGAAAATATTCTTCCTGTAAGTTATGACACTCTACAATTCAGCAGTTAAATCCTCTCCTTAATGTGCTCATGAAAATAACACTTGTACACACCTTTTCTGGCATGTTCCTCTTTCATACTCGGGGCCTTTTTGCTTAAGTATATTCACCTTTTTTTCTGCCCCCTTCAAGGCATTTCCTCCATTAGCCAGTTATCAGAATAATCCAAAAATTAACAAGTATACAGTATCATTAAAAAAAAATTAGGTGTGGCCACCACACGACTTTCTTATATGTATGAGAGTTTCAAAATATACAATTTTAAGGATTTTTTTATACAAAACTTATTCAAAATCCTATTCTAAGTACTTTCAATCTCTTAATAAATCGCTATAGAATGCATACTTTGCAAGATATTCGAAAAAAAAGTGCTACTCGCTAAGAGTAACAGTGCTACTTCCGGTCCGAATTTTGAAATTTCGTATATACAAAAAATATTGAATATTATGTTTTAAATACTTTTATGTCCGTAACGTACTTGTCGAGATATTCGCAAAAAACTGATTTTCGATAAGAGTAAAAGACCTACTTCCGATAGGAATTTCGAAAAACTTTTTTAAGACAATTTGTCTCAAATTTAATTTTAAGTACATATGAATTCTTTATAAATTTGTTTAAACTTAGTAGTTGACGAAATATTGGCAAAATTCGATGCTACTCCCGGTCTACCGATTTTACTGAAAAACTAATCAGATCTCAAGAGGGAGATTGTACATGTAAATACAAAATTTGGAATTGATAGCTATAGCGGTTTGACCGCTATCGTGGTCACAGACAGACAGACACACACACAGAGAGACATTTTTTAAAAACCACCTTTTCGGTATCAGGGGACTTCAAAACGTGGACATCTGCAAAAATCTCGAGGTCGAAAATTTTCATCATCACAATACTTCCTTATACTACGTATAAGAAAGTAAAAATATCGCCGGCATCTTTGGTAAAACCAAAATGGTGTCATAATTAAATAAAATACAGAATAGATGAGTAAATATGGATATGTTACATATAAAAACTTTTAGACTTTGAGAAATAAGGCAAATTATTCAGTAGTTTAGATATACATACATACATAGTATCTACCACAAGTCTCTCTAACACAAAAACAAAAAATAAATAATAGAAACCGCAACTTCTTATATCAATCGCAGTAAGTTGTCAAGATATTGCAAATTCTCTTAATTAATACAAACTTAATTTTTTTCTATAACTTCGAAACCAGCCCACAAAGACCAACTTGTTTGATTAAAATGCCAGCCTTCATATTGGCGTGAATTCCAATATACCATATCGCACTTCGGCAGCAACACTGTCATAAGTCACGAAAATTCATTATTTAGGTTTTTAGTGTATTAAATGGGCATTTGAACAAGTTTAAGTCCAGCAATGCTGTATTAAAAAAAGTTTATCATTTAGCCGCTAGAGGATGATTTATGTCTATAAGGCATTTACATTTTTGTAATCGATCTGTTCAGCAACACCGTCATAAGTAACTTGTGACAGTGTTTCAGTAGAAATAAACATTTTTCCATGATTTACCATAAGAATGATATTATGGCAGGATTTGACAACACAGCTACGACTGTTATCATAGTTAGCTCAAAGTGTTGTGTCGCGTTTTCGGTTGATTATAAACTTAGTTTTTTTTTAATTTTAAGATGCAATGTGTATTTTAAAATGAGTGGTCGTTCAAAATACATGTTACAACTTGCAGCAACGAAATCTGTTTGTTTAAATCTGGTGTTAGAGATATTATTTTCGTGAATTTTTATTTTAATATTTCATTTTTCGTCCAAAGAAAGACCTGTGCTGCATACGTGAAAAGTATAAAAATGCAAATAATAAGACCAATTCAGAGGAAAGTATAACAGTCACTTCTCCAAACTTCTTGCGCTGATATTAACACGTTTTACTATCTAAGCTAAGCACTTATAACTTTGCCATATTTGATTTGGGAAGATTGAATGGTTTTGCTATGTTTGGCACGAAGGAAAAGCTAACTGTGGATCTAATGAAATAGGTTTAATATTTATATTCATTTTCAGAAAATGAATGTTCTAAAGGTATTCCTGTAGTGTTATACTGCGAAACTGATGTGGTCGAAATTAAAAAAAAAATTGTAACCTCGTTACATCTTTATGCAGTAAGTAAACTAGATATTCCCTCTATCACTTTAAAATTTCTGGTTGTCGGCCACACACACGCAAAATGAAGGGGACAGCATGCAGTCTTTGATTGAAAAACAAAAGAGACGTGTGCTAAGACTAGTCCCATTTATGCTCCATCAAAGTGGATTTCTGTAATTTATACCGCGAAAAAGACAGGTACTTCGTACAAAATTAAAGAAATGAATTTCACAGATTTTGTTGACAAAACATTTGCCAGAGAAAATAAGAAAATTTTTTGTTCTAAAGACCGACGGGGAGTCATGTTGAAAGTATTTAAAGATGTATTCTTTCTTATTATAAGACTTCTTACAGTGAAAGCAATTTCAAAAAAATTCTATTTCGAAAACCAGCCAGCAGCACTTCTTTAGCTGATGATATTGAATTGATAAAGCTGTATGATACCCCACTGGAACTTGCTCAAAATAATTTAGATGCCTTGAGTTTTTTGTGCAATAAAAATCAGATAATTCTTAGTATCACGATTTTTACCGATCATTAGGATGTAAAATCGACCCCCGTTATTACTAAGAAGAAGAAATGGTATTTGTTAATATTACGTTGTATTTCTAAATAAAAATTGTAATTTCTTCTATACTTAGGTTTTTTTTTTTTACTAAATTTACTAAACGCCGTATTAATATACCTAGTTATCATAATCGCATTTTCACAGGAAGGCCCAATTTCCATTCTATCGTATCAGCGACATATCGTTAAAATACACCTAGGCATTGTCAGCAACAAAGACACATCTATGCATAATTAGTGTTCTAATTAGATTTTCTATAATATTAAACGGTAATAAATGAAATGGCGTATACTACTCCTAATGACACAAGAATCGAATGCTAATTGTTAGGAAATAATTTTAATCGTCATTTACTCACAAAACACAGTTTTCGCCTCATGACAATGTTACTTACTGCCTGTGTGCGATATGTAATAATACAGTGTATTCAAATATAAAAAGAAACTATGTATATGGTAGAGATGAAAGGAAAAACAGCTTGTATAATTGTAAGAGTTCAAAATTTATTGCAATCTTTATTTGAAAGACCTGACATAAATACGGAAGATAAGTAATTAAGAGGCTTTCTTTCTCTTTGGAACGCTCTTAGAGAATACTAATGAATCCCGGGATTAGAGACAAAGTAATTGACACCACCTAATTACTTACACTACAGATGTTCCCACCATATGTTTAAGTGTAGCGGTGGACGTCCCTCGTTCCGATGCTGGTGTTCCTGTCGCTGTCGCTGCTGATGTAATTGTTGTCGTTTTTTTGTATCGGCGATGATGTTACTACGTTGACGTTCTGGCGTTGAGCAAAAATGTATGTTGCGATCCAGTGAGTGTATTCGCTCACCATAATGTCGCGGCAGCATGGAGCCGTTAAGAAACGCACCCCGTACGAGCTGCGGATTTCTGTAAGATCACTGCCGCTGGTACTTGGGGTATTGGACGGGACCAAGCACTGCACCAAAAAAAACCTTATCTACGAGCGGTACACGTCGTCCACGGGGATCATGATCGGTGCCGGCGATGCGATGGCCGGTTTGCGTACTACTTGTATTGGTCGATTAGAACTGTACAAGCGCAGACTCTCGGTGAGCTGCTTGCTGCCGGTTGAAGGAAGTAAAACGGAGAATTGGATCGATGGTTCCGGCGTAAATACAAAAAAAATGCGCACATTAAATGTGTGCATACACTTTGAATTATTCGACCTACGACGGTATCGTTTTCAAATTTTCCGATTACGTACGAATCCCGTTGACATAGAGAGAAGGCCGAATGTGGTCTACTGATGCATCTGACGTGTCGCAGTTTATAATTAGACTGACAAAATTTAAAATTACCGAGTCACCTATGGCAGGACGCGCAATCAAACATACATAATCGAAGGTTCCCCTCGAAAACAATGGAAGTTATGAATTCATAAAGAAAAATTGTGAAATTATTTTTAAATATCTGCTCTTTATGTCAATTTTGAAAACAACCTATTCACAAGACAATCTTTGCCTTTTACAACGAACTTTCTCAAGCACAAATTCGCCCTGATGTTCAAAGACAGCGGGTCTATCTCATAAAAACTAAAATCTTTTTTTCTCTTTTGTCAGCTACCTACGATTTATACAAACATCTACTTTTAGATTTTTTATTTACTTTTTCAAATACAGTAAAACCTTTTACAGTGTTATCTCATTGGTGGTTTGGTGTAGAGCAGGCATGTCAAACTCGTTTACCACCAAGGGCCACATCAAGTATTACACACAAGCCGGGGGCCGCATTACCAAAGAAACTACAATTGAAACCAAACAGATATTTTATTAACATTGTAATTACATACAAAATAATGTATAAGTATTTAAAAAAAAATGTCTTTTCAAACTAACATTAGTTAAATAAAACTGAATAAATATATCATATCATTTTTTTGAAGAAACTAGGCAACGCTTATCATGAACCAAATCTTTAAAATTTGGTTGAATTTGTTGAGCTGTAGCTATTTTTAAAATTGATTGCACGTGCTGTTTTGGTAATCTCTATCTTTCCCCCGATTTATTATTTTTCAAAGTTGAAAATAGTTGTTGTTGTAAGATGAAAAGGAAGAAACTGATGAAGAAGAAACACCTATCGCAGCTGACACAGCAATATTGACAATGAAAAAATTACAAGTGCGATGTCTTTTTTACACAATACTGTTCGAGGCTGTTATTATAATTTAAATAAAAAGCAGAAGCAGACAAAACATAGTGACTTCTTCCATGTTTAAAAGTTGTGTTAATTGGTATATGTAGTTTATTATCCTAATAAACGAAACATGTACAGCGAGATCAAAAATTATATTGATAAAGGTGCAATGGAATGTAAAACGTCTGTCTTAAGTTATACAGGGTTATGATAAAGTAACGCACAAAATTCATAAAACGTACAATGTTCATTTTTGAAAAAATGCAAAACCACGTCAAACAGTTTATTTGATTCCGCGTCTTTTCACATAAGTCAAAAAAATAAAACGTCAAATTTGTCAAAGTTATGACGTCATCAATATTTTTTTTAAATATGAAGCTTGGTTTTTTTTTACTTTATTTGATAAAGCTTGTTTTTCTGCATTATAAAGACATAATTGAAGTAGGGGTCACATAAGAAAAAACTGAGAGAATTAATAAAAAACAAAATAAACTTTATTATAGTAATAACATTTAAATTAACTAAACAGTCCATTAAACCAAAACGATTTCTTACAGGAATTGTTCAAACTGTGTCCCGTTCACTATCTGACATAGGCCAAGACGTTTGAACAATTCCTGTAAGAAATCGTTTTGGTTTAATGGACTGTTTAGTTAATTTAAATGTTATTACTATAATAAAGTTTATTTTGTTTTTTATTAATTCTCTGTTTTTTCTTATGTGACCCCTACTTCAATTATTTCTTTATAATGCAGAAAAACAAGCTTTATCAAATAAAGTAAAAAAAAAAACAAAGTTTCATATTTAAAAAAAATATTGATGACGTCATAACTTTGACAAATTTGACGTTTTATTTTTTTGACATGTTAAAAGACGCGGAATAAAATAAACTGTTTGACGTGTTTTTGCATTTTTTTCAAAAATGAACATTGTACGTTTTATGAATTTTGTGCGTTACTTTATCATAACCCTGTATATGTATATCATTAAGTGTCATACTGTCATTAATATTTGTCATTATATTTTCTCTCTGACATCTTGTAGTTTTCAATTATGGTTTACACCACAGCACACAAAACTTACATGATAGAAGCGTATTTTAGAACAGGTGTGCTAGTTAATGGTATTTGGGAAAACAGTAAGCGTTTATAATTGGATAATAGTCGCGAACACTTCCCAAATTTCGCAGTAGTAGAGCAAGATTTTTATATGTGCCTCGCACATAGTGTTGGTGTATTTCGCGAAACTGAATCTATTACACATAAAAAAGGTGCTGGTAGGCCAACTATTCGTATAGAAGTGATTATTGACGTTCGTAATCGTATGGAACAGGACGCCACAAAATCTTTGAGACGCCTGCCCCAAGAAATTGGAGTTTCTTATGGAACATGCCGAACCATATAAGATGCAATCATATCAATCTCTTTTGCCAGCAGATCATCCCAGACGTCTGGCGTACTGTCAGTGGTTCGTCAACAATTTAATGAATAACGACCTGTTGAACATAATTTTTTTTCCGATGAGGCATGGTTTCATCTTTCGGAGTACGTAAATTCTCAAAATATGCAAATGTGGAGCACTAATAATCCGCATTTTTTTGTTGGATCTCCACTACATTCTCAAAAAATTGGGGTTTGGATGGCAGTCTCTCCTAGAAGGATAACTGGGCCGCTTTTTTTTCAATTCCACCATCAATGCAGAGGCACAGAAATACATTTTGAATGAATTTGTTCAACAACTACACGACGATGAACTTCATAATTGTTATTTGCAACATGACGGCGCTACAGCACATATGACACGAGAAACTATAGCCTTTCTCCGTGAGAACTTAACAAGTTTGCATACGCAAGTTGAGTTTCGCCCGAGGTCACCTGGTTTCACTATTATGGACTATTTTGTGTTCCCTTACAGCAAAAATAGAATTTTTAGAACTCCTGTACATAATTTGCAAGAACTGCAACAAAAGTTTGAACTATGTGCAACCATAACGCCACAAATGTAGCAAAATGCTTTTGATAGCATGAAAAGGCGCGTAAACGTATACATCGAACAAGGCGGGGGTCATTTTGAACATTTATTGTAATTTGTTTATTAATTTTTGATAAAATGTTATTTAAACATGTAAATCATTTTAAATAAACATATATTTACAAATTTTATTTCAGTCAAATGTCAGTATGACAGTTAACCTGATAATTTTAATCAGAATTATCTCAAGAAAATGATATCTAAGACAGACGTTTAACATTCCATGGCAAACCTTTATCAATATAATTTTTGATATCGCGGTATAAATGGTTACGCTTACTTGAAACAAAATGTAATTAACATTTCACCTAACAGTAGGTATATTGTTAAAAGCAATAGAAATAAATCTTTCCCTAATTTAATATTCATTGGTAATTATCGATCCTAGCATTCGTTATTTATTAATTAGCTCCTTTTTTTCGAATGTCAATCTCTACAAGACAGGAAGCGTCTAAAATATGTATCATGGCTTACTGATACACAAGTTATAGTTCATTATATCTACTTTGTTTTTCTTTCCCGTGTTTTTTGTATCAATTCTTTCCATCTTCGTTGCTCCTGGAAGCTCCAATTGTCTAGACATCGACGAGAGTATAGCATTATGAGCAGTATTTGATAGCCTTAGAAAACCTAAATTAAATTTTACCTCGGAACATGATCGTTTGCTCGGTTTTTACCAATCAATAATTCCAACTTCACCTATGAAAAAGCCTACATATTTATTGAAAATTGTTGAGCCACCATTGTTACTAAAATTGGTAGTCATGAATATTTATTTTACTAAAAAAAATATTTTTTTCTCAAAAATATGACCGACTTCAATGATAGAAATATTTTTGGATAATTCTCTAAACCAACAACTTTCCTTGATTTTTTAAAACAGATAAATATAAATTTTTGTTTGAAGGTATTTTTCACATTAATTGATGCGAGTGTGTGTGTGTGTGTGTGTGTGTGTGTAAAGCGATTTTACAATGGGTGGAATGACTTGCACTTTCCCAACGTTTTATAATCACGTTTTCGTATGATACTGCTCTATAGCCAAATGCACAAAATGAATTTAATATTAACTTTCTTACTTTAACACTTCTACTCATGCAGTTCTCCAGATCTTTGTAACTCTCTTTGCAAAAAGTTGCTAACAGTCATTTCAGATGTCTTTACCAAAGTAGTTTCGCTAATGAAAATATTGTGCCTATTAGCTAGCCATTTGCGAATTTCTCCATGTTGAAGACCCAACACAAAATAGTAAATTATTATTAAATATTCCACGGCTTTTTCCATTTTTTCAACGTTCCCCAACAAGCGGCGAATGAATTAATTGAGAGGCAATACTACCGACCAAACAAATAATTGTATTCGGTCTAGGGTTATCGCAGACGGTGGTATATTGATTACAGTTTTAATATAATTAATATTCAATAGTAAAATATGCTTACTCATATCTACTGCTGTGAATTTTACTTTATTTTGAGAAGCATAGGGATGCATATCATTGTGATCCGAAGAACAGAATTGCGTTATTGCCTTATAACTGAGTGAAATATTCAGTGGCGGCTGGTGAGTGCGTTTTGGTGAAGCACGTACATAGACAACGATCCTGAAATATTAATTAATTAGTTTAATTTTATTGTTTTGAAATTGTTCCGGCCGATCGAAATTTATCAAAGACATTACATATATCATTGTAGTCGGAGAAATGATCTGTAAAAATGAAATATTCATCAGAATGAACTACTTAATCCTACCACAGGACATTGTGCTCCCTGCAATATTTTTTTGAAATTTCAACAAACACTTAAAGAAAACTTGAATATAAAATATCAAAGTCGTAGAGTGGTGGTTGTATATTGTATAGTGAAGAGTAAGAAAGGTTTATTTCAAGACATTCCATTTCTCCCCAGCTTGTTTATTAACATAGATGTGACGCAGTATTTGTATTTTAGCGACATTCCAACAAAAGCAATCGTAAGGAAGATAATTCATAATCATTATATCACTCAGTACACACGATACGACGAAGAATTGTAACAGCATTTCCTCTTATTTGCTTGTCGATTGTGTATTAGGTAGTGCACTTAGGTTTCGTTGATGAGGCAGATGAATTATTGTTGAGTAGTCGTATTTATTGAGTATCATCATAGGGTTATCGGCGTTTAGCATATAAGCATCAACACAAAAACAAGTTTTATATGAGGGTTGTCTAAAAAGTTCTCGGCCTAACGATAAAAAGAACATTGTTTTTCACGTCCAATATGTTTTATTTTTCAATATAATCACTATTAATCACCTAAAACTTCAATACATTTACGCCAAGGTTTTTCTAGTAAATTCTGTACGATTATTAAAATGTGATTCACATTCACATAGAACAGCCCATTTTTACTTTCTTATACGTAGTATAAGGAAGTATTGTGATGATGAAAATTTTCGACCTCGAGATTTTTGCAGATGTCCACGTTTTGAGGTCCCCTGATACCAAAAAAGTGGTTTTTAAAAAAATGTCTGTGTGTGTGTGTGTCTGTCTGTCTGTGTGTCTGTCTGTGACCACGATAGCGGCCAAACCGCTGTAGATATCAATTCCAAATTTTGTATTTACGTGTATAATCACCCTCTTGAGATCTGATTAGTTTTTCAGTAAAATCGGTAGACCGGAAGTAGCAGTTTACTTCAGCGAAAAAATCGAATTTTGCGAATATTTCGTCAACTACTAAGTTTAAACAAATTTATAAAGAATTCATATATACTTAAAATTAAAATTGAGAATAATTTTATTTAAAAAGTTTTTCGAAATTCCTACCGGAAGTAGGTCTTTTACTCTTATCGAAAATCAGTTTTTTGCGAATATTTCGCAAGTCATGCTTTTTAGATAAGTACGTTACGGGTATAAAAGTATTTAAAACATAATTTTCAATATCTTTTGTATAAAAAAAATTTCAAAATTCAGACCGGAAGTACCACTTTTACTCTTATCGAATAGCGATTTTTTGCAAATATGTCGTAAGTTATGCATTCTATATACATTTATCAAGAGTACAAAAGTATTTAAAACTGGATTTGCAATATTTTTTGTATATATGAAATTTCAAAATTCGGACCGGAAGTAGCACTTTTACTCTTAGCGAGGAGCGCTTTTTTGATAATATCTTGCAAAGTATGCATTCTATAGCGATTTATTAAGCGAATGAAAGTACCTAGAATAGGATTTTGAATAAGTTTTGTATAAAAAAGTTCTTAAAATTGTATAGTTTGAAACGCTCATACGTATAAGAAAGTCGTGTGGTGGCCACACCTCATTTTTTTTCATAGCTGAAAGTGAAACTGACGCATCATTATATACTTTTAACGAATTCGGATGTATTTTTATTGGTGTTAAACCATCCAAAACAAAAAATTTAATGATTGCCAAGTTATTCGAGACATAATACAGAATCTTAAAAGCGAAAGCAGGAAAGATATATACGACATTACAACCAACACGAAAGATATATACGACATGTACAGTTCTAAGAAAAACTGTTTTTATACAATTTATATCAAAGCAAAAATAAACACGCAAATTTGACAGGCAAAATATACACAACACACGCCTTTTTGACAGATATGATGTATCGGACAACACCGAATTGAACCACTAGTCTATTAAAAATATGTAAAACAGAAATTTAGCGGAAATTATGTGTTTATTTGCCATGAATGCGTATATTACGATCAATGTATACATTTTCTATCTAAACTAATGAAATAAAAGCCCTCAAATATAATTCAACAAAATAACTTTTTTAGTTTCACTAATACAGTTATAACATGTAAATGTCATCAATGACGTGCAATTGAATATAACGCGTCTCCTATATATGTACAATTACTTTCTTTTGAAATGACCGGTCTGCATTTAAAAACGCTGCGCATATCTGTCGATAGTCACATTCTAATTGTATGGATGTTTGGTCGCCACACACCAAATATAGAAAATAATATCTCCAGAATATTTATATTGGTTTGAATGTTGTTCATTGTATAATTTTTTATTTAAATTCCTTTCCTCCACTTACATATTATTTCTTAAAATATGTATGTATATGTAAAACGAACTAGTTTAGCTTACTGAAATAATTTAAATAACAAGTTAGAGGGTTTTCCACAACTTATTTTTATTTGCTTAGTACAACAGATAATCTACATAAATGTTTTTGAAAAATATCATTAGTTTTATTATATTTATTACAATACATACCCTATTTTTAAATTATTTCAAATAAAAAAAATTATTGAGTTTAACACCCTGTCCTGCAGTTATTAATTAAAACAATATTTGCATTTTACTTTCTCATATGTATATACGAGTATAATCTCCTTCTTGAGATCTGATTAAATTTTCAATAAAATCGGCAGACCGGAAGAAAAAGTCGAATTTTGCCAATATTTCGTCAACTACTGAGTTTAAGCAAAAATATAAAGAAGTCATATGTACTCAAAATTAAATTTGAGAAGAATTTTATTAAGAACATTTTTCGAAATTCCTACGCGAAGTAGGTCTTTTACTCTTATCGAAAATCAGTTTTTTGTGAATATCTCGCATGCCATGCTTTCTAGGCCGATACATTATGAGTACAAATGTATTTAAAACATAAGTTTCAATACCTTTTGTATAAAAAAATTCAAAATTCCGACCGGAAATAACACTTTGGCTCTAATCGAATAGCACCTTTTTTCGAATGTCTTGCAGAGTATGCATTCAGTAGAGATATATTAAGAGAATAGAAGTACTTAGAACAGGATTTTGAATAATTTTTGTATAAAAAATTCCTAAAATTGTTAGTTTGAAACAATCATACGTATAAAAAAGTTGTGTGATGGCCACACCTCATTTTTTACTTTCTTACTGTGTACTGTGATGATGAATATTTTCGACCTCAAGATTTTTGCAGATATCTACGTTTTAAAGTCCGCTGATACCGAAAAAGTGGTTTTTGCAAACATCTCTCCCCTCGCTCTCTGACCATGATTTACTTCAGTAAAAAATCAAAATTTATTAATCAATTTTTGTATAAAAGAAATTTCGAAAATTCGGACCGGAAGTAAGACTTTACTCTTATCGAATAGAATTTTTTTTTTATGCATTCTACATAAGTGTATTATAAGTGCAAAAGTATTTAGAACTACATTTGGAACAATTTTTGAATAAAAGAAATTTTAAAATTTGGACCGGAAGTAATGCTTCTACTCACCAAATAGCAGTTTCTTGGAAAATCTCACAAATACTGCATTCTATTCAGATTTATTAAGAACATAATTGTTTAGAGCCGCATTTGGAATAATTTTTATATAAAATTTTTTTCAAAATTCCGACCGGAAGTAACACTTTTACTTTTATTGATTAGCAGTTTTTTGCAAATGTTTCTGAAATTATGCATTCTATAGAGATTTATTAAGATAATAAAAATATGTTTACATTTTATAAGAAAACAGGGATTGTTATAACAACAAATTGCTTTAGTCTTTTTAGTTTTCTGTTAAACGTTGTTATTACGATTAAAAAGCTTCAACATCTAAAATAAATACAAATCACTCCCAGAAATAATAGTAACAAGTCCGACAATTCCAGAAAACCGAGTTTTGAAGAAAACAGTGGATCTCCATGTTGAAATTAAAATAAAGCCCTAAAGAAGAAAATAAAAGCCAGAAAGACATTCAGGAAAATAAAAATTATTTTTTCCAAGGAAGTAGCATGAATGTTATGAATGAGGCAATTCTTTTACAAAGCATCGTAATACATAATGTAATACAATCTTTTTAATATAAACCAATTTGATATTAAGTACAGTGGCTTATTCATGCTATATATGATTTACGACGCCTGTTTTTTGCTTGTCCCGTTCTTGACTTTGGAGTAAACAAATCGAACATTAGAATGTGACGATGTTTGTATTTGCGACTCGATTTTCAATTTAGACCGGCCATTTCAAAAGAAAGCAATTGTACATATGAATGTACACTTAGTTCCAAAAAAAAAAAATTCCACTCAAATTTCGAATATCACCGGTCCAATGTGGTTAGTGGATTTTTTTTGCAACTAAGTGTACACATGTACGCAATAATTACTAGGTATTTTCGTATATTTCGTTATAGTAACCTATAATTTACGTATTAAATGGATATATATTTCAAAAAAACGTGATAAATAAATATAATAATGTAACTCTAAAATATATTTTTGCATAAGACGCCATTTGCGTCAACCTATCAGAACTAATCTCATCCGTGTCACCACTCTGATTATAATGGACTCTACGATTTCAGTTTCTAATGCCATCTATGTCTCAGTCCGAGAACTTTTCAGGCACCGCTAGTATGTCTTACATGCAATGCAAGTATAACTAGATCGAAAAGTCAAAAATAATGCAATCATTTGTGATTACATTTAAAGGATCGTTGAAGTCGCACAGAAAAAACGATATAAACGTTTATTTCTTGAATTAGATGGGGTGCCTTTCAACCGCGACTCGTGATAATTGTACGTGGGGGGCTCCTTAGTTTTTAACATAACTAAATACGTGTAATTAATTGCAAATATAAATAAAAAAAATAAATAACCAAACTAATACAAGATTCACTTACATTGCTTGATATTTAAATCCAAGAGAAACGATGTATTTTGTCAGTTTTAATATTCGATGTTCGCGAGGTTAGGGGGCTCTAGGCCATGAACCATATAGCTAGCCGAGTCGTCTGCTAAACAAAATCATATGCAACACTTTATTTGTTACTCCGTTATTGACATTTATTTAATATATCTTATATCGTGTTTTTCCATTTAATTTATCTGGATATTACAAGTATGGTAAAGAAAACTGCTCGCTTTTTAGAACTCCCAGCATCAGTTTACCAAATACTGAATAACTTACTTCAATGTATTGCATAGTAACTTTATATTTAAAAGTATATACATTTCTGTATTTAATACAGACATATCCTTTAGGCTGTACTACACTTATCAATTTCTTGACCAAGAACTTGATCATGTTAAAATTGACGACAAGTCGTGTATTACATTTGTCAAGTCGAATTGAGCAATTTCTTGACCAAGAACTTGTTGAATTAGAACATGTTCAATTTTTCTTCTCAACTTCATTAGGTTTTTAGTGATTTCTAGTAAAATTCAAGTTGAAAGGTTTTTTTGCCAACTGTGTAAAATATAAACACATTCCATTTTAGAATATCGTTAAAAATGACATGTTAATTGGATACTTCTTGAAAGAATAGTGTGCGCAAATTATTTATTTTCTTTTGCGTCTCTTGTTCAATTACTTTTATATTCAATATCAAACACAAATCTTCGATATATTTATTATTTTTTTATTTCGTACTTTTGCACTATTGGTACTACTAATTCACCTAAAAACTTGGTGAAGAAGTTCATTAATTTTTCAAAAAATGAGTGTCAAAACATGTTCACTAAAATGACTTAGTCTGAAGATGGCTTTGGTTAGCGCTCCGCGAAATGAAAAGAAGGAAAAATCTCGCTTTGTGACTCTGGGTCGACAGTTTAATCTACTACATAAAATTGAGATCTAAACACTATTATTACAGAACAAAGATTCTAAAAGATAGATTATGTCTCGAATATTTTGCGAATAATTTTAAAAACTAAAAAAAAAAATTCCTATAAAAGATAATCCTAGTGCTTAGCTAAAAAAATGGTTTTCACATTTTTTCACAAATATCTGCGCATACCGTTTTACTGAAATGTTTTATACTCATGAAAGTAGGTACACTTAGTTGCAAAAAAAGTTTCCACTAAAATTTCGAATATTACCGCTTCAATGTGGTTAGTGGAAACTTATTTTTACAACTAAGTGTACCTAGTGACTTCTGTTATTCGAACTTAAGTTGGCATTATAAAAGAGTTGACAGATCTGGCTACTTTATTTACACTAATAATTACATACAAAAGTTAACAGATATAATAATGAACACACACACATAGCGGCGCAAAGTCCACTAAGCTAACGGCAAAGGATTCATTGTTTGCCTTGTCTTATAAGCCGTACCATTATTCTATTAGAAATATCCTTAACTGACGTCATCGTCATCTAATGGATTTAAAGGCATTTATAGTATATTATTTTATCTTTCCCTACACATAATATAATTTGACAGTTGATACACAAGAACTACACTGAAGTTCTAATAAACAAAATGTGTGCGAATATTTTTGGCGTTCACTGTATATCGCAGACTAAATGAAAAAAAAACCATGAAAATATTGAAAATATAAAGTCATTCTCCGTTCTTTAACATTACATATCACTAGAAATGTGATATGTAAGTAAAATAATTGCGAAACACTCAAACACAATCAGTAATATACGTTTTAATTAACCTTGACTAGGTCATGATAAAAAGTTATCAGAAATGCGTGTAGGTACTTTGTAGGATAATAAATCCTAGTTATATATTTCGTTACCTATAGGTGCAGAAATTTTAACTAACAATATATTAAAAAAACGCCTTTACTTATTTTCAAAAATCCAATTCTGATTTCCATGTTATACAAAGAATAATTTATATATTTTTAGTAATAAGAATATTCATTTTAAATTAATTAAAAACTAAAATATTAAAATTTTTGATAGAATAATAATAATTGAATCATGAGTGAAATAACTATAGGTAGATTACACAATGATGTAATCATTTCAAATTATTCCTCATTCTAGTGATAAAGTTGTTCAAATAATATTTATATCCTTTATAGGTGATTTGCATATGACGCACTTATATAACTAAAAATTTCCTAATAATTTTGCTTTTTAAAAGTAACAATATGTTTGTTGAAAATCTAACCTTAAAAAAATAGCGTGGAAGGTATTCAATTACATATTCTTACTAGATTATTTATTATACACCTATATTATATAAATAAATAATTGAAATATTCCTGGATTTATTACTTTTAATAATTCTCAGATTTCAAATAAGATGCGCACATGCTGTGTTTATTCCGTCGTAATTAGATTATACACAAATCAATAAACAGATAATTATAATTTCAGCAATTATTGCTAATCAATTAGGTCTTATATGAATTCAAAGTGCAATCTTACCTTTGTGTTTTACTAAAGTCATATAAAACGATTGCGCCCAAAAAGGACGATGTGGCTCCGATTGATAAAACAAAAATTAAAAATTCCACTGCAAGATGGAGAAGGTGAAGTCTCTAGAAAACCTGCAACAATAAACAGTTTCCAATTACAATTACCTTATAAGCATTAAAAACGTAAAAAAAGCGATATTAATCAGAATCGTTATCGCCGCATTTTATCTTAGCTCTTATTAATTATTTTTAGCTCGTGATTCCAAGTACAAAATGAAATTCATACCGTCCAAGATATTTTTTCACACTATCTTCTAGTACTGCTGTTCCTTCTTTGGATAACACAAATAATCACACACTCGACGATGACACAAACTGAAGTTGGTAAAACGTGCAAAACTAATTAAAAAATATTAACATAAAATAGTTTTACATAAAAAATTAAACAGCAGTTTCGTGGATATGATATCACACGTTTGCATAAAACGCCATATGTCTGAAATAGGATAGGATATGCACGAATCAGTGCATAAGCAATAAACTGCGTTGGCTGAGTCAGTAGTTTCAAATTACTGCACTAGATGTCGTCAGTTTAGCAAAACTATAAGATGAAAATTGGTGATTGGCATTTCATCGTTGGAAAATATTTCTTAATTATTCTGTTTGAAGATAAGTGTTCACAAACAAAAACAGTGAATATATTTTGAAATTTATAACATTTAGTGCACAAAGTGGTAGTAGGAGCCTAAATCTGAATAAGAAAACTATAGCCTTATTATGCTGTGCGAGTAGTGTGACAGTTGCATTATCTGGAAGGACTAACGAATATTTGACATTATTTACCTAAATATTTGGTCAGCAAGAGCATTTATTTGCCGAAAAATTTTCTACCACATCAAGGACTATTTCCCATAAGAATTTCAATGGCTCAATAAGAAACAATCTTTCGATTCAACAGGCCCCAATGCTGTACTTGATCACGGACAATATATGTAGCATTTTCTAAAAGACCTACTATACAACTTTTTGAGTGGTTTAGATACCAACCAAGAAGAAAACAATTACTCCTAACATATACCAAAATTATTTTATATGAAGAAATATTGTTAACATTTATATTTGCCTAGAATACATTTTAATTTAAAAATTTATACATTTATTTAAAATTCAGTACCTCAATTTATAACACCCATTTGATACAATAATTTACCACACGTAAACGTTAAAATGTCTTTACATTGAATGTTTTATAGTTATAATTTCACCTCCACATTTATTCTTTTCTCCACGATAAAATAACTAAAGAATTAACATCTGTGGATGTATTATGTCATTTTATATTTAATTACATCCCAGAAAAAATATGACATTGGCACCATAGAAAATGTTATTTTCTGTGTTTATATTAACTCACTGGTAAGTTGTACATTTGATGGTAATGATTGTTTATTTTACAGTGCATTAACAAGGAATGCATAATTGTCAATGTTGTCCTATGTTTGAGGTTATCTTCATTTTAAGGAGTATAGAAAGCAGACTTTGGCATACAGCAATTTATAGCAAATCCACTCTAATTTTATTGTTGAAATGTGATTTAGAACGATACTGATTTAAAGAACCTATTTATAGTATTGATAAAGATTAGTTAAATATGGTTTTTCAAATCTTGCAGTGGTTTAAAACTGTACAAAACCCAAGTTCGAAACGGCTATACAATACATGACAATAAGACAAAAATGTGTTTCAAAAATATTCTTAAATATGTACTAAACCACTATGCGAGGCACATAAGCAGCTACTTCTCGAGTAAACTATTATTTAAAAAATAGTGTATGATGGAGTCAATATTTGATGCTTACGTGATTTATAAGATGTTGATAGGTAGGTATATGGCATATGGTAAAACTCAAAATCAATTTATACACATCTCAAAGCTATTGCAATTACTCTAGATTTTTGACATTTCTCCCAATTTCAGCTACAAATACCACCATTAAAAGAAGAAAAAGACTGAAAGATTCATAAGAATTTTAAATTTAAGTTCACTGTTAAAATTAATACATTGATTAGATAAGGCATATCTTTTATTTTTCAACTTTATATAGAAAACTTCTCGAATTCAAATGGAATTTCAATAATTGAATTTTTAAATATTTCAATTTCTAGGGACTTTCCAGATATTTCGTTGGATATTCTGTTTAAATGGCAGTTAATTAGCAATATGATTAACTTTTAGCATAGAGAAAATAAAGAAGAGCTCCAACTTGAATACACGATGGTGGCTCCGCCATTTTTAATCCTATGAACTAATGCAATTTTAGCGCATGCGTGGTTACTCGTACATTTACCGCCATTTATCACATTGTCAGCCATGTTGTAGTATAGGTTCCGGGTATCGTATGGAAAATTGTTTGGTAAGGCTTTGTTTTAATTTTTATTATCCTTAAATCATGAGTGAAACAAGTTTATCGTGCTGCATTCCATTCTGTGCAAATGTTCGTTGTAGATTATTGGAAAAAAATACCTCACAAAATGTATGCTTTTTTTTATTCGATCCGAAAACTTCACGAGGAAGGAGGTGAACAAATGTATTGAAAATCCATTTTCCGGAATTCTCCGACACAACTGGAAAGCGGTACATATGCCAAGATCACTTTTCAGAAAAAAATTTTACAAGTACATTGAAACGTAGGCTAATAAAATTTGCAGAACCAGATATATTCAACAATAACATAACAGCTGTGAATATTAATTCTACAATTAGTGAAGATACTTGTCATGAAAAAGAACCACCAAGAGAGAGTCAAGAGCACTTATTGGAAATAGAAGCATCATCAAGCTTGGAAAATAATAAAAGTAATAGTTTATTTTATAAAGAACAGAGTGTACTACGGGAATATGGAATAAAGTATGTGAACAACTTACCTCAAAACAGCCAATCACTTTATAAATTATCAAGTAAGCAACAAACAACAATTTTGAGATTAAAGAAAACTATTACTAAAGCAAAACATAAGAAGAAAGCTGCATTACGAGTAACATCTACCAAATTATTGCATAAGAAAAGGTAACTCAACAACATTTGGAGAAGAAGATACTATACCTTGGAATGTACCAGAAAATGCAGATTTTGCTGAATTACAGGCAGTAACGTATGTATCAGGTTATATTGTTAAACGGCTTCAATTAGAGTGCAAAGATTGCGAAAGTGATTTATTAAGTACCGAAATTTTACCTGAACATACATTTACAATGTTTAAAGAATATCATAGACAGAAAGACCATTTAAAATATGCTCGAACGGAATTAATATATTGTATAGCCCATATGTATCATATTATCTATAAATATTTAGAAAAGCGAGGACATAATGCAAATGTATATGAAAAGTTGAAGTTTTGCATTAGTGAAAATGTAACGTTTGAGTGGCTACAGTGTACTGTGCACAAATTTAATGTTAAAAATAAAATAGTTGAGTTAGTTCTTAATATGTTATTTAAAAAGTTTTTTTGTGAATTGGAAAGAAGGGTAAAGAATAGAATGAGGTGCCGTAAAAGAAAGTGCTGCTAAAATATTGACAAAAATTTCATAGTATAAATCTGGAACAAATATTGTGTTGTTACTGATGTTTGTGATTATTAGTGTAGTATAAATAAGTATATCTTGCAACATAACATAAGTGTGGAACTTGTTAGTGGTAATTGTTATATATAGATACATATACTATACAGATACAGATTAGGTACTTGTCATTTTCTTTCTTTTTTACATGTTTACGTTAACTGGCCTGATGACTGCATTGATTACCGAGGAAGACACCTTTACTGTGATATTTTTAATTGTTATAGAATATATTTTTTGTTAATATTTTTATAAGAGTTTACTTTCTGTTTATGTATTATTGTTATTATTATTACAAGAATCTACTTTTCGTTAATTCAGTTTGCATTTTATTTATTGTTGATACTTTGTAAAAATTTAATATCTGTAAATGTCTTTATTTATTGTTTTTATGAGAATTTTATTTATATTTTATATAATGTTATAATATGTTTAATTTTATTTATTAACTGTTTTCTAAAATTAAACTTACTATGTATAACAATTTTTCTCTTTTTATTTTTAAAATAGTTGACTTCCATGAAGTAGTGTTTTGTGAAAGTAGATGAAAATGTGTAATTGATTATTAAGTTGATAAATATGTCACTCAAATGATCAATTACTGCATTTTTATCTTTATTTAAAAATAATATTAAATTTTAATTCAGAAAGTATGGTATTTAAATATTCAAATATGGCGCTGTTGAAAATTAGTACCATTGGCTAAAAATGGCGGCGCTATTGTGCTTCGAATTTTAATACATTAAGTTGGTACTCTTTTTACTGTTAATTTCTCTATGACTTTTAGTATTGCACATGAGAGGGCGGAAAGAGTGATTGTAAAAAAATGTCTAGATATTCTCGATAAGAGTCACGTTAGAGTGGAATCATGATATGTCTTATTGATTCTGTGTTTGTTTTTCGTACAATGAGTTTGAGGCATTACTAATTTTACGCCAAGATATTAGTCACTAATGTAGTGTTTAGAGTTGATTTACACGTGATACATGACGTTCTGAAATAGACAAAACAACAAAATAACCACTTACAAATGTTTCCACGTTTAAAAATCTTTGTTTGATTTGTTTTTTTGTCTAATTTAATAATTTGATGTGATTAGAAAAATTAGTGTTGTGTAAGAAGGATTTCTTTTGACGGATTTTGAAAAGTAAGCCAGTTTAATAGAATTTGTTTACAAATGTTTTTACGAAGTTTCACTTCGGAATACTTTGTAATTAATTATCTTAAAATATCTTAATATGATTTAGATAATCTGTATCAAATCAAATAGACATAATAAGTCACGTATTATCACAATATCTATTATATATTTTTGGAGTTTGTTATTAATTCCATTTTGATACTTTTGAAACTTAAAATCCTATGTGGGATGCTGTTTTCTTTTTTTTTTTTGTAACGCTGAGATTAGAGGTTTTATCTCAAATTTTCAGCGCCTACATCCTTCTTTTCATATTGCAGTCATAGCTGTGTATATCTCATAGTTAAATAACGATAAATAAATTAAAAAGCGTATATATTTTGTTTCAGAAACATGACCGTATGTACGAAAAAGTGTAAAATTGCAACCCTAGGAACAACGGTAGTCGCTTTCTTTGTTTTGGGAGTATGTTTAGTGTCCTTACGCCTAAACTTGTATAATTACATTTTGCGCTCGGTAAGTTGAATTATTCCCGTATTTTTCAAAACAAAGTTCAAGGTTCAAAATATGTTTTTTAATCCATTCATATGAGTAGACCTTATCAAAGAAATTGTGCTCTCTTTTCATTTGTCATTTCTGTAGATAGCTGCTAATTATCGTTTACAAGATGACTACATTCAAGTTATATTAGTGGATTTAATATATCATCGAAATCGCTTCCTACAGCATAAATAATATGTGTGTTTTTGTTATATATAAATTGCATAATTTCTTTGTTATACAATGATGAATATTAACCATTCGTTTATGTATAACAATTTAATTGATAGGAATTTCTTTATGGAGAATGTAGACGCTTTCACTTCGAGGTATTTGCCGCGAAAACTCGGAGAAATGTACTTCTTACCTATAACTACTTGGGGGAACTCCAAAATACTAAGTCTGTAACAGTTGTAAATATAATCATTTATTGAAAGTAAATTGGTTAGTTAAATAATGACGCAATGGTTTACAATTTATATTTAGTTTCTTTTTTTTATTGGTGTAGTTTCTTTACATTGTTAATGACAATGATATTCTTTTTTACCTGTCTATAGAGAATAAACAGGTTTTTTTCTTTTCTGTATCCCTCCATTATAAAAATAATGTATTCTTAATACATTTTTAATATATTTTTCATTACTTTTTGTATACATAAACACAAATTAAATCTTTTTTTAAATATTTTTTTTCATCATTCTTTCGCTAAAATGAAAAAATGAGGTGTTGCCACCACACGACTTTCTTATACGTATGAAAGTGTTACTTCCGGACCGAATTTTGAAATTTCATTCATACAAAAAATATTCCAAATCCAACTCTAAATACTTTTGTACTCTTCATAAATATACATAGAATAATGCATAATTTACGACATATTTGCAAAAAATCGTTATTCGGTAAGAGTAAAAGTGATACTTCCGGTCCGAATTTTGAAATTTCTTTTTATACAAAAGATATTGGAAATTAAGTTCTAAATACTTTTATATTCGTAGCGTACCTGTCTAAAAAGCATGACTTGCAAAATATTTGCAAGAAACTGATTTTCGATAAGAGTAAAAGACCTACTTCCGGTAGGAATTTCGAAAAACCTTTTTAATAAAATTGTTCACAATTTCAATTTTAGGTACATATGAATTCTTTATAAATTTGTTTAAACTTAGTAATTCACGAAATATTTGCAAAATTCGATTTTTTCACTGAAGTAAACTACTACTTCCGGTCTGCTGATTATGCTCAAAATCTAATCAGTTCTCAAGAGGGAGATTATATTCGTAAATACAAAATTTGGAATTGATATCTGTAGCGGTTTGACCGCTATCGTGGTCACACACACATTTTTTGAAAACCACTTTTACTTTCTTATACGTAGTATAAAGAAATATTGTGATGATGAAAATTTTCGACCTCGAGATTTTTGCAGATGTCCACGTTTTGAAGTCCTCTGATACCGAAAAAGTGGTTTTTAAAAAATGTCTGTGTGTCTGTGTGTATGTCTCTCTGTGTATGTGTCTGTGGCTGTGTGTGTGTCTGTGTGTGACCACGATAGCGGTCAAACCGCTGTACATATCAATTCCAAATTTTGTATTTACGTGTATAATCTCCCTCTTGAGATCTGATTAGTTTTTCAGTAAAATCGGTAGACCGGAAGTAGCAGTTTACTTCAGCGAAAAAATCAAATTTTGCCAATATTTCGTCAACTACTAAGTTTAACCCTGAACTGGTATCGTGGTTTTATAGTCACACAATTGGTATCGTGGGGTGTTTAAGCACCCCATTTCGAAATTATGAAATTTGTAGGAAAAATTAAAAAATTGTTTATTATTTTTAACTAACTTCGATAATCAACATTCAAAATAACATTTTACAAAAACATATATACTAAATATCAATCTTAGGTCTAGAATTAAACTCAAACGGTAATTGCTAAGAAAAATTTGACTGAAAAATAAGTAATTCTTAAAACTAGAAAAACGAAACATCAGAATATCCCAGCTGTATTCCCACTTGGAACCGTGTTGGTAAGACTCCATTATTGCATTCTGTATCGAAAAAACAATGATTAGTAAATAAATAAAAATTTTGACACACGACATTTACTTACGTTTCGTCGCAATTCTGACATACACATTTGTTAACTGAATGGTCTTTACAAACCGCTGCTTGGCATTTTTGACAAAATGTTTTCACTTTTCTATCTTTTGTCCTTGGACAGAAGTTACATCTTCTCTGTTTTGGTGCAGGACCGCCCATATTTGTATTTCTTTGGTCTGTATTATCACTGGTATTTTCGCCAAGTACCTTTTGAATTGTTGCTTTTAGTTCCCTAGATAGTTGTTTCATATTCATTCTTCTTTTCAAGTGGTCGTTTATAAGACTTTTGCCTAACAATATTGTAAAACTTCTACGAGACATCTTATTATCAACATTAGCACATTTGAAAAGAACATATGCATTAACTCTTAAAATGTCAAGCATTGCATAGAATACCGCCAGTGGCCATCTACGTGTTCTACGCTGACAAGAATAAGTAGTGCATTTCTGATCAAGGGAGTCGACTCCTGATTTAGTCGAATTGTATAACTCGATTATCTCTGGCTTGCCGCTCTCAGCAATAGTTCTACTGTGATGCATGGAGGAGACTAAAATTACACTTCTATTTTTTTTAGGTACGAACGAAACTAAAGTTAGGTTTCTAGTAAATCCAAATTCTGATGAACTGTCCATTCTATTCCTATTTGGCAAAAACTGGTGGGGTATCTCACCTTTGTTTTTTCGGACAGTGCCGACATAAGTCAAATCATTTTGGAGCAGTTTATTTACTAGCTCGATAGATGAGAACCAGTTGTCCCCTGTAATGTTTCGGTTTGTTTTCAGTATGGGCTGAACCAATCTTAGGACGCTGATGGTAGGTACAGATAATTTTTCAGGGTTTTCTTGTTGTGATTCTTTTCCTACATATACCTACGAAAGCATTAAGCAAATAATGATTTTTAGAATCACAGAGGCACATGATCTTGATACCATATTTACGAGGCTTACTTTTGATATACTGTCTAAAAGAACACCTGCTACGGAAACCCCCCAGCATCTCATCCACTGTAGCATATTCACTGCAAGTGTAATTTGCTCTAGCATTATTTATAAATATGTTGAAAATTTCGGAAATTGCAGCCAACTTGTCTCCATCATGTACACGCTGTTCCCTACTGTTTTGTTCATCGAAACGAACTGCTAATAATAAAAAAAGAAACCTTTTTTGACTCATAGTTGCACGAAAAACATCGCGTCCCGTTCCATCTGCTGCAAATAACCCTGCAGCATCTTCACGGCCTGACTTATATACTCCAGTTAATAATAGCAGACCAAGAAATGCCTTTAGTTCAGTTTTATCAATATGGTCTACAAAAGTGGCGGTATTACCATAATTGGTACTCAATTCAGTGATCTTAGAGTTGGTGTACTCCAATATTATTTCAAGAATATCATCAGTAAATAGTAAAGACCAGGCTTTGAAAGGTATCTCCGGCTTATTCGTTGCTGCTGGACCTTTTAGTCCTGATAGGTCGGTGACTATATTTTGTAAACGGGTTCGCGAAGAGGCCGGCTCGGTTTTTGCCCATTTGAACCTCCGTAGAAATAATTACCTGGTGGCAGGTCTGTCATTTCATCATCTGTTTCTACCTCTTCTTCACTGTCCGAAGCTTCAATTTCAGATTCAGAGAGGTAACCACTGTGCATACTCGCATCATCGCTCAAATCCACATCTTCTTCTGCATTCATATGCTGATTTACTTCTTCATCACTACTCAGTTCACTTAAATGTTCTATATAGTATTCCAGTTCGTTTTGGGTCAATCTATGTCGCGCCATTTTAATTCTCGCACACGGATTTAAAGTCACGTAAGTGGTATTGTGGGGTGGTTCGGCACCCCAAACTGTTCCAGCACTAACTGGTTTGAACAAAAAATTATCTACTTTCTTTCACTTACTCTAAATTACCTTCCAATAGATTACCTAAAATAAGAAGAAAAAATAATGTTTAGTTTTTTCGTAGTAATAGAAAATATTTACCGTGGGGTGTCGCAATACCCCACGATACCAGTTCAGGGTTAAACAAATTTATAAAGAATTCATATATACTTAAAATTAAAATTGAGAATAATTTTATCTAAAAAGTTTTCCGAAATTCCTACCGGAAGTAGGTGTTTTACTCTTATCGAAAATCAGTTTTTTGCGAATATTTCCCAAGTCATGCTTTTTAGACAAGTACGTTACGGGTATAAAAGTATTTAAAATGTAATTTTCAATATCTTTTGTATAAAAAAATTTCAAGATTCAGACCGGAAGTACCACTTTTGCTCTTATCGAATAGCGATTTTTTGCAAATATGTCGTAAGTTATGCATTCTATATAAATTTATCAAGAGTACAAAAGTATTTAAAACTGGATTTGCAATATTTTTTGTATAAATGAAATTTCAAAATTCGGACCGCAAGTAGCACTTTTACTCTTAGCGAGGAGCACTTTTTTGATAATATCTTGCAAAGTATGCATTCTATAGCGATTTATTAAGACAATGAAAGTACTTAGAATAGGATTTTGAATAAGTTTTGTATTAAAAAAATTCTTAAAATTGTACAGTTTGAAACGCTCATACGTATAAGAAAGTCGTGTGGTGACCACACCTCATTTTTTGGTATTAGGGACCTCAAAACGTGAACATCTGCAAAAATCTCAAGGTCGAAAATTTTCATCAGCACAATACTTCCTTATACTACGTATAAGAAAGTAAAAGTAGGGACAATTCTATTTGATTTTTTTTTATAATAAAAAAAATTTTCAACTTTCCAAAATCAGTGTTTGCTTGATGAATGTATAGTCCGCTATGGACATAAAATTTTCTTGGTGTCTTTTTTATTAAATAAATTGTGAAAATATATTGTGAAATATGATAAAAATGATTTATTACATTGACTTCAATAGATAAACGCTGTTATTGTATATAATTATTAGGCCGCGGACATGACCGAGCTAAACTACGAGGAAGTTACAACGGAGCAAAGAAATAATGTAAACAACACACATTTACTGAATAGCATTATTCACGCATTATTCATATGGTGAACTGCAACATATGTTATTGACTCACATGTTGACAGAAAAATAACACAAAAAAGTCCACGTAAGTCCTAAATATCATATTTTCATCGGCGGAGATATAGATAGGAACGTCAGAGGTTTTTAAAATTTATTGTATTTACCTTATATTTCGCATGATAAATACAGTTATATATGTGTATATTCATACTTACATTAGTTCCGTTTTTTCATTGTTTTGACTGTTAATTACGTACTTCGTAATTTATGTAATAGTTCCTGTTTAATCCCGTTTCATTGAATCGACTTCTCAATAATATACGCATACCTTTTTAGTTATTTATTTAGATCTAGAACATTGTTTATGTTACTATAATATGGAAGAACGTCGAGAAATACATTGTGAAACAATGGCGAGTTGGATTGAGGGTCATTGTATGTCCATTGTCAGTGATTCCGATATTTATTGCAAAGTCTGTAAAATATCGTTACAGAATGCCCAAAAATCGCATATGTAATAGCATCTATAGTTAATAAATACAATTGATGGGGAAACAATTGCTAAAACTAAAACCATTGACGAGAAACAACATGCTTCATTCGGACGACAGGTACAGGGAAAAAATACTTTTTTGTACCAGTAGTAAAAAATCATAGCATTTTTACACATAACAAAGCGCCACGAAATGACATTTCACGACCTGGAACTAATAAGAGGTAAATAATGAGGCCATTATTGACCTAGGGAAATAATAAAAACAAATAAAACGAATGCCGCAACCATGCAATCGCAGTAGTATGTATGTTAAGTTGTCCACCGTCAAAATTCATTCTAGTTTATTTTTATTTAGATCTATACCACAAATCATACATACCTAAAATCTAAAACTTTTAAATGCTCGACCTTTAAGTTAAAATAATTAACTGTATTTTAGGTTAACAAAAGCAGAATATGTTTCATAGTATAATTAGAAACAATATCCTAACCCGTAACTATTATAGATGTAAAGAAGGTAAGTAAATAAATAACTTTTATTTTAGGTTATGTAACAATAACAAAATATGTATAATATGGAAATAATATAACACGTAACTATTACAGATGTGAAGAATTATTTACTTTATTTATAAAAATTGATAGTGCAATTGTGGCATGTCAAATTTATTGATGGTTCAATTCTATTTGAAAAACCAGGATTTTGCAGATCTGTGGGCACATTAATGATAGTATTATTAATTGAGTTAATTTCATGAGTATTTACGATATCTTCAGTCGAAGTAGATCCTGATTGTACTGCTGATGTTGATGGAATTTGATTCATATCGAAAATTCCTGTATATATTGCAGGTGTGGGTGCGTAAGTAGATGTAGGTAGACCTTGTAACATACATGCTATATTTTTTTTATTTACTAGGGAATCTTCGATATAACCTTCAGCTACACTAGAAGATTTCCAACCACCATGTTGTTTTAACTGAAGGATATTACCACCATTGACAGCTAAAAGTGTAGCCGAGGTTCTACGGAAACTATGACCTGTATATAACTGTGGATTTTGTAAATTTAAGTAAAGAGCAATTTTTTTTGGCATCTGTCCTATTGTGTTATGTCCAATGTGTTGTCTAGTACATTTACCGTTACGTACACTAATAAAGAATTTTGCTATATCTGGAATTGGTCTAATTTTTAAATAGTTTTTAATTATTCTGATCCAAAGTGGCTCCATTATTACAAACTTTCGAGACGAACCATTTTTGCTATTGCGGATGTGAATAATAATTAAATCATCTTTCATGATGACATCAGCAATTAATAAATTACACAGCTCATCACTTCGGCATGCACCAGCAACACCAATTACAAGAGCAGTCTACAAGGTTATATATTGTCAATAATTTCAAAGTATTAATATATAAACATACTACCTTAGTTGCAATGTAACATGTGTCGGGTGCCTCAGTAAGGAATTTTATAATTTCCTCTTGAGTAAATACTAATGATTTTTTGGGCTTATAATTTTCATTTTTTCTTTTTAAAAAGGCAACTAATTTAAAATATTTTGATATGTTAATATCCTCTTTTAGGCCAAGTGTAGCTTTCAACATCGAATAATGCGCCCATAAAGTTGAGGCTTTTTTATTTTTTGAATATTCTTGAAAATAAGCCAGAAGTACATTTTCAGAAGTTACTACTGTATTTTTGCTATTACACCATTTTTTAAATTCTGTATACGTTTTCATATGTAAATGTTTAGATTTATGCGGAAGCAAGTTCTCAACTGCCTGTTCTGCAATCTCGCGCATTTCAGGTGGTGTACATCTAAATACTTCAGACATTATAAACGGAATGAAAAATAATTTAATAAATACTTGACTTTTAGTTTCAGTATTTATGTCAAAACTTATTTGTCAACATCAAAATATAGCCTACTTATTTCTTTATATGAAGTTTTATTACAAGAGCATTTTTACATATATGAGTAAATTTATTCATAATTATTAAGGTTTCAAGATCCAATTAGACTACTGGTACAAAAAATAGTATACATACTACGGTTGAGAAGACTATTATTGCCCTTGTGGCTTAAATTCCTCGGCGCTGTGCGCCTCGGAATTTAATCTCGCCACTCGGGCAATAATAGTCATCTTCTCAACCTTGGTATGTAATATACTATTATTTGTTAGTGACAGTGCCGTATATATGTTAAAAACAGGCAGACTATTAAAGGAAACATATCCTTATATGCTGCATATTACTTGTGCAGCACATGCTCTCCACAGAATCTGTCCATATATCAGAGTCTCCTATCCGGAAGTTCATAGATTTGTATCCGCTTTTAAAAAAAGTTTTCCGAAAAGCACCATCGAGAGTGGCCCTTTACAGGGAAAAACTTCCATCTTTGTCACTGCCACCCTCGCCAATAATAACTAGATGGGGAACATGGCTGAAAGCTACTAGTTTTTATGCAGAGAATTTCGATACATGTTTAAATGACGACGCTCGAAGCAGTTCTGAGTACAAGCAACTAACACAAATCCCAAATTTAAAAAATCAGTTGTTATTCCTTCAGGAACACTTTGGAAATTTGCCTAAACTAATCACATATTTTGAAAATCGAATCTCAAATTAAAAAATGAGGTGTAACCACCACACGACTTTCTTATACGTATGAGCGTTTCAAATCATACAATTTTAAAAATTATTTTATACAAAAATTATTCAAAATCCTATTCTAAGTCTCCTAATAAATCTCTACAGGATACATACTTTATGAGATATTTGCAAAAAAAATGCTACTCGCTATGAGTGAAAGCATTACTTCCGGTCCGAATTTTGAATTTTCATTTATACATAAAATATTCCAAATCCAAATCTAAATACTTTTATACTCTTCGTAAATTATTCATATAGAATGCGTAATTTACGAAATATCTGCAAAAATCGCTATTTGATAAGAGTAAAAGCGTTACTTCCGGTGCGAATTTTAAAATTTCATATATACAAAAAATATTTCAAATCCAACTCTAAATACTTTTGTACTCTTGAAAAATATATATAGAATGCATAATTTGCAAAAATCGCTATTCGATAAAAGTAAACGTGTTACTTCCGGTCCTAATTTTGAAATTTTTTTTATACTAAAGGTATTGAAAATTATGTTCTAAATACGTTTATACCCGTAACGTACCTGTCTAGAAAGCATGACTTGCGAGATATTCGCAAAAAACTGATTTTCGATAAGAGTAAAAGACCTACTTCCGGTAGGAATTTCAAAAAACTTTTTCAAAGACCTACTTCCGGTAGGAATTTCAAAAAACTTTTTCAAGACGATTTGTCTCAAATTTAATTTTGAATACATTTGAATTCTTTATAAATTGTTTAAACTTAGTAATTGACGAAATATTTGCAAAATTTGATTTTTTCACTGAAGTAAACTAGTACTTCCGGTCTACCGATTTTACTGAAAAACTAATCAGATCTCAAGAGGGAGATTATATATGTAAATACAAAATTTGGAATAGATATCTACAGCGGTTACAGACACACAGACATTTTTTAAAAACCACTTTTTTGGTATCAGGGGACTTCAAAACGTGGACATCTGCAAAAATTTCGAGGTCAAAAATTTTGGTCATCACAATACTTTTTTATACTACGTATAAGAAAGTATAAGAAGGTAAAAATGGATTAACCACATTAGTTGTGGCTATTAATAATTTCACAAGTATTCCAAGTGACTTCGGATGTGGTCTTCGGCAAAAGTTAGACGCAGTTTTTAATAGAAATCCATATTTAATAACATTGCGGCAATTGTGTATGCTAAATATGCTGAAATAAAAGAATATTTCCAGTACGCACATATAACCAGTTGCGATGTAGAAAGGACGTTTTCTATCTACATGAACGTACTTAATTCAAAGAGAACAAGTCTTACAGAAGAGAAAATGAACAAATAATAAGGTATTTTGTATTTTATAGATCACCAGCCACTTGTTATCCAATTATATAAATAAAATTAAAACCTCTTTAAAAATACATCTCAATAGTGCGCCCATGGGCGATGAGTCATGGCTCGCTCGTGTCCGCGGCCTAATAATTATTAGAGTGTTAAATCATAACAGGTGTGTGTACATTCAGATGGAGATGATACATATATGTATTGATAAAAATAATTCATTACGATGTCTTAGAAAAAAATACTAACACACAATTTAATACAACAATAGCAGTATCTTGTAATACACATGGTATAAGGATTAATGTAACGGTTTTGAGTCAACATGGTAGAAGAGTGTTATATACGGATACCCTCAAGGTTCGGTATTGGGACCCATACCATAATATATGCATATATCAACAAATCATTATAGGGCGCGGACACGAGCGAGTCATGACTCATCGCTCATGGGCGCACTATTGAAATGTTGTATTTTTAAAAAGGTTTTAATTTTATTTATATAATTGGATAACAAGTGGCTGGTGATCTATAAAATACAAAATACCTTATTATTTGTTCATTTTCTCTTCTGTAAGACTTGTTCTCTTTGAATTAAGTACATCCTTGTAGAAAGAAAACGTCCTTTCTACATCGCAACTGGTTATATATGCGTACTGGAAATATTATTTTATTTCAGCGTATTTAGCATACACAATTGCCGCAATGTTATTAAATCTGGATTTCTATTAAAAACTGCGTCTAACTTTTGCCGAAGGCCACATCCGAAGTCACTTCGAATACTTTTGAAATCATTAATAGCCCACATCTAATGTGATTATACCATCTTTTAATTTGATATTTCGATTTTCAAAATATGTGATTGGTTTAGGCAAATTTCCAAAGTGTTCCTGAAGGAATAACAACTGATTTTTTAAATTTGGGATTTGTGTTAGTTCCTTGCACTCAGAAATACTTCGAGCATCGTCATTTAAACATGTAACGAAACTTTGTAAACTATCGAAATTCTCTGCATAAAAACTATTTCCGTGTATGTTTTAGCAAAGCTAAGTGACGAACGTGCGATATTTTGGCATTCTGTAACGATATTTTACAGACTTTGTAATCAATTTCGGAATCACTGACAATTCATTTATCAGAAAAAGTAACATAAATAACGTTCTAGATCTAAATAAATGATAACTAAAAATGTACGCGTTTGTTATTGAAACTAAATAGCAGTAAGTATATACATATTTACATTATTTCTCTTGCGAAATATAAGGTAAATATAATAAATTTTAAAAACCCCTCAGGCTATCTACGCACATGTAAGAGTTTTACTCATAAATTCCTTATTTTATGGCCATTTTTTGCTCGCATTCTCGGGCTCTTCTCCAGCGTAAACAGATGTTGCAGTTCACCATATGAATAATGCGGGAATAATGCTATTCAGTAAATGTGTGTTGTTTACATTATTTCTTCGCTCCGTTGTAACTTCGTCGTAGTTTAACTCGGTCATGTCCGCGTCCTTTCATTAATATCGATATCAATTTTTGTCAAAATTGATTTCCGTCTATTTCATAATCAAAGTTACTTCTACTTTCATAATCAACTTTTACATGTTACTAATGGATTATTTCATTGAACTTTAAATTAATTTGCAATTTTTATAGCATTAAATTGTACCTAATTGTGGCATAACATATTAAATTGACATTTACATTGAATATTAGACATATTTTAGATTTTTTTCGATTTTTTTTAGTACACATCATTTTCTTCGATGTATAAGGATTACTTTTTGCACACATTCTAATTCAAATAAATATATTTTAAAGATTGGAAATAATGAGAACTGTAATGGAGCAATCCTTAAATAAAATTTCACAAGTTTCTTAACCTTCCTAACCAATTTTATTTATATAATTGGATAACAAGTGGGTGGTGGTTTATAAAATGCAAAATACATTATTACTTGTTCATTTTGTAGTTCAAGTCGAGTAAACTCTCCCTACTTTATTTGTGTTAGTTCCTTGCACTCAGAAATACTTCGAGCATCGTCATTATATTTATATTTAGGGCAGGCAGTCAGTTGACCTTGCTTATTGGTGTAACTGCATTCGGACGCATATGCACGGTTTTACTTTTATTTTAGCTACCACGTTTTTTTTTCTTTTCGATTTATTGTATTACACAATCTTCTGAGTCTTGCCGATACCTTGATACCTGGGTGCACTTTTGTCATCTAGTTCATAGATTATATATATGTGTGAGTTATATTATTATTATTAGTAAAGATACATGTATGGTGTGTGCTTTGTTTATCTGATGAGGGGGGCAATGGTAGAACAAGCATAGCTTGAATTGCCTCCCTTTTCCATCATCTTTCACTTATTCAACTTATTGTAAGTTTCTTTTTTTTTTGTTACCTTTTAGGTTGTAATTTTGATTTTGATGGAAATAAACACTATTATTATTATTATTATTATTATTATTATTATTATTATTATTATTTAAACATGTAACGAAATTTTGTAAACTATCGAAATTCTCTGCATAAAAACTAATAGCTTCCAACTATGTTCCCCATCTAGTTATTAATGGCGAGGGAGGCAGTGACAAAAGATGGAAGTTTTTCCCTGTAAAAAGATTCTCTCGGTGCTGCTTTTCTGAAAACTTTTAAAAGCGGATACAAGCCTATAAACTTTCGGATATATTCTCTGATATATTCACAGATTCTGTGGAGAGCATGTGCTACGCAAGTAATATGCAGCATATAAGGATATGTTTCTTTTAATAGTCTGTCTGTTCTTAACATATCTATATGCGGCACTGTCACTAACAAATTAAAGTATTTTCCCTGTACCTGTCGTCCGAATGAAGCATTTTGTGCAAATTCTCGTCAATGGTTTTAGCAATTGTTTCTGCATGAACTGTATTTATAAGTTTAGATGCTATTACATATGCGTTATAAGGAATAGTTGGATATGGTACACCAGCTACAACATTTACTACACAGTGTCCTAATATATCGACAGTTTCGTCGGCATTTATCCATAGGTACTGATTTAAAAGATGTCTTCTAGTGCATTCTACTGTTTTCGTAAAGCACTTAGAAATACAATATTTGCGTAAAGTGGATTCATCTGGAACATTTCGACCAGTATATTTTTGAAGAATGTTTTGAACGTGGGATTGTTAAGTTTATTTAATGGGATATTGCCCGCCATTAAAGCTTCACAGAGTTCTTCATTAAAATTGTCAGCTTCCAACGGGTCCAGTTTCTGTGTATGTTTTAGCGATGATAAGTCACGTACGTGCGCTTTTTGGGCATTCTGTAATGATATTTTACAGACTTTGCAATAAATTTCAGAATCACTGAGAAGTAGATTCAATGAAACGGTATTAAACAGGAATTATTACAAAAATTACGAAGTAATTAACGGTCAAAACAATGAAAAAACTAACGTAAGTATGAATAGGTATATACATATATAACTTTATTTATCTTACGAAATATAACGTAAATATAATGAATTTTAAAAACCCCTCACGCTTCTACCTACGCCGATGAAGGAAGGGTTTTTTCTCATAAATTTCGTTTCCTGATCGGCATTTCTTGCTTCCGTTTTCGCGACGTAAACAGATGTTGCAGTTTACCATATGAATAGTGCTATACAGTAACTGCGTGTTGTTTACATTATTTCTTTGCTGCATCGTAATTTAAGCCTGGGACGTCCGGTGTATAATTATTATTATTATGCAGATTTGTTTAGAGTATAATAATAGTAGGACATTATCGGGAATATGTATAAGAAAATATTGTGATGTCCACACTTAATTTTTTCGTTATCAGGTGACTTCACATTTGCAAAAATCTCGTATTTGTATAAGAAAGTAAAAGGCTTTAATTGTTGTTAAATTAGCCGAATATGCTTGAATGGCTTTGGCCATTGACATGCCCCAATAAATTAAAATAGCGTCAAATTTGAGATGTTGCATAATTTTACTTGTCATGTAATAAAGCCTATAGAAGACATTTCAGGGCTGTCATAAATGATAATATTTATACACCTTTTGACATTTGTCATAATTACCTGCTGACATTTATTTTAAATTGTCATACACATGTGTCAACAACAGTGGCGGCCCGTGGTTTTTTGGGACGGGAGGGCACCGGTGGGACTGAGTGTTTAATAGCAAAAATTAAGTAGAGACAAAAAATAAACACAATATGCTATTTAATTAACTTGCTTGAAAATAAAATCCATCCGCCGTTCCTTACGATCAGTAAAATGATTAATAACTAATTCATTGAAGTTTGGTGTTGATGTCAGTAATTGTTTTTCAATATAACACATTGCTAAGGCACATAGTCTGCTTTCCCGCATGGTATTTCTAGAAAATGCTTTTATTCTCTTCAAAGTAGTAAAACACCGTTCACTTGATTTTTTCTATTTTGGTTATTAAAAGTTCAAAAAAGCTTTAAATGACAGACGTTTCGTTCGACCATTTTAAATATTTGAATATAGGCGGTGTTATATGTAATTATGATTAAAACGTCTATGGAAACTGTAACTTCGTACGTGTTCGGACGTCTTCGGAATGTCAGTGGTGGTCTTGCTTTGACTTCGGCCAACTTCATATGGGTTCGGAATATCGGTGAAGGCCTTGCCTTGTCTTCGGCCAACTTCGTTTGTGTTCGGACGTCTTCGGAATGTCAGTGGTGGCCTTGCTTTGACTTCGGCCAACTTCGTATGGGTTCGGCCGTCTTCGGAATGTCGATGAAGGTCTTGCCTTGTCTTCGGCCAACTTTGTATGGGTTCGGACGTCTTCGGAATATCGGTGAAGGCCTTGCCTTGTCTTCGGCCAACTTCGTTTGTGTTCAGACCTCTTCGGAATGTCAATAGTGGCCTTGCTTTGACTTCGGCCAACTTAGTATAGGTTCGGACGTCTTCGAAATGTAGATGAAGGCCTTGCCTTGGCTTCGGCAAACTTCGTTTGTGTTCGGACGTCTTCGGAATATCGGTGAAGGCCTTGCCTTGTCTTCGGCCAACTTCGTTGTATTCGGACGTCTTCGGAATGTCGATGAAGGCCTTGCCTTGTCATCGGCCAACTTCGTGAACATTTTAAATATTTGAATATAGGCGGTCTTATATGTAATTCTGATTAAAATTCAGACTGATTTATGCAGTAAATTATTTCAAATTATCAACAAAAAGGACGAAATAAATAATTGCACACCCCCAGAGATTCGCAAAACAGCAGAAGACAATTTACAAAATCTTTTGCCAATATAGTCTCGACATATTATCAAAAATAAACTTTTATAACAGTTGTACTATTCAACATTGGAAGTAAATTTCAATAGTAGCATCAGAAAACTTATCATCCAACTCTGCTTAACAATTTATATTGTTAATTAGTAAAGAAAATGTTAGCATGTGTGCTTTCTATTCTTTGTACAACTTCTATTGCACATGTTTGTTACATTAAAGGCTTACATTTTGACATTTAAATATAATTTGCTTCCATTTTTTTTTGTTACCAACGTCAAAACAATAAAATTAGCGATATAGAAATACTTTTGCAACCAAAACGGGTGTCGTAAAGTGAACTTGGTAGCACCGAAACAGAAAAAAGCATTTTGCACATTACACCCACACAACCAGTCTGATAAACTGTAAGAGCTTCTATTGAATTTTCTCGTCACGGTTTTCTTAGTTTTCGAATTGTGATCTTCTAATTTAATCAATAAATCTGGTCTAGGGAGACCTAGATTTTTTAATTCTATTTGATTAATTTTTAAATCTTAATGTCATAGCTCAGTGTGTTATTTTCTATCATTTCGATTATGTTACTAGCGCAATTCATAGTTGCATTTGCACCGATAAAAATTACAAGATACACTTACCGCTGTATATTATATACTGGACCGCCACTCGGACCCGACACCATAGAGTAGTGCCCCGCCGCCTACATATATACGCGCGCTACCCGCGCCAGTTTCATCGCTTGATTTCTAATACAGACGGGGCTGGACGGGGCAATCGCGCGAGATGCCCCGGAGCCTACGTCAGACTGCGATTTTTAAACGCGCTGAAAAGACGGACTGTTACTTCCGAAAACATATTATTTGTTATCAAATAAATCAGAAAAATTACATACAAATTAGGTATTTATAATTAATTTCTCTGTTAAAAGAAATTTGTTACCGGGAAATTTATCACGGGGGGGGGGCAGTGCCCCGTTGCCCTCCCTGCAGCAGCCGCCATTGGTCAACAATGCTTACGTACTACACAGAATAGCCAAGTAATAAATAAAATATAGATTTAGATATGTAATATATAATGTAGTGGTATGAAATTATCGTCTACAGTTCGTATTTTGGCCGTGTAGATTGCTAAAACGATCATATTCTGCATTTTTCACTCAATACTGGATGTTTATTCATGGTTAATTTCAGCAAGTAACGATTACAAAACATTCACAAGGCTACGAATTATGGAAGGAGACGCCAATACCCATGTATCTCAACATGTATCTCTTCAATTGGACGAACGCTCAAGATGTCATACGGGATTGGAGTGTGAAACCGATTTTCGAGGAGCGGGGACCCTACGTTTTCTCGGAGCGTCACATAAGAGTAAACTTAACATGGGACGACTGCGACAACACGGTCACTTACTACCAGAAGAGAGTATGGCATTTTCTTCCGGAATTATCGAACGGCACTTTACAAGATAACATTACAAATTTGAATGTCATAGCGGCCGTAAGTCCACTTCAATGTGATTCCGGCGTATTAGTTAAATTAATAAACTTTTTTTTTTCAATTGCAGACTGCTGGATATTTAGTTCGAAAAAGGAACGTGTTTATTCAGGATATTGTGAACTTTTTTATTGATTTGAAAGAGAAAGAGCTGGTACAGACGAAAACGGTGGCCGAATGGACATTCGATGGATACGACGATGCATTGCTTAAAATGTTGTTGACATTAAATACGAGTATTATTGACATACCATATAGTAAATTCGGATGGTTTTATGGGGTTAGCATTTTGAAAATATATTAATGAAATACATTAAACCCGCTCTTTACGGCTACCTTGTAATAGCGCCCACCTCTAGTAACGGCCATTTTGCAACAAATTCTAAAAGTAGATATGGAAACAATGCTTTCATTCAGCAGGCGGATCGGGAACCGATCCCGCTCCAACCGTTCACTTCACAACAGTTGAGTATTCGCTGGACATGACCGCTCACCTTTATGTCATCGTCTGTTATCTGCTATTTTTCATTGCTGCCATATGTTAAAATTATAGAGATTAAACTAAATAAACAATAATAATAAATTGTTTTTCTGCATTAAGGTTTGACGTAGTTTTTAGTGGAAGGGCTGGTTTTTCCAACCCCGAATATAATACTGAGTGAACTCCAATATTATAATACATTTATTACTGCACAATACCTTTAATTTGTTGTATCTTACTTTTCTAGTAACTTTTTTCAGAAGTATGTATTAGGTTGGTCTTGGAATGAATCAATGGCGCATGCGTACAGAATACGCTCACCAAGTGAGCATAGAATTTTTCCGCTCACAAAAATGGCGACCGCTCCTGAACATATTCAGAGTGAGCGCTCGTCTACTAGACATGATCACTGAACAGTTGCGCAACTGTTGCGTCTGCTGAATGAAAGCAATGATCTTCCCAATGGCCACCCCGCTCAAAAGAGGTCCCGGTCACTTCAATGAATTTGATTTCCCTATTTCCCTTTGCACATGCTGCATTTGCTTCGGTAGATTATGTAGATATTGAAACGTCCAAAATATCAATTTAGTCAATTTACAGAGACATCTGAATATTGTGCATAAATACACAACAGGAATTACTTTTGAAGATTGCAAAGAAAACATTATAAAATCATTTTCAATATTGGACGCAAATATTTGATAGAACAGCAGAATATTTTCAGCCTAGAATCAAATGATGAACAGTAATTTCGGTAATTATACAGGGTGAGTCATCTAAGCGGGTAAGGCCGATTATGCCTTTATGAGTAAAGATATTTCGAAGCGGTTTTTTCCTTGTTATAGCTGTTCATTAGGAGCACATTTTAAATATATTTTCTATTATACAGAGTGTTCCATAACTTGGTGGCTAACCATAGTTATAGTTTTTTTTAATGGAACACCCTATATATTATTGCATTTTTGTATTCCCCGTATAATTTTTAGTCAAAAAGTAATAAGATAGTATAGGCCAAAAGTGTAAAGTTTTTGACTTGTTCCCATTTTTCTGAAAAATTCAATGTTTGCATAAAATTATATTTCTCGAAAACGACGTATTAGATGGACACATATTTTTGCAGTATTGTTTACAATAAAAGGTCCTAATAGAAGCATGTTTTATTTTTTTACAGTTACTAACTGCATGTGCAGGAAACTGGATTTAAATTTTTTTAAATGCATTATATTTTAAATTATATATATATACCCTGTATATCAGTTTATTTTTGAATTGTTTATTAAATTTCATATCAAAAACATGTAAGACGTTAATACTTTAAATGTGACTTACTGAGCTACTGTCGTTTTTTGATATGCTTTTGTTAGTTTTTGCAAAAAAGTCATTTTTTTCCAAATGGAACACCCTGTATATTATTTCATTTTTGAATTTCTTATTAAATTTCACATCAAAAACATGTAAGACATAAATACTTTAAAAGTGACTATTACTGAGCTATTGTCTCTTACATGTTTTTGATGTGAAATTTAATAAGAAATTCAAAAATGAAATAATATACAGGGTGTTCCATTTCAAAAAATTTACTTTTTTGCAAAAACTAACAAAAGCATATCAAAAAACGACAATAACTCTGTAATAGTCACTTTTAAAGTATTAACGTCTTACATGTTTCTGACATGAAATTTAATAAACAATTCAAAAATTAACTGATATACAAGGTGTTCCATTTAAAAAAATTGACTTTTATACAAAAACGTGTCATCTAATTTTAATCCAATTTCCTGCACATGCAGTTAGTAACTGTAAAAAAATAAAATATGCTTCTATTAGGACCTCTTATTGTAAACAATACTGCAAAAAAATTTATCCATCTAATACGTCGTTTTCGAGAAATATAATTTTATACAAACACTGAATTTTTCAGAAAAATGGGAATAAGTCAAAAATTATACGGGGAATTCAAAAATGCAATAATATATAGGATGTTCCATTTAAAAAGCTATAACTATGGTTAGCCACCAAGTTATGGAACACTCTGTATAATACAAAATATTTTTAAAATGTGCTCCTAATACACAGCTATCATAAGGAAAAAACCGCTTCGAAATATCTTTACTCATAAAGGCATAATCGGCCTTACCCGCTTAGATGACTCACCCTGTATATAGGTGACTGTACTTTTTATGTTGTGGCTTAACATCCATGAATCAATTAAAATTTATATATGTATTAAATGGCATATAATATTTAAATTTCTCATTTATGTCGTCCTCTAGTTGCGACATTTAGTATTCTAAAAAGTTAAAAAATTAACAAAACATAAAAATAGTTTGTAATACTACGGTTACATAATTATACATATCAATGAATATAATAATAATAGTTTATATGTTGTAATTATTATTACAAGAAAGTCAATAAATTAATTAAAAATGCATAGTTAGCTGTATATGACAATAAAACAAACAAAAACAATAATATGTATATCATGTAAATTTCTAAGTATTTAAAAAAAGTCTTATAAATATAATAGAATAAACAAAAGAAATAATAATAAGACCAAGAAAATACAACTACAATGAAAAACACGGAAGATGCTTTAATTTCAAATAAAATTTGACAGAAAATTATGTGTGTTTAAATATTTTAAATTTTCTCAAATATTATTGGCAACGTTTGTCGCCTATAAAACTGCTTAAAATAATAAAGGAGGGCTATAGTCCATAAGAGCGTGTACTTTTTTCTAAGGTTGACAGAATATTGATTATACTATAAGAAGATTGCCTGAGTCCATCAATGTTTAGAATAATTATAAGTGTGATAGATGTCGCATAAATATCATAAACAACAAAGTTAGCAAAATGACAGCTACTCTAAAGTGTGGTTTACTGTGCTGCAAAAGAAGTATATGACGTAGTTTTATACCGTTAAATTATACGATTTGTTTTATAACCAAATAAAATGTTTTTGTAGAAAATAACAGGGGGTGCTGTTCTCAATTTATGTATATTACTTGCTTTTTCTTTAGAATTGTAAATGGAACGATATATTTTTAATATCGTAATATTGAAGCACATGAAAAACTGAGGGAATGATGAAAACCGGAAGTTGCTACCTTTCTTCTTGACGAAGATATAGTCATACGAAGACAATCCAGAAAAACAAAATTTTTAAATATAAATTTATTTCCTATTTATTGCGAGTAGTAATTTTACTTTCATTTTAAGAGGGTCACTAGACAGTGTATAATTAGTTTGCTTTTATTTGAATTTTTATCATACTCTTCCATAAATGTATTCATTTCAATCTTCTCACCGATTTTTTTAATTCATTGCATATGTTATGTTAGATTCCCTTTTTAAATTCTCTAGCTATTATTTTTTAAATTGCATTTCTTGTCTTTTCCGACATTGAAATAAAATAATAATAATAATATATCTTTATTACCCGACAGATATACATCTAATTATAGGACATCAGCAAAAATAATTTCCATATCTCATGAATTAAGTATACAATAACGAGAAAAAATCAATATACACTAACCTATGAAATGTTATTCCAGACGAATTCTTCTTATCAACGCCGTCTCTGCTGTTGCAGCAACGTAGAGCACAAGAAACCATAATGTCTTTTAATATTTAACTTATTATATAACTCTAATACACGATGCACTTAACAAACACTCCACTTTTTACCAACACTACCTGTTTGACGTAAGTGTAGTATCAATATGGCGGACCTGTACCCTGTTTGAACACGTGACGTCGTCTCCCTACCTATTCTTTCTCACTGAACTTAACAAATATTCAAAGTGTCTGCCATTATTTTCAATACACATGTTTACTCGTCGATTAGTAGAGAGCACAGCTACTTCAGCTTCGGAGGCAGCAATTGTTGTAGTCGGCTTTTTCTGATAAACTATATCTGTTATTCTCCCCATAAATAAAAATCAAGAACGTCTCGCAAGGCGTATAAAAACTCAATAATGTCCTCTTTCGGGATAATTTAGAGAATTTTCAAAGCATTGAAAATACATTCTGACCATGTCATAAGTTTCGACGTTAGAATATGACATTTCACAAATTTAATAATTATGTGCAGGTGTCCAAAAAGGCGAATTTCCACAATACGTATAACACGTCTAACTACAAGTGACACTAATATTTTGACATTTCGATTTTCATGGCCCACCTTGAAAATCTCGTAATAATGTGATTCAGTATCGCGGTGCACGTGATATTGTATGATGGAAATTTTAAAAAAGGAAACTATACACTGTTCAGTATTAGTATTATTTTATTTCAGTGTTGGAAAAAGCTAGAAATGATATTTAAAAAATAATAGTTAGAGAATTTGAAAATATTTAGAAGTGGAATTCAATGATGCAATGAATTAAAAAATCGGTGAAAAGATTGTAATAAATACATTTATGGAGGAGTATGATAGAAATTCAAACGAAAGCAAACTATACACTATCTTGTCAACCTCTTAAAATTAAAATAAATTTATAACTCGCAATAAATAAATAAAATAATATTTAAAACTTTAATTTTTCTGGATTGTCTTCGTATGACTATATCTTCGTCAAGAAAAAAGGTAGCAACTTTCGGTTTTCATCTTTCACTTCAGTTTTTTATGTGCTTCAATATTATGATATTAAAAATATATCGTTCCATTTAAAATTTTAAAGAAAAAATAAGTAATATACAGAGAATTTGAAAACATTTAAAAGGGGAATTCAACATACATACATAATGGAAGAGTATGATAGAAATTTAAATGAAATCAAACTTATACACTTTCTAGTTACCCTAAAATTAAAATAAAATTATTACCCGCGATAAATAAATAAATTTATATTTAAAATTTTTATTTTTCTGGATTGTCTTCGTATAACTATATCTTCGTCAAGAAAAAAGGTAGCAACTTACAGTTTTCATGATCTTGTTCAGTTATTTATGTGCTTCAATATTATGATATTAAAAATTTATCGTTCCATTCAAAATTTCAAAGAAACAACAAATAAAATTCATAAATTAAGAACAGCGCCATCTGTTACTTTTTTGGACAACCACGTAATTTGCTTCTACATACATTTTTATTTTTTGTAAAATTCTCTATCTAATGATCCTAGAAATATTGAAATCCGTTAACGCAAGCCGAAGTTACTCTTGTACGTAGACATACCCCCCCCCCCATTCTCCCCTTCGTATGGGAGTTATTTGAAAAAGTTTCAAATGAAAATTATATAAAAGCGTCTGAAAATGTTGCCAGTAAATTTTTTAACCTATCTTAAACTTGAATTGAATGAAAAATTTTCGAATTTTTAATTCACCTTGAGAATTGCGCCCCGTTGCGATCATTTTGGAAATATTTTCGTTGAAATTCTCGTGGTCTGTTTTATTATCAAGATTTTTTCCGCCAAGTTGTACGATAAACGGTTGTGGAGCTTAAACGGACACCCGGTATAACGTCATATTTTTCGTTTATAAGGAAAGTGGTTTGTTTTGTGCGTTGTCTACTATATTAACCTTACTAAAAAACGAAAATTAAAATCTGTAGTAATATCTGCATAACTTTAATAATTTAATCAAATTTCTATAGAAAAGATAGACATGGTTAATCTTATTTTCTACTAGAAAAATTATTTTTTTACAAATGTTTATTTCTCAATAAATGAATATTAATCAGATGTTAGCATAAAATTCCTTTGTACCGAATAGAGTTTAGATTATGTATTAGTCTTTGTTGTCATGCTAATGGTATTCCCAAATTGTCAATAATGTACCTCGGAAGTGTAAAATTACATACTTTTTACGATTTTCTTCGTTTAATTTTAGAGGAACAATTCTGACACGTACGACGGCAATTTCACAATGTACACTGGCGTAGGCGACATGCAACTGTTGGGCATTCTTAATAAATGGAAAGACGCATCGTGGACCGGAGATTATTCAAGCTATTGCGGCATTGTAAATGGAACATCCGGTGAACTATGGCCCCCTGTCAAAAATTATGAAAAAGTGGCCATATTTACACCTGATTTGTGCAGGTATTTCAATAATATATAATGCACTCTTCAACGACTTTATTTGTAATTTTGCACTTGTTATTTCAGTTCTCTATGGTTGTTTAATGAAACGACCACGGAAGAAACACACGGCCTAAGAGGTAAAAAATACGTGGGCACCGATTTTGTCTTTGACAACGGCACTAAATACCCCGAGCAAAAATGTTTCAACAGCGATCAGACTTTTCCAAGCGGTGTCCGGGATGTATCGGCTTGCAAGTATGTATTCGCATATGATATCCCACTTCCAGAAATATTTTTCTATTGAGGGCATTATATTGAAGGGTTTAAACTTTTTTGCTCCAGCATTTATGTATTTAATGATTAGTTTACTTCTGAATCTTTTATAAGTTACTTGTTTTATTATTGTAATATCTGTTTTCTTTTGTTTATATTGTGTGTATTGGGGTGACCTGTTAGGCAAGTTCGATTTACATTATTGAAATTGATTCTGCTTACTTCAAAATGTCGTCCTTTATGTAATGCTATCTAGTACTAGAATAATAAACTTAAGAATTGTTTCTCAATTTTTATAGAAATGAATTTTAAAATAATACTTTAAACATTAACTTTACAGTAATTAATATTAATGATATTAAAATTATGAAATAGACAATGTTGAAATTTCATATACAGGTGTCCCAAAAACATACTGACAAACTTTAAGGGACGGTTGGGGACACCAAAAAAAAACATTTTTTGTTTAATAGACAATGTCCGCAAATGAGCCAAATTAGCATAAGAGGAAAAATTGTTTTGGTATTATTTTACAAAAAAAAAAATTAGGATGACATTAATAAATCAGTTATTGTTCATGTTTTATTGACAAATAATTGATGGTTTACAAACATTGTTGAAAATGTCGGCTACGGAATCGGACAACCCGCCGCCGTCGACTGAAAATGTAGGTTATTTAATGTGATTTAGTTAAATGAATACTATTCTGAATAATTTTGCTGCTAAATAATAGACGTTCCATGTTTCGGGTGCAAATAATGGACGACGACGTCCTTGACCGCGTCTGTTAGGACGTCCAACGTAATTATCTTCTAGCCAATCAAAAGTGGACGTAGATCTTCTGGAATAACATCTCCAAGAGCATCAAGTGCTTCGTCGATATCTTGAACTGGTACAAATGCTAGCGCAGTTATCATTCGAGCGAATAAGGCAAATTCTGCATTTGTGTTGTAATTGTTAATCAGACCCATCGAACACAGATGTTTTTTCATATTCTGCGCCAAGTGGAAAAAGCATCCTTGTATATGCGCGTTTGGAAACACTTCTGAAATACTTTTTAAAATGGCCGACTCAAAATCGCATGAAACTGAAGTAGGTTCCAGTTCGGGTTGTAGATCCTTAATTGCACGAAATAGCTTTTCATATGTGCCACGCTGCTTGTTGGGCAGTAATGCATAAAACATTGGATGCACTCCACCATGCTTCTTAACGAGTATAACAAACACTTGGCAAAATAACGGAGGCGATAGTTTGAAAGTGCCATCCACGAAAATGGTATCGCAATCTTTAAAAGTGTGGAGATTTCCTTGCTTACCAAAAATTAAAATTCTATTGGTGTTTGGGCCACTATCAAATAGTAAAAAATTTTCTTCAACCCCTTCGGCCATTTTAATTATTTTATATGCGTCCGGGATTACTAGCGTTGTTAAATCGCTTGGATTGGGCAGAGCGGAAATAACCTCGTTGCGTTTTCTTCTCACAATTCTCTTCAGAGCATCTTGCTTAGGTAAAGCACCTTGGCAAGCGAGTGTCAAATTTTCCGTACACGAATTGATCACTTGTGATGTGCTTTCTAAAGTTGACGCAGCTCGTCGCTTGATATCACCGACAACCTTATCAGCTTCGACTTTAGCTGCATTTGCCTCATGAGAGTGGCCATTAACCACATGAACGACACTTCCTTCCCGAACATGAATTCTGCCTTTGCACTGTCCTCTTCGTTCGCATCGCCAGAATTCCGTAGAACCGTCTTTTGAAACTTTATCTAACACATAAATGAAACCTTCACTCACGAACTTACTTTTGTTGCGTTGCGATATTACATTTGTTGCTTCCATGGCTCAATGTTTCTATGCGAAAAATCTGCTAACACTAAACGTCCGACACCTACATTAGCTGTTTATATATCAATTTTCATTTTAGAAAGATTCCTAACTCATTAACTTGTTATTATTTAAAAGACCACATTACCTGAAATATAGTTCGTTTCAAGCAATATGAGCGACTTGTATAAGCTGATAATCCGGATTAAAGAGAAACCCTTTCCTCGAGCTGCAGCGGGTAATTAAGAAGCACTTGAATCTACCGTTACGCACTTGAATCTACCGTTACCATTAACTTCGTTATAATATCCAAACGTAATGTAAATACAATTAAGTGAGTTTTTCTCTCAAATAAATATTACTTACTACGTTCTTTTTACTCGGCACGTTTATGACACATAAGTACCTGTCTTAATGATTATCGGTTATTATTTATTATTATTTAAAAGACCACATTACCTCTATTGACAAGGATATTTTATTCTTTAGCAGCAAAATTATTCAGAATAGTATTTGTTTATTCATTTAACTAAATCACACTAAATAACCTACATTTTCAGTCGACGGCGGCGAGTTGTCCGCGAGGCGAGTCGACGGCGGCGAGTTGTCCCCGCGGCGAGATGACGGCGGCGAGTCGACGGCGGCGGGTTGTCCTAGACCGTGTCGGCTAGTAGCTTCAATACAAAGATTGATTTAGTCAATTCATTACCTCGCGGACCCTATGGAAAATCCGGGAATAGCTTTTACATGTGAACAACTCGCCATTTCTCTTGCTAGGAGATATTCCTTTTTACGAATAGGTGTTTCGTAAACTAAAGATTTCAAATAACCCCAAAGGAAACAATTCAGGCGATTGAGATCAGGAGAACGCGTGGGCCAGGGGAATTTTTTCCTTGGGGGTTATCTGAAATCTTTAGTTTACGAAACTATTCGTAATGAGGAATATCTCCTAGCAAGAATAATGGCGAGTTGTTCACACGTAGAAGTTATCCCGGATTACTCCATAGGACCCGCGAGTCAATGAACCGACGAAATCAATCTTTGTATTGAAACTAATGGCCGACATTTTCAACAATTTTTGTAAACCATCATTTATTTGTCAATAAAACAAACGCTAATATGAACAAAAACTGATTTATTAATGTCATCCCACCTTTTTTTTTTTGTAAAATAATACCAAAACAATTTTTCCTCTTTTATGCTAATATGGCTAATTTGCGAACATTGTTTATTAGACCAACCGCCCCTTAAAGTTTGTTAGTATGTTTTTGGGACAGCCTGTATAATGTAAATATTTCTTCTGGTATCCTCTTTAACATTGTATTAAATTAGCCCTCAAATACCTCAGATTTTACACATTCAGACTTCTTGTTAATATTAGTGACCAATAAGGTCTACAAATGAAATGTTCTCTTTACACATTTACAAATATTAGATTCTTTCTTATTTTAACCTAAAAACGCAAAATTATGGCTATTTACAAATACTTTTCCTTATAATACTATATTTCGGATAATCAATTCTCATTTTCTGAAATGCTTTGAGAATTACTTGTATTTTGACACAAACTATTTTGGTGAAACCTAAATGACCACAACATCCACGTTTTTCAGTGGAAAAACTATATATAGTTTCTATTGGTACACGCCGTAACATCCACAAATTATAATAGTAAATATGTGGCACACACTAAATGAAAAGACTGAATGTTTGTAGTATCAGAAGAACTTAAGTAGAAAAACAAATCGTAAAATATACGTCACATCAATCAACTGTCAATAGAGTAAGAACTTAAGTGTTAGCTGGTATAATCCAGTCGTATTGCAAGTGAATTTAAAGGTGCTCCCGTATTATACAAATAGTTTATAATGCTTTAGACAGATGGCGCCAGGTAGATTCCATAATTTTTAGGTTAGTAGAATGAGTTAAAAGCCCATTATGTTACGGCCTTGATGGCACGCAGCGGTAGCGTAATTGATTTGGCCATGAAATAACGTGCAAGGAGCGTTCGACGAGACAAATATCTTACTGTGTTGCGAAATTGAAACGGTACGTCATCGGAATAATAAAGTAAAAATAATTAAGTCTAATGTTAAAAACATCATTTCATATCGAATTTACATATACCTAATATATTATAAAATAAAGAAATAGTAACTTCATATTAAATATGTAAATAATAATTATTTAAAATATGTTATTTATTTCATTATATAAATATATAGTAGGCACAATTCCTGGATAAATTCTATAAGATAAATAATTATAAGGCTCAGTTTTTTGGAAACTGTATTATTTACCACCCTTGAACTAATAAATTAGCGTTTCGGACATCCTTTGATGTAAAATAATCAAAGTAAACACCATTATTTTTTGTACAAATACTCATAATTGATCTAAATATGGCCTTTCAGGTCACATAATCCGTTGCTTACCAAGAAACAGAAGCTGTTTCCCTAAAACATTTGTCACTGACATGAACATTCACTATGACAACGTAAAGTTGCTGGTTGTCACTCATTGTTTCTATTTAATGCATGAAATTAGGACTCGCAAAAGTTTTAGAATATACATACAAGTAGTTCGTAAGGATTTGTGTCTGATCATGAGACAAGATAAAGTGTAACATATTGTAAATGGAATGGTACTAATTTTTGTATTATATGTGTTACGTGGCCTTAGCCACAACAATATTAGAAGTAGTTCATAATAGTCGCTCATGCGCATGAACATGCAATAATAACAGAATGTCATTAAAGCAGTAATTAATAAAGACGTTTCACATAATAACGCTTGTAGTTATTTCTAGTTAGAGTTTGATAATTATTACAACCGTAATAATTTGATAAACATAATACATGGTGTCAGGTCAGCTGGGTCCGACCGAAAAATGGAAAACAACGTTTTCAAACCTCCAGAACCGCTAGTAGTCGATGGGAACATTGCAGAAAGTTGGAAACGTTTTTGGCAGAGATTCGAATTGTTTCTAACGGTGACTGATTTAGTTGAAAAACCAGAAGCAAAGAAAATTGCAATTTTTTTAAATGTAATCGGGTGATGATGGCTTGGAATTACATAATTCGTTTTCATTTGCTCCGGATGAAAACAAAACATTAGAAGATATTAGAACAAAGTTTGAAGGCTATTGTGCACCTAAAAAGAACATCATTTTCGAACGATTCAAATTCAATAGTATTGCACAAAAGGATGGTCAACCATTTGACAGTTTTGTCACAGAACTTAGAAAGGCAATAAAATCAACAGAGTATGAGAAACACGAGGATATGATTAGAGACCGGATTGTAATGGGAATCTGCGATAAATCGACCCAAGAGAGATTGCTGCGTGAGTCTTCTCTAACCTTGTCGAAAGCAATTGAATTTTGCCGGGCAATAGAAGCTAGCAAGAGTCAGTCAAAAGAAATCCAAAGTGAAACAGTTGTCAATGCTGTGAAAAGTGTGCATGCAAAGACGTCAATTGAGTTTCTACAGTGCAGATATTGTGGATACAAGCATGACAAGAAAACCAAATGTCCAGCTTTCGGGAAGACATGTGCAAAATGTCAAGGCCGAAATCATTTTGCAAGTGTATGTAAGAAAACAATGGAAAGAAAATGGAGAACAACAGAAAAGAAAATGGAGAAAAAAAAGAAAGTACACAATGTACAGTCGCAAGATCAAGAAGAAAAGCAAAGCAGTGATAGTGAAAGTGAATTTTTTATAGATTCTGTGAAGCCAGCACAGGACGAGATAAACAAGAAAGCAATAAACGAGGTCCAATGGAAGCAGGTAGTGAATGTTGAGGGTCAAGAAGTAAACTTTAAGTTAGACAGTGGAGCAGAGGTTAGTGTTTTGCCGCTTAGTATATTAGAATCTATTAATGTAGGTTCAAAGATCAAAAAGACTGATGTAACTCTGGTAGCATATGGTAATGAGCAGTTCCGAATCAAACCTTTAGGGAGCATTAAATTATCTTGTAGGGTTAGTAACAGAAATGCTCAAATTCTATTCATTATTGTTGATGGTAAAAACCAAACACCTTTGTTAGGTTTACAGGCTTGTATTGACTTAAAATTAATTAAGAGAATTGACAACATTAATGTAAAGCTTAACAGTTTAGCCAATTACATACCAATGTCTACTGAAAGAAAATTACAATTTCAGAAAGAAACTGAAAAGGATATGCAGTTAAGTACCGTTATTAACTACATCAATAATGGGTGGCCAACTAAAAATAAAATATCAATAGATGTCAAACATTTTTATAAACTAAAAGATCATTTATCTGTTTGCAATGGGTTACTATTCTATCAAAATAAATTACTAGTTCCCCAATCATTACGTAAGCCAATGTTAGTTCGTATTCACGAACGTCACACTGGGATAGAGAAATCAAAATGTAGAGCTCGCAAAATTTTCTATTGGCCTGGTCTAAGTGCAGAAATAGAATATTTTATAAAGCAATGTAAAGTATGTGAGCGCTTAGGCAGGAAAAACTGTAAAGAAGCTCTAAATTCGTACCCAATCCCTGAGCGTCCGTGGCAAAGGATCGGCGTCGATATTTTTTCAGTTGCAGACAAGTCTTACCTAGTTATTATGGATGCGTATTCCAATTGGCTGGAGATTCTGTTAATGAAAAGCAAATCAGCTGAAAGTGTAATTGAAGTTTTAAAACCGGTGTTCTCTAGATTCGGTAGTCCAGATGTTATGTTGTGTGACAACGTACCATTTAATAGTTACACTTGTCAAAAATTCGCTAAAGAATGGGACTTCGATATAGTAACGCGAAGTCCTAATTATCCTCGTTCAAATGGCCTAGCCGAAAAAGCAGTAGGTATCGCGAAAAACTTACTAAAAAAATCATTATTAGACTCCAATGATATAGAATCAGCACTGCTTCAATATCGAAATTCCCCTCTAAAGCATATAGGCCATTCACCATCAGAACTATTTTTAAGTAGGATATGCAAAACAAAATTACCAACTTCCGTTGAAATTTCGAAACCAAAGCTATGCGATGATGTACCAGTTAAGCTAAAGAAGAGGCAAGATATAAATAAACAATATTACAATACTACATCTGCTAGTTTAAAGCCGGAAACCTAACACAGACGTTGTAATATATAACCATGTCAATAAAGTTTGGGAACCGGGTTATATAACATCTAAACATGAAACTCCGAGATCGTATGTTCTTCAAGACTCAGTAGGTAACACTGTCAGGAGAAACAGAATTGATATTAAAAAGTCTCTGAACAAATATGTACCAAATCCCATCACAACAGATGAGCCAATTCATGTAAAGTGTGCTGAAGATAGTTCTGCAAATTTATCTAATAATTGTGAGTCAGAGAATATCAATGAGTCGCAGAATAATGTTCAGGACACTAATCCTCCAACAAAAAATATTTTAACAACTAGGTCGGGTAGATTAGTTAAAAGACCGTCCAGGCTAGATCTTTGAGGGGAGATGTATTATATGTGTTACGTGGCCTTAGCCACAACAATATTAGAAGTAGTTCATAATAGTCGCTCATGCGCATGAACATGCAATAATAACAGAATGTCATTAAAGCAGTAATTAATAAAGACGTTTCACATAATAACGCTTGTAGTTATTTCTAGTTAGAGTTTGATAATTATTACAACCGTAATAATTTGATAAACATAATACAATTTTTGCCTTTATGTGGGTGCTATATATAAGTTCCACTGTATTTTCAGATAAAGCACTAGTAACAGTTCAACAGTCCTACACCGACAAGTGTAAGGAAAGTAGTGCATTGTTTTATGGAACATCTAGATGTGTGATGAAGCAATTGTTATATTATGTTGCATATTGTGTTTCATAACACTAAGTTGTGAACATGTCGATATCAGTTTAGTAAGTAAAGGCTGAATCCTTTTATTATTGCTTTTATCAACTTGTTTAAACTTAGTAGTTGACGAAATATTAGCAAAATTCGATTTTTTCACTGAAGTAAACTGCCACTTCCGGTCTGCCGATTTTACTGAAAATCTAATCAAATCTCGAGAGGGAGATTATACTCGTAAATACAAAATTTGGAATTGATAGCTATAAAGGCTAAACTGCTATCGTGGTCACAGACAGACAGACAGACACACAGACATTTTATACAAAAAATATTGCAAATCCAGCTCTAAGTACTTTTGTACTCTTGATAAATATATATAGAAAATCGCTGTTCGGTAAGAATAAAAGTGGTACTTCCGGTCCGAATTTTGAAATTTTTTTTTATAGAAAATTTGTTGAAAATCTCGAGGTCGAAAATTTTCATCATCACAATACTTCCTTGTACTAATAATACTATTTTGAATCTTATGTTGTATTATATACATGGGGTCGTACATTCCCTTAAGAATTGTGACCGCTCATATTTTGTTTGAGCTCATTTCTTGTGGTGAGTTACTCCACGTTCTTCCGTTCTTATCCTATTCTAAGCTATTGTTCAACTTTGCCTCCTCAATTATCCCCTTTCACGCCTCTCAGTCCTGGACCCTGCTCCTCCACTCCGGTATCTTCAATTTCTTAATGTCCTCCATCACCTGATCCTCCCATCTTTTTCTCGGTCTCCCTCTTCCTCTACTTGTGTTTGATCTCCATGTCGTAATTTTCTTCACTACTCTGTTGTATTATAATTTTTAAAAAGAAACACTAATTTAGATGCTTTTTTATTACTAAATCTGTTTCTTAATTCTGAATGGACAAGCGCCCATATGATGAAAATGTTCTTTCGACATCTGCAGAAGAAGTGTTTGTACACAAAATCGGAACAATGATATCCAATGCTTGATTAATTTCTGGAACATTCTTCTGAGATGGCCACAATTGTACTGCATTTACATTTTATAATATTTCTTGCGAAAACATTGTTTCGTGGAACGGATGTGATTTGGCTTCCAATTTAATGATTTAGCTTTCAATTTAATGATTAATGGTAATAATCAGTACCAGAATAATATTTGCAAACTATTTTTAAAGCTGATTTTTTTTCTTGGTATGACAACTGGTATTCATTTTTATTTCTAATAGGATAAGCTAAAAAGTGAAAAGGTGTTGTGGCTTGTTTATATCTTTAAATAAACTTTTGTTTTATGTTTTTTTCAAATTCTGCAGAACTTGTAGACTGCGTCTACCTTTGTATTAAGTCTTCTTGCTTCAACAGCTTTTGTAAAGCGAGCGTATCTTTTCACGGTGTTACTCGAGAGCCGACAAAACACGAACCTGTCTAGTCGCATTGAAAACGTACTCGTATTTCCCTACCTTGCCAATCACTAGAATGAAATTAGAAATAGGGCTAGTATGCATTCGATAAAATCAGAACTACTTATAACTAGAGACCAGACACGAGAGGCCGATGACTCATTGCCCATGGACGCACTATTGAAATTTTGTATTTTTAGAGTTTTTAATTTTATTTATATAATTGGATAACAAGTGGGTGGTGGTCTATAAAATGCAAAATACATTATTATTTGTTCATTTTGTAGTTCAAGTCGAGTAAACTGTCCCTACTATATTTATCTTACGAAATATAAGGTAAATAGAATAAATTTTAAAAACTTCCTACGCCGATGAGGAAAGGAATTGAACAGTAAAATCGACTTTTTTGCTGTCCGTTTTCTCGACGAAAACAGATGTGCAGTTCACCATATGAATAGTGTTATTTAGTAACTGCGTGATGTTATACACTATTTCTTTTGTCCGTCGTCGTTTCAGCCTGATATGTCCGGTCTTATTTATAACTTTGAATTATAATAAAAAAATTAGGTGTGGCCACTACACGATTTTCTTATACGTATGAAAGTGTTACTTCCGGTCCGAATTTTGAAATTTCACTTATACAAAAAATATTTCAAATCCAACTCTAAATACTTTTGTACTCTTCATAAATATATATAGGATGCATAATTTACGACATATTTGCAAAAGATTGTTATTCGGTAAGAGTAAAAGTGTTAGTTCCGGTCCGAATTTTGATTTTTTTTTTATACAAAAGGTGTCGAAAATTAAGTTCTAAATACTTTTATACTCGTAACGTACCTGTCTAAAGAGCATGACTAGCAAAATATTTGCAAGAAATTGATTTTCGATAAGAGTAAAAAACCTACTTCCGGTAGGAATTTCGAAAAACTTTTTTAATAAAGTTGTTCACAATTTCAATTTTAAGTACATATGAATTCTTTATAAATTTGTCTAAACTTAGTAGTTGACGAAATATTGGCAAAATTCGATTTTTTCACTGAAGTAAACTACTACTTCCGGTCTGCCGCTATAGCGGTTTGACCGCCATCGTGGTCACACACAGACAGACACACAGACATTTCTTAAAAACCTCCTTTTTGGTATCAAGGGACTTCAAAACGTGGACATCTGTAAAAATCTCGAGGTCGAAAATTTTCATCATCACAATACTTCCTTATTCTACGTATAAGAAAGTAAAACTGTTGTGAGTTTTTTAACAGTGTTCTTTTGGATAAAAAAATGTGGCAAGTTCAAGAAAATCTTAATATATAAACGAATTTGATAACCTTTCCTGGACTTCTTACACAAGGATTTTTTTTCAATAAATAAGTATTTTGTTTATTTTGAATGTGTCTTTATTTCTTATATGTTCTTGAACAGTCTTATATATTTACATAGTAAAACTAATTATTTTGCTACATTATTTCTGGCAACTCTAGCTATAGCGTTAGAGTACACTATAAATTTGTTTTAAAATAAGTCTTGTTGCTGCCATCTAAAGCAATATCTGCTTCAAATCTAACATAGTTAACTTAAACACCTTAATGACCTTTTTTTTAGTACAATATTGATTTCTTTTCTCTTGTGTTTCAGGTTCGGCGCTCCAGCTTTCGTATCCTATCCTCACTTTTACTTGGCCGATCCATATTATAGAGACGCAATCATCGGCATGAAACCCAACAAAACGAAACATGAATTTTTCGTGAATCTAGAGCCGAACACGGGTATACCATTGGAAGCCAAGGCCGGATTACAATTAAACATCTTAATACAGCCTATAAAGAAAATTAGTCTATTTAAAAATGTCAAGACCACATTCGTACCCATGATGTGGTTCTCGCAGACGGCTACATTGTCCGATAAACTTGCTCGTAAGGCCAAGTTTTTGCTGACGTTACCTACCATTCTTGCGTCTACAGGAGCTGGTCTTATCGCCCTCAGCGTATTGCTGGCCTTTATCGGCATTTACTTAACTTATAAGAAACAATGGGTTGCCAATGAGGAAGAAAGTCTATTAAGTGATCATACGTAGTTGTTTTAATTTATTTTGTACATATTTTAGATACGTACTGTGATATAAATATTTGTTATTTCATAAATAAATATCTATGATTATTAGCAGGCGTTTTTTTTTATTATTTAAAATAGTTGTTAATCAATAAATTGCACATTAAAACTATTTTCGTTCAACATTGCTATTTCTTCAAATATAACATTTTTGGCGCTCAACGAGCTAAACAGTTTCTTTGGTTAACACAACATTGGCAGGATGTAGTGGTAGGTGGATAAGAACTTTACTATGATTCATTCGCTCTCGCAATCGACATCGACATGCGTTAAGTGTAAGGTGTTGCAAAATTTTATCTGTCAAGTAATATAACCTACAAACGCCATAAATAATAATATTCATATTCTTGCCGTTTTAGAACGACCACAAGCCACACAATTCACCATTATAGAAACACTAAAATGTCATTTTTGACATAACAGGATATAACTGACCTCCCTTAAAGTGGTAATTCCGTCTAAAAAATACCTATTCCCCCACCACGTTATAATATCTCCTGTTCTATTCTTTACTCGTAGATATTTGTAGATATTCATACATGATTCACACAGCTTTTGACATTTGTCATAATTACCATATAGGCTATAGCTACTATATTTCGGCCATTTTGGAGATAAATGTCAGTTCATATCACGATACACTTATACCGGTATGCTCACTTTAGCTGTCAATGACGTCATTGCGGACAGATTGACAGTTCTCATATAGGCTACATTTTGACGCAGTTATCTCCAAAATGGCGGACGAGTCAGCTATGCTTTATATAGTAGTTGTAATATAGGCGTAGCAAAATATAATAATTAATACCTTTATTTATAATATTTAATTTGTAAGTGGCTTCATGTAAATAGTATTTTGCTATTGTGAGGTATATATCCTGAAATATTAATTAATTAGTTTAATTTTGTTGTTCCGAAATTATTTCCGTTGATTGGAATTGGTAGTGGCACTGAATCATCGTCTTTAGTTCGTACGTTGTCCGTGTCGGTTGCCAGAACGACAACTATATACATGAATTTGACATATGTCACAGTCACAATTCCAATTGCATATTTTAATAATATTTCTGGTTGTTATCCCCTTTAGTGAAATATAATTCACTTAATACAGGATAGTGGAAGAAATAATGCGACATTTAGGTTATTTTTTCAAGTTAATGACGATAGACAGGTTTTTTTGGTCCATTTTGATAATTCTGTGGCGTGATATGCATGGTCAACACACAGCTTTGCCCCATACACGTAATTTCTCTCACTATTGTATGCTGTTTTGTTACTTTGGTAAAGTTCAGATTGCAAATGTTGCGTGTTATGCTGCTGTAAGTTCTTCAAATTTAAGTCATTACCTTTATTAAGTATTATGTCTTATTTATTTTAGAAACGTGTTAATCGTTAAAAATCTTCCTTTACTTAATTTTTTTATATTTAGAATCATAATTAAATTCACTAAATCATGTTTAAGTATATTTTATTATTTTTACATAATAAATTGTGAAACAAAACGCAAAAGGAAAAGTCCCTCACCACAAATATTAAAAATATTAAAAAAATCTATATAAGTATTTCAGCAATTAAGTTGCCATCTTCAGTAGAAAACTGTAGAAAAACTATTGCGTTACTGGTGATTTGATGAAGAGCATATCTTCTAAGGTTACACCTTAGCCAAAAACACTACGTTTAACACTTTTATCTGTTTTTCTACAGACTTCTACTGAAGATGACAACTTAGTTGCCGAAAAACGTATATTGACTTTTATATCTTTTTAATTTTTGTGTAAGAGATTTTTCCATTTTTTTTTTGCATTTTGTTTCAGATTTTGAACCACAGTCTCCACCCAAGTATTGGATAATAAGTTGTCTATTTTCAGCCCTGCTTACCGTCGTACAGATGCGGCTTTCGACATAAACGACTACCATTTAACGACACCGAGAGAGGATACATTTTGGATCACCACAACAAAATAAGAAACGATATAAACGCTTCTGATATGTCAGTCTTGGTAGTTATTGAGAAACAAAAATTTATCTGTCTTTACTTTAGGAAACCAGTAGTATAGCTAGCGGGATTCTGTGACATTTGAAACAGTAAAGGCGGCTACACACATGCAACAAAACATCGTACCGAACTCCGTCGCGTCTCAAGTGTGGACGCAACCACTCAACAGTGCAACAGCGCAACATCGCAACATAACGGCGTCTTATCAGTTGTCGGTTTTCTGCCGTCGCATTAAAGAAATGTTGCGCGTTCACGTTGCGCCGCATGTTCGCATGTCTGGACGGGCCTGGCTGATTATGGGAGGATGGGACGGCATTATGTTCGCGTTGATGTTGCGCGACGATGTTCTGTTGCACCTCAAAACTTCATCACACCGCAACTTCGTTGCGCACCAAGGAATGTTGCGCGTCGGAGTTCGGTACGATGTTTTGTTGCATGTGTGTAGCCACCTTAACAGAACGGCGTAACGAACGTAATTGTGTCAAATACCATTAGGCATAGGGATTCAATGTTTACGTGCGATCCATACGTATGCATGTAATACATGGCAACGTGGTACCCTACTGGTCGTCACCAATGCCGGCGACAACCGACACCACAACGATTTTCTCCGACCTCGATTGTCCCCACTACTTCCCATCCAGATTTTACATTCAGTATTTAGCTGCGAACACGTTGCGCTTGCGGTGTGCAATAAAAGCATTCAGTAAAATTAATTTATAATGAGTCTGAAAAGCTTCAGATAGTAAAATGGTTTTATGGTAATAACTCTGTAATAAAGTGCATAAATATGTTTGCGCTGACTTTTGCAGACCGCCCTGTAGCTTGCAGACAAACAATTTGTAATATTATTAATACATTTGAAAAATGTTTCTGTCTCAATAACTGCACGAAATGCAAACGAAGAGAAATATCCCCACAAAAAAATTGAGGAAAATGAACGGCGGGATGTATTAGTTTGTAGTATTGTGGAAATTGACAACATGATATCAACTAGAAGTGCTGCCAAGGAATTGGGTATAAGTAACAAAAATGTTTCACGTATTTGGAAACGTAATGGTTTGAAATGTTTTAAGTATTCGAAAACCCAAGAAATATTTCCGGAGAACCATTTTGGAAGAATGGAGCTTTGTCAATCCGTTATGGATAAGATACATCGAGACGACAGTTTCGTTAGAAGTATTTGCTTCACCCATGAGTCATCTTTTCGATTGCACGGAAAGCACAATCATTCAGTTCTTCGATATTGGGCTACGGAAAATGAACACCGGCATTTTGCAAACTGCACCCAATATCCTCAACAAGTAAACGTTTGGGCAGGTATTTTAGGTGACCATTTGATAGGACCGTTTTTTTTATTGATGGTATATTAAATGCCGTCAATACATCGAATTATTGCAAAATCAAATACTTCCCGCCATTCAAAACACTGGAATAAATCAGGAAATCGTTTGGTTTCAACATGATGGCTGTCCAGCACATAATGTAGTCAGGGTAAAGGAATTTCTAGGGAATCCTTTCCCTGGCCGTATTATTACTGGAACGGGAAACATCAAATGGCCTCCGTGATCTCCTGATCTATCTCCACATATTTTTTTTGTGGGAATATCTAAAAAATATTGTTTATACCCACGAAGCTGGTAGAGCAGAAAGCCTTGAGAAAAAAATAATTGAGGCTGCTAATTCAGTAACTGCTCACATGGTAAAAAACCTAAGAGTAAATTTCTACGACCGCCTAGGGCAATGTCTTGCTGTGCAGGAAGGAATTTTTGAGCCCCTTGCATAGTTTATTATTATTTTCAGAATCTTTTTTTATTTATTTTATTATGGTTATTTTTTAATTTTATTAGAATTACGCTTTTGGTTGTGTCATGCAGGGTGAACGCAGCTTAAGAATTCTCTGCATTTTCTGAAAGGAAAAAGAAAACAAATCCTTGCAACTCGTAAATATTATTTCTGAACGCATTACAAACACCCAAGTCGTGCACATAATGCTGTTGGCGGCAAAAACAATTACTATTTCAAGTCTCGTGTTATTAGTGAACTTAGCTATCTATATAAGAGTATAAATATTCCATCTATGGTTACTGCTAACTTGTATTTGCGAGATAATCGTTGTGGTATCGGTCGTCGCCGGCATTGGTGATGGACAGTAGGGGTACCACGTTGCTACGTATTACATGAATTGATCCTCTATGGCTAATGATATTTGACACATGCGGTATATTTATGTATTCACCAAACTTTAACAGGACGGTACGCGTAAAAGTTTCGCGACCTAAATATCGCAGAATCCCGCTATTAGCTATATTTAAATCACGTTTATTTGCTATCTACTCAACTTGATTGTTTTAGAGTTACGACAAAGAATTAGAATTTTTGGCTAGTTGTTGGGCGAACCAATGCATGGATAGTCCAAGACCGTCCGACGGAAGAGATATGTGTCGTGCTACAAGTAATTAAGTTGTATTAGTAAACTTTACAAAGACCAAAATAGTATTGAATAATACTTTCTTCAGAATCTAAAAATGTTGCCAAACCTGTGTGTTGTGGTTATGTTGCAAATTATTACATAAAGAATGTATTTAATTTGATATTCTGGCCTGCAATTTACTTTTAAGCAAAATTTATGTTTTACATTTTCAGTATATGTCTAAATTTCGTTAATTTTTTTTTGCCATTTAATATATCAACTACTTTACACCAAATACGTTGATTTCATTTTTAATTTACTTTTTAAAAGATTTTTTGATATAAAAATTGAAAATCTTATTTGTTCATCTTCTTTACTAATATAAATTAAACAGGAAATATTTTTCAAAAGCATAAGTGCACTTTATTATAGCTATACCTATGCCTATATACAGGTGTACCACGTAAAACTCCCAGGTCAAATACCTCGGAAATGGATAAATATATTTGAATTTTGTAAAAAGCAATCACTAAAGCTCTCATAATTGTGTTTTATAATGTGAATATAGCACTGCGATGAAAAGAATTTTTTTGATCCCCACAATCTTCATTTGATTTTTATTTGTTAGAGCGGTAAAATTAATGTAAATTTTATTATTTGTGTTAGTTTTCAAAATTTAACGGTTTCATAGATATTCGTGTTTAAAGAAAGTCAGAGTAATTTCAATTTTTGTCTTTATTTTGCTTAAATATTTAAAGGGATCAAATATAACTAACAAAGATGTTCAAAATTGTTGATTGCTACATAACGTACATCGCCTTATTAGTTCTCTTCCGCAAACATTTAATGTGTATTACAGAAAACAGTTCAGTACAGGTACAACATCGTTAGGCGTGGTTACTTTCGTGACAAGCTACTACCTATCTATCTACATCGTATCCAATCCCTGCAGTCCATATTTCTACATAGAGGTACCCACTTGTATATAATAGCACTAACACTAACAAATACAACATTTCTTTGTGGTAATAACCATTTTTAAAATTAAATTTACATCACATTTACGTAATAGTTATAAACATGGGATTTCCACAGCGACTTTCAGCGATAATGGTCAAAATCATTGGGCGTCTGCCTCGAAGGATGATACCATTGACTGGAGCACTATGGTGCATGTTGAGGATGCTATTAATGGTTGGCACAGCCAGAAAGCCTTCACCGACAGCGATATGATAAAATCTTACAAAGATTTAAAGTGAGACATTCCGCGTCAAATTTTATTGTAGTATCATTTCAAAGTTGTTTTCATTGCATGTCCGCACTAGGAGCGAATCACAAGAATTTTATACGCAAATGGTATGGTCCGACACATACTTGATTGGTTGCGGCAGGACCCAATTTAGCACCGATAGTCAGTATGTAGGAGTGAATATTGTTTGCAATTACGGCCCTGGAGGTAATATACCAGACACACCCGTCTATAACGAAGGTGCTCCATGCAGTAAATATCCAAATATGATTGCGAATGACAAATATCCTAATTTGTGTGGAAAACAGAGGCCATTTTCTGAAGATAAGTACCGGCCAATATTTACTATGGATGCCGTCAAAGCCAACTTAAATTTAATATTATTAAAAGTAATTGTATCAATATATTCATTTCTATTCCTATAAAAAAAGAAAAACATCAGTGCATAAAGTTCTCTTTTTTTATTATTTTGTTTATTAAGAAATTTATTTGAAAATTGTTTGCTTAACCCTTTGTGGACTGAATTATGGTCTTAAAAAATAAATAACTTTTTTATGGAAACTCGCCAAAAAAGTTGGAAATGCAAAAGAAACTAAAAACAAAAAAAAAACGATCAATTAGAATTATACCTAATTTATTAAGAGGGGCGTTTACCTATCGAAAATTAAGGCATTGCCGTTTCGCGTTTCTTAAACACATTTTGTAATTTTAGAATCTCAAATTTGGGTTAGTGATGCAAAAGGCATGAATTTATAATGTCAAGGTCAGTTTTTGTACTAATTTATTTTCTTAAGAAAGTTATGTTTTTTAGAAATAACCACAAAAATGTCTACTAACTAAGGCTGGTACACAAAAGAAAAAAATGAGGTGTGGCCACCACACGACTTTCTTATACGTATGAGCGTTTCAAACTATACAATTTTAAGAATTTTTTTATACAAAACTTATTCAAAATCCTATTCTAAGTACTTTCATTCTCATATTCGAAAAAAAGTGCTACTCGCTAAGAGTAAAAGTGCTACTTCCGGTTCGAATTTTGAAATTTCATATATACAAAAAATATTGCAAATCCAGTTCTAAATACTTTTGTACTCTTGATAAATATATATAGAATGCATAAATTACGACATATTTGCAAAAAATCGCTATTCGATAAGCGTAAAAGTGGTACTTCCGGTCTGAATTTTGAATTTTTTTTATACAAAAGATATTGAAAATTATGTTTTAAATACTTTTATATTCGTAACGTACTTGTCTAAAAAGCATGACTTGCGAGATATTCGCAAAAAACTGATTTTCAATAAGAGTAAAAGACCTACTTCCGGTTGGAATTTTGAAAACCTTTTTTAAGACAATTTGTCTCAAACTTAATTTTAAGTATATATGAATTCTTTATAAATTTGTTTAAACTTAGTAGTTGACGAAATATTGGCAAAATTCGATTTTTTCACTGAAGTAAATTGCTACTTCCGGTCTACCGATTTTACTGAATAACTAATCAGATCTCAAGAGGGAGATTATACACGTATTGATTGCTATAGCGGTTTGACCGCTATCATGGTCACAGACAGACAGACAGACAGACATTTTTTAAAAACCACTTTTTCGGTATCAGGGGACTTCAAAACGTGGACATCTGCAAAAATCTCGAGGCCGAAAATTTTCATCATCACAATACTTCCTTATTCTACGTATAAGAAAGTTAGAAACGACCTCTACGCGCCAGCTGCACATTTGATGTACGATATAAAGAAAAAATCAAATTTATGTAATTATTTTAAAAGATAAAAAACATTAAACAGGAAACATTGTCACACACATTTTACACGCGGTTTTTCGTGTCGTCTATCCCCACTTTACGGTGTCTCTACCGGTCCTAGCGAAGAAGAAAATCTATCGGAATCGGTCGGCTATTGCAGACTTAAATGCGAGTGACAGTTTAAGTATAAACTGTCACTCGCATTTAAATGTCATATATACCTATAATATTGGACTGTATAATAATATAACAGTTATGGGCAAGCTAAAATTGGCTTATTATAAAACATCAACCACATCAACAGTTCCGTAAGTACTCATTCTTTATACATTATGTTTCCTATCTATAGTATTTCTTTATTTATGACAGAATCTGTGAATAAAACCGAAGCGCTGTACACAGAACCAAATATCGTCAACCTCCACCTACTCATACCCCCTTGCGTCTACCCGTCCCGCGAGTAATATAAGTTGCATAAGTTTCTATTTGTTGGGAAACGCCACTCTTAAATTTATTAATTTCTAAACTTTCTAGTATATTAGGTTTTTTACTTTTTCTCTAAAACATGTAAAGTTGTTTTAAGCAATGATTCGCAAAAGTTGAGTCTATCTTCTAATCCTTATAACATCTTCCGTGTTCTATCATCCTAGTATCGAAGGTGCTACATACATTTTTTATTCTTCGCATGTCCACTTGTACACCCCTGAGTTTAATCTATTGTTCGTTTTAACTTTATTGTTCTTTATTGCTTTTGTTTGGATTGTTTGTTAGAATGAAGTTATCTCTTCCCTACTTTTCTTGAAATTTTATATTTAAATATAATTACATGACATACATTGGTCAAATTTTAAGAACAGTAGGGAACTTAATTAAAACAAGTATGGAAGAGACCATTTTATTCAAAACAAACAATTCCATACAAGAAGCAATAATAAACAATAAAGATAGAACGGACAATAGATTAAACTCAGAGGTGTACAAGTTGACATGCGAAGACTGTAAAAAAGTGTATGTAGGACAGACAGGAAGAACCTTCGATACTAAAATGAAAGAACACGGAAGATGTTATAAGGATAAGAAGACCCAACTTTTGCGAATCATTACTTAGAACAGAATCATAAATTCAATACCAATTTTACAACTTTACATGTTTTACAGAAAAAGTAAAAAACTTAATATGCTAGAAAGTTTAGAAATTAAAAAATTAATAAATTAGGTATAATTTCAAGTGTCCAACTAGATATAAATAACTCCCCCCTACACAATTTAAAATTGAAATATGTCTGCTGCCTCTCAAAATGAGATTACTTTTGTGTATTTTTGTATTGATATATAGGAGCTAATATGTAAATTAAAATTGTATTTTCATCCACCTGATGAAGCCACAGTGTGGCGAAATATATGTCGTGTGAACATTATAATTTTTGAAACCAAACAATTGTGTTTTATTATATACATACATATAATGGAGTTTCAACATGTATCTCATTCGTCGATTATTAAGTTAAAATAATTCTTGTATGGGTAGATGTGGCGAAGGATAATTTTTGCATGAAGTCAAAGGTCAAGAATGCAACGTCATTCTGGGCAGTCCAAATTTGTCACAGCGGAGATTTTGTTGTGGTTATTTTACCCGCCCATTGTAAACAGTCTTTTGGGCTTCAAATGTCTCAGGCGAACAGTTAATTCCACAAAGTCTAGAATGATCTCGTATTGTAGTGTCTTTTCTTGACCATGCTGAAAGTTTCGGAAAATAAAGAACAACAAATTTGTGCTGTTTAATCATAGATGGCGCTTGTAACAAACACATTTTCTACTTTGAATTTAAGAGGGCCATTTACCAACTGCATCTGGGCAAATAGAAACTTATGTAACTTGTATTACTAACGGGACGGTAGACGCAAGGGGGTGTGAGTAGGTGGAGTTAGACGATATTCGGTTTCGATCAGAGCACTTCGGCTTTATTCACAGATTCTGTTGCTATGTAGATCGGGAAAAGACGTTCCGTTCAGAAGGAAAAAAATATGCGGTTCTAAACAGGTAATTTAGTAGTATGTAATAATAATTAAATACGGCTACCTTCAAGTAGGCCAACAGACAATTTTTATTTTTAAACGTTTTCAAAACAATTATTAAAAATTACGCCAAACAGCTATCGTAGGTTGAAAATTTTAATATATAGCTACATAAAATACTTAAATTCTGATATCTACTCGCATATTGGTATTATGTACTTAGTTAAATTAAATCGAATTAACAAATATCAAAATAAAATAAAATTGTACACTAAAAATTACTTATGTCGTATTTTGATTTTTCATTCCACTTGCATATTTACTTTTTTTGTTTTGTTGATTTTTTATAATAATTCGATTTCCGCTTGCCCATCTGTTATATACACTCCAGTATTACTGGTACTGCATTTCTTTCTAATTGCAAAAACTGTCTGTCGTTCGGATTCAACTCTGCAATAGCCGACCGATTCCGATAGATTTGCGTCTTCGCGAGGCCCGGTAGAGATACCGTAAAGTGGGGATAGATGAGGATCGCTTCGAAAAACACTTGCGTGAAATGTGTGTCACAATGTTTACTATTTTCAATTTTTTATCTTCAAATATAATTACATAAATTTGTTTTTTTTATATCGCTCGTCAAATGTGCAGCTGTCGCGTAGAGGTTTTTTTTTTCTTTTGTGTACCAGCCTTAGTTAGTAGGCATCAAATGTATGCATTTTTGTGGTTATTTCTAAGACACATAAATTTTTTAAGAAAATAAATTGCTAACCCAAATTTGAGATTCTAAAATTACAAAATAAATTTAAAAAACGCAAAAGGGCGATGCCTTACGGGGCCATAGTTTTCGATAGCTAAAAAAGCTGTGTCTGTTGTATTATTTTCTACAATGAAATTGGGTATGGTAAAAATGGGAAACGCAACAAAAAAAAAACGAATTCAATACTTAATAATGTTTTATTGAATCGACATTCTACAGCACCAAATAAAGTACTTACGTTATAAAAGACTGTTCATTCATTTTGTTTCTAATACGTTAATATATTTATCTCTAAATTGTACAAAACACAAATCTAAATTAAACATTCACTAAGCAATCTAGTAAGTAGTTATATCATCGATTTTATAAGAAAAAAAGTACATCGTATCGCTTATGTGGAAGGAATTAGAATTTTCTCATTTTATTTCTCATTCTATTAGTTTTGTACAATATTCTACAATAACAATCAGATTCAGACTAGGATTTCTTACTACTATGTAAATAGTTCATTTTTTATTTTTAAGGTTATGTATTACGTGTCTATATTTACGTATGTACAGAGTTGTTAAGTCTATTTCACACGGGACAAAATTTTGTACACTCTACTTTCCCCATGTATGGTACTTGATAAACTACAAGAGAAGGCAAATTTGTAGAGACATTTCAATTCGAAGATATTCTTTTGGAGGAACCAAATTTTGCTGATGACTAAAATATTTAAGTAAATTTCAATTAAGTTATTGGTTTTTTCAAAATATCTCAAATTTGTAAAAAGTCCGAATGAATTCGAAATGAGATTTGTTGCGAGCATTGAATTCTGTAAAACATTTCCCATTTAACCGTTGCTCTATCTATTCTAATAACCGATATATCAATGGTGAGCATCGAAAAGTGGACACGCTGTATAACGAATTTCACTGTATGCATTTTGTATTATTAAACGAGAATATTTTTCAAACTCTCAGCCTGTTTTGTCCAATTTTATTACCGAAATTGAGTATCGTGTGGAATAGACTTATTTTAATCATATTTATATACCTATATAATTATAGTCATCTACACTTTTGGTTCTCTTAAATATCTATTATCTATGCAAAGGCGCATTTGAAATTCACAGTTAATTCGCACAAATTTAAACAGAACATATTAAAATATTACTTTACAATTATAAATAAATCTATCATAAGAATTTTCAGAAGGAATTTTCGTTTGTTTTACTGTTTCAAACCTGTTCAAACATGACATATCACGGTCATGTGTTTAGAATATCAACAAAGGTAAGTAGGTAGTCGTATTTATACTTCGTACATTCCAATAGGTGTGCTTTGTTTCTTCTTCATAATATTTTTTTATGTAGTACCTACAGTCCTGTGTGTTAGCAAAATACAAGACTGTAGAAGAAATAATAGAAGGACTTTGAAATTAAATATAGTATTAAAGGAAAACCATAAATGTTTGATACTTCTAAAGACTTTGCGAATATTATAATACTATAATTTACTTCTTTATCAAGGAAGGATCTAAGCGTCTTCTGGGTATGTGTAACTTTGAAATGTGTGCAATTCAACAGGGTAAAATTAACATTTTGGCCTTTTGTCATTTAAAATCATTATTCCGGAAATCTAGCAATTTTATAAAACATCCATTTAGATTCCTGTGATTTTTTTTTGTATTTGTAGGTATATACGGTAGTCAAATTTTAATTTCGGTTTACACTTCTATCCCATGCATAAGATGACCTTATAATATGCAGCGATGCCTGCTTGCTAACAGTGGTGGGAGAGCAACGCAGTGTTGCGGGACCCTCAAGCCATACATTTCATAGGAAAGGTTTGTCGAGTGTACGGTCTTGGCAGCCTCGCTTATGTTTATCTTTAGTTTATTTCGTCGCGCTCTTTTCCTCTTTCTACTTTCGTATCAGACGTTAAAATATGTCGACTGCGGTATACATAGAGATATCCATCTCAAATGAAGTCTAGTGATATCATAAAATTCCTTAGATTAGACAAATACCTATTCTGAATCATTACGATTACAAACGATGTCACTTTGATGTTTTTTTCCCTGTCATTTTATTATTATTATTTTATTTGTTTTATTCCTTTCTTCTTACATTTTCCGACATTTTACCCTGACAATTACAATATATTTAAACATATTCAGTACCGTATATACAAAGTGAGTCTAAAAGAGCTGATACCGATATATGTTTTTTTCAAGAAAACAATTACCACAAATTAGCAATCATCTGGTTACTAATAAAATCTGTCACTTTTACCTAGCGCCAACACAACACATTTTATTATATTTCTTGGGAATTAAAAAGAGCTCTCTACGAAAGAACTAGCTCTGACGGCTGTGACGTTTTTTTCCAATACGGTGACAATTTGCTGGTAGTTATAACACAGAGTAGGAGAGCGTTTTTACGGCTTCTTATTGTGAGCAACTTTCGTCAACAGTACTTGCCATTTCATTTTAGTTTAGCAATAGTGTGACCAACACACTAGTGGTCCATTGAGATTCAAATATAATTATGTTTAGTAGCTATGTAAAATGTTAGGTTAGGTTCACACTAGTGTTACATTTCTTTTACGATTTAATTATTGTTTAATACCCAGAGAAATTATTTTAAAAAGAACTCGTAATATTATACGTATCCAGCCCATGCATTTGGAAATGTTATCTGTTTTTGTTTGTTGTCATTTTATTATTAGTTTACCTGTTTTATTGCTTTCTTCTTACATTTTCCGACATATTTCCTTGACAATTACAATATATTTAAACATATTCAGTATATACGAAATGATTCTAGAAGAGCTGACACCGATATATGTTTTTTTTCAAGAAAACAGTTACCACAATAATAAAATCTGTCACTTTTACTGCCAACACAATAAATTTAATTATATTTCTTGCGAATTAAAAAGAGCTACCTACTAAAGAACAAGCTCTGACGGCTGTGACGTTTCTTCCAACTCGGTGACAATTTGCTAGTAGTTATAACACAGAGTAGCAGTGTGTTTTAACGGTTTCTTATTGTGATCAATTTTCGTCGATAGTACTTGCCATTTCAGTTTAGTTTAACAATAGTGTGACCAACACACTATTGGTCCATTGAGATTCAAATATGTATAATTATATATAGTAGCCATGCAAAATGTTAGGTTAGGTTCACATTAGTGCTGCATTTCTTTTACGATTTAATTATTGTTCGATACCCAGAGAAGTTATTTTAAAAGGAACCCGTAATATTATACGTGTCCAGCCCATGCATTTGGCAATGTTATCTAGGCACCAACATAAAAAAGAAGAAAGTAAATCAACCAACATACTTCTGAACGCGATAGGTTGGATGTTATTTGACTTACATCTCGACACTTATTGGAATACTTGATTGGTACAAAATTCACTTGTATCATCTCAACCTGTCCAATCATAAATATCTATTAACTTTACGATGATCACCTATGAATACAAAACAATCATCGTTCCTTTCATAATAATACAAAATTATTGTTCTAAGTCTATAATTTATCAGATCCATCGCTATCACTAATGGAAGAGTATTTTCGTCGACACTTGGTTTAGAGTTCTTATAGTTACTGAACGTTCTGGATTATCAACACGAATTAATTTGGCCTCACGTCTTGTGGATCGGGTTTGTCTTGCTTTTTAGGACATCTTCCAACGTCTCTCAAATATATTCCATACTCGCATGTTGGTGGTGTACACTGGCCATTCTTTATGCATCTGAAACATAGAACAGTTGACGATTAGGGATATTCTTAGAATGACTCAGATTTTATGTTGTAAGAAAGTTTCTGCAATTCATAATGAAAATAATTCAGGCTATAATTAATTGTAATTCGCGACATCAGTAGTACGTTTCTGCAATTACGCAGAGAAGCTACCTATTCAAATTTAAAGAAGAGGGTTCGAATCCACGAATTGGGCATTATTTTACAGTCTTTAACTGAAGGCATAACCAAAAATCAAGTCTTTCTACCACGTCCAGTTTTATTAGAGTTATAATCATACTCCGCTTGTAGATAAACAATAATATTGTATTTGGAAAATTTGTTATACAGAAGTTATAAAAAGAAATAGATAAGTAAAACAATATTGACATAGTACTAGAATATTTAATTAGTATCAAGAATACAAAACCACTTAACTGCACATAAAGGTAAATTGCTGATAGATAAAAGTTTTGCAAAGTTTATGTTGCCTGTTGCCTTCTCATTAGAGAAGGCCCTGACGATGCCGCAAGGCGAAATTAACATTGAATGCGTTTTATATATATGTGTGAAACAATACGAAGTGTTTTATTTGTTATTACTTGCTTATATTTTGACATGCTTCACCAAGAAGTTTCAAGCACTTCGTTTAATTATTAATCCCAATTTAATGTGCAGTGAGGGTAGAATCACCAAATTAAAATCCACTACCGGCTCAAATTTTATAATAAATTCTCCAGGAACAATGCTGCTCCTTGGCTGCCATTTTTTTTATTTGGTAGGTAATGATGCTGAACTGCTCGGCTATCCAACAGACACAAAAAGCAACAACAAACCCTCCTTGCAGTTCAAGTAATAAGGTCACCACAGATTTGCCAAAGATGATTTGAATATTGAATGAGATTTTTATAGTTGACATACTGTCATACGTTTCTTTGTGTTTATAGAATGAGCCATTGAAATTGATGGATTCGAGTAACCATTTTGAAGTAAAACGGCTTTGCGACTTGTTTTCGATGAGTCAATAAACAATCGCCATTCAGCAGCATTCAGACAATTCTTCAATCAAAACAGAAATTCTAGTAGTGGAATGTAAGATTCGATTCTTTAAATCGAGATCCCTAAATTTGTGATTTTTCTTTGGTTAAACCCAATTTCCGTATCAAAGGTATCAAATCATTCAGATCTGATTGAGTAATGAGATGTGATTCGTCAGAAGGAACATACGTCAAATCACTTGAAAATGACACATTTAAAACATCATTTACATCTTCCTCTTCCGTGGAATTTGCATAAGAATTTGAATGCACTGGAGTTGGAAGCTCAAAATCAGTTCTTTTCAACGGTTTGCCCAGAGATGGAATATCTGGATACATTACTTTGTGTTTATTTCTTTTTGAAAACCCTTCAATTTTTACAAGACGAAAGTAGCAGTCCATGGCGTCATCTGCTGGTTCACGCCAAATCATTGGCCTTTCTGACAGGACTTTAGAAGAATTCTTGTTTTTCTTCCACTGAGTTAATTTGACATACACGAAGTACAGCATATATGTGGTAGCCATGTTTTGTCTTGATTTTTAATTTTGAAGTCAAAATATTGTTCATAATATCTTTAAATTTATTCACTTAAAGGCTTCTTTTGCGATTTTGTAACATATAATCCATAAACATAACAAAAACAGTCCGGAGAATTTTTACAGCCTCTTGCACGGTTTTCCATTCTTGAAAATCACACGCAACACAACTTTTGGATCACTGCTGCAAAATCTCTTAACAAAGTGACAATTCGGTGACATTTGTCTCTTGCCAGTCCGCATCAACAACTAAACAATGAAAGAATCACTACGTCGGCTGCAACCTTCATATATGCATGTATCAACTCCAGACGTTGCCAATTTAGTGTATTCCGCGATGACTAATATCTTAGAATTCTCTATTTCTCTCTCGAATGCGAGATGTCGTATCCTTTGTAGTTGGAACTGCCCTTCAGTGTATAGCCGCACGCTCTAGCTTGTTACAATACTTTTTAATTTTAAATTTTACTTTAATCTTAGTGAAAACAGGCAAAATTTTATTTTGAAAATGTGTTTTCATGTTTAAAACAATGCAAAATACTAAAATTTTAGACTGTTAAGTCAGTTAAGAAAATCTTGTTGGTTAGTGTTACCAATAAATGTTTAACTATAAAATGAACTTTATAGATGATGATACAATAGTTTAAAGATCGACAAACCTCTTGACAATTAATAGTTGTCTCTTGCACATGTTTGACATATTTTTGATATGTCACAGTTGTCATTATACAAACATAATGCACATAGGTTAATTTAAATTTAAATTTAAGTTAAACATTACCGCAATGGCTTATTATTTATATATGTATTTACTAATTCTTTTAAGCGCCGTATCATTTATCCCCACGTTAATTTTATTTTGGAATAAGTACGAAAAGGTGAAAGTAGAAGAGGAGGTAAACGAATGCAATATACCGGAGCTGAATCCTTTCGACACCTCGATCATGGCGTTTCACAAGAGAATTAACATTAAATGTCGAAACCCCACGACACACTTAATCAAAAGCGATTCAGAACATTTAATGCTCGCCGATGAATCCTATCTGAAAATGAAGAACTTGAACTGTTGCTATACACCGTACTTGAAATCGAAAAGTAACCTGTCGGTGAGAACATTCGGCGACAGATGCGTTGATATTAAACGAAAAGTGAAAGTTGACGAGGAATTTCTCAAAGTCGAATGCCATTACCAAAAGTACACGGTTTATGTCGATTATGTGGACTTTGTCTTGTCCAAGGGTAAATTTCCTCCAGTAACAAAGCACAGCAAACATCTCAATGTGATTATACTGTTGCTGGATGGTGTGTCCAGGATGGCTTTCCACAGACATTTGCCTGAGACTCAGAAATACTTGAAGAAGTTGGAGGCTATTGAGTTTACTAAATTCATGAGGGTATGTCAATTTTCTTGTCTTAAGAGATTAGTCCAGTCAATGAAGACCAAAAAAAGGTTGAATATGGGAAATAATTGAAGGCCCTGCTGCAAAAAGGACGTATCTGTCGTTTTTCAAAATTTTCAGGAAGCAATAAAAACTTAATAACTTTGTAGAGCGGGCATTAAAACAAAATCTCAGAATTATAGACGATAGTGGTGTTGGGTATTTCAAGCATTTCAGAAAAGATTTAAGAACAGTACCCTGAAACTTTCTGCAAAAGAAAATTTGTTTGCAGATACATCTTTTTTGCCAACAACAAAAAAAAAAACTATGACATACAGTCGAAAGCAAAAAAAAGTAGGCAAGAGATCTTCGACTTTGTAAACTTGGCTTTATTTAGTTGTCATTAGTGTCAAGTCAACTCAAGTCATTATCCTATGGAATATCAATTAATCATTAAAACATCTTATCTGGTTAATACGAATCAAAATACTAATTAAAACACATCCTGAAGAAATATATTCATTAATATCTGGTTATAGAGCCGTTTTTGTTTAAAACTTCTTGCAATTTACATATCTGGAATAGTTATAAAGGTTGGTACAATTATTTTGATTTACATACATTCTTCCATGCTGCTCTTTCTACCAGTTCTTGTCTATTTTGAGGTCTTCGATTTAATTTCTTAGTTTCTTTGATCATCAATCCCCACATATTTTCGCTAATATCTAAATCAGGACTTTTTAATAATAGTTTAATATCAAGTGTAAGGTTGTCAATTTTGATAGATAACCAAACATTGACAAGTAACCGTGAAGGCGCTATTACACTAATCATTTTGAGAAAGTCTATGACAGAAACTTGTATTCTTGTCTACTTTTTTTTTTGCTTTCGACTGTAATTTAACAAAATATATTTTTACGTCAATTACAAAAGTAAAAAATATTTAACGAGATACATTATAAAAGGAAAACACATTATTCATTATGAAACTGAAACATATTATTCTGAAATTTTATCTTCTGCATCATCGGTGACATCCGTTTCTTCAACGTTTTGCTGTTCATCTGATGTCAGTTTACGGTACCTAATACGCAATATCAGGTAGAGGGACATATTCATTTGCAAATACATTACATTACCATATTTTTCTTTTTGAAATGAAGTGGCATATTGTACAGGACACGTATATTAGTTAGAACAGGTACCTCTTGGAGATTTCTTTGGATGACAAACGAAGAAAACATTGCTAAGTTCATCATTTTACTACATATGATTTCAGCTACATGTTCCTTGGAGTATTCAATGACTTTGTACTTTGATATGGTAAAATTCTCTTAAGTATATTAGTATGTTGGTTCATCTTCTCAATCAGTTTCTTCCAATTTTTAAAACCTGTAGTTTGAAACTTATACATGACAGGTTTGACAGGTTCAATGACCATGATATTGAATTTACATGGAACACACAACAGCGAATTTTCTTTTTTAGAACATGTCAACCATGACCTTTTTACTCTTTAATTATTTGACAACAACTTATACTAAAGGGAAGGTCTTACTACAACAGGTTACGCAAACTGGCAAAACCTATTAAAACTTTACAAAAAATGCATGGTATATTAAAGTATATATTTTTATTGAGAATTAAAATTACTTAACAATTCCAATATTTTTCATTTTATTTTGTTATGACTCTGCTGCTTTTACGAAGAGTGGGAAGAAGAGCGCAATGCTATCTAGACATTTGCAAGAAGGCGCCAAATGTGATAGCGTCGCCCTTGGTAACCTGGTTATTATTATTATTTCATTTGATAGAAGAGTTTTGTATTACTTTATCCAACATTTCATAGGGAATTATTTGAAGCATAACATAATAGAGATTACAGAATACAACATACCCCATTATAAACGAGCCTTTTATCATTGTTACAGGTCGGTGAAAATTCTTTTCCTAATGTGATGGCCTTATTGACTGGCTATGGTAAAGCACAATACCATCGATGCTGGTTCAAAAGCGCCACATTCGATCAGTGTCCTTTCATATGGAAAACATTCTCAGAAAATAATTATCTGACTGCCTTCGTCGAAGACGCTGGTCACACGGACACGTTCAACTTCGAAAAGAAAGGTTTTCAATACCAACCAGTCGATTATTACTGGAGACCTTTCAATCTATTATTGGACAACATTAAAAACGACCCTAAAAATGTCAGTACTCCTTTCGTGAAGGGTTGTGCCGGAGACGTACCCATCCACGAACGCTTCCTTGGTTATCTCAAGAAGTTTTTCAAGAGGATGTCCAAAGACAAACAGAAATTTTTCGCTTTTTTCCATAGTACTTCCGTCAGCCATGATGATAATTCGTTTTTGATTTCGATAGACGAAGCATTGCGCAATTTATTCTCTGAATTGAACCAATCCAAAACTCTAAAGAATACTGTTATGTTCTTTTTGAGCGACCATGGTACTAGGTATGGAGATATAAGGAAGACCCATCAAGGCTTCTTTGAAAGTAACCTCCCGTTCATGTTTGCCTTCCTACCCAAACAATTCAAGGACAACTATCCCACTTTATTTAAGGTCTTTAAAGAGAATTCTGATCGTCTGACCACTGTTTTTGACATACACGAAACTCTAATGGACATTGTGGATTTAAAATATGGAAATATCGTAAGCGAATCCAGCGGTATCAGTCTTTTCGAACAATTACCAGTCACGAGGACTTGTAATGACTGCGGCATACCAACGGAGTTCTGCGTTTGCGCCAAGAGTTACTTGGTCATGAACGATGCAGATACGGAAATGTTGGTGGGACAATCTATCGTCAGTCACATAAATCAACTCTTACACTCACATCGTGAGTGTGTCATATTAACTCTGAAAGCGGTCCTTGACATGCGTTATGTCAAGTATTTATCGCAAAAAGAACAGCTCTTCCAACTGAAAGTGATGGTGAGTACAAAACCTGGTACTGGATTATTTGAGGCGGTGCTGCAGAAAGTCGAAAATAGATACGTAGTCTTAGGTACAATCAGTAGATTATCGACGTATGGCAAAGAAAGTTCATGCGTTAAAGATACAACTTTAAAATTATATTGTTACTGTCAAAAGTAAGCAGTAAACCAATAAAATAAATGTATAATAGAGTATGTTTTAAGTCAACAATGTGTTTATTTTTTTAGATAAGTATTTATCAAGTATACCGTGAGTTTTTTTTAATCACTGAACATAGCTCATAATAATAATAACTATGTTCAGTTTTAAAATAAACGTGTCAATACATGGAACACTATGCAACCAACATTGCGATAATTGCGAGTGTCCTCACTTGTCATAATAAGGCATATTAGTTGTCAGTGTCAACCATATATACCGGGTGTCTGTTTAAGCTCGGCCACCGGCCATATCTCGGAAACCGTTTATCGTACAACCTCGCGGAAAAAATCTTGATAGTAAAATGGATGACGGGAATTACAACAAAAATATTTTTAAGTTTCCAAAATGATCGCAAGGGGGCGCAATTCTCAAGATGAATTAAAAATTCGATAAATTTTCATTAAATTCTAGATTAAGATAGATTCAAAAATTTACTAGCAAAATTTTTAGACATTTTTATACAACTTTCATTTGAAACTTTTTGATCTAACTCCCATACGAAGGGGTGAGTGGAGGGGGGTATGTCTGCGCACAAAAGTAGGTATAACTTTGGTTTGCCCCAACGGATTTTAATGTTTCTGGGCTCATTAGATAGAGAATTATACATAGAATTGAAGAATATGTAGCACGAAATTACGTGGTTGTCAAAGAAAATAACAGGGAGCGCTGTTCTCAATATATGTATACTTTTTGTTTTTTCTTTAAAATTTCAAATGGAACGGTATATTTTTAATATCGTAATATTGAAGCAGATAAAAAACTGAAGAGAATGATGAAAACCGGAAGTTGCTACCTTTTTTGTTGACAAAGATATAGTCATACGGAGACAATCCAGAAAAATAAAACTCTTTAAATATAAATTTATTTATTTATTGGGAGTAATAATTTTATTTTAATTTTAATAGGGTCTCTAGACAGTGTATAGTACGTTTTCACTTGAAATTTCATCATACTCTTCGCTAAATGTATTTATTTCAATCTTTTTATCGATTTTTTTAATTCATTGCATATGTTACGTTAGATTCTCCTTTTAAATGTTTTTAAATACTCTAGCTATTATTTTTTAAATATCATTTCTTATCCTTTCCAACATTGAAATAAAATAATAATAGTGAACAGTATAGTTTGCTTTTTTTTTTAAATTTTCATCATACAACATGGCATGCACAGTGATGCTAAATTACATTATGATGAGATTTCCAAGGTAGGCCATGAAAATCGAAATGCAAAGATATTAGTGTCACTTGTAGTTAAACTTTTTGTACGTATTTAGCTAATTAAGCCTTTTTGGACACCTGCACATAATTATTAAGTTTGTAAAATGTCGTATTCTAAAGTTGAAGCTTATGACATGATCAGAATGTATTTTCAATGCTTTGAAAATGCATTCTTGCTTCGGGGAAGTTTTCCCTAAATTATCCCGAAAGAAGACATTATTCAGTTTTTATTCACCTTCCCAGATGTTCTTGCTGTTTATTTATGGGGCAGAATAAAAGACATAGTTTATCACAAAAAGCCGAGTACAATAATTGCTGCCTCCGAAATGGAAGTAACTCTGCTCTCTACTAATCGACAAGTAAACGGGTATTGAAAATGAAGGTGAACACTTTGAACATTTGTTAAGTTGAAGTTTTTTCTTGTTTTTTTTTGTACTTTCTGACTTAAATATATTTTCTTTTCCTTTATATTACTTGGTCAATATATTTTCATATTTATGTTTAGGTATATAATAGGTTCTTTTATTTACTTTCATTTCAGGCGGGGATGATTTAGATATCAATTTGTGTACCCTTTCGTCACTAATGAGTAAATCATTTGATTATATTAACTAATGCATTATATTATATTGTTTTTTTTTCTCGTTATTGTCAACTTAGTTCATGAGTTATGGAGATTATTTTTGATGTTTTCCTATAATTAGATCTACCTATAAAGATATATTATTATTATTATTATTATTATTATTATTGATATTATTATTATTTTATTTCAATGTCTAAAAAGGCAAGACATGAAATTTAAAAATAGGTAGCGAATTTTAAAACATTTATGAAGAGAATCTAATGTAACATATGCAAGATTTAAAAAATCGGTGAGAAGATTGAAATAAATACATTTATGGAAGACTATGATGAAAATTCAAGTGAAAGCGAACTATACACTGTCTAGTGACACTTAAAATTAAAATAAAGTTATTACTCACAATAAATAAATAAATTTATATTAAAAATTGTTTATTTTTTTTTTTGGATTGTCTTCGTATGACTATATCTTCGTCAAGAAAAAAGGTAGTAACTTCCTGTTTTCATCATTCTCTTCAGTTTTTTATGCGCTTCAATATTACTATATTAAAAATATGCCGTTCCATTAAAAAAAAAAACAAGTAATATACATACATTGAGAACAGCGCCCCCTGTTACTTTCTTTGACAACCACGTAATTTCGTGCTACATGTCCTTCAATTCTTTGTAAGATTCTCTATCTAATGAGCCCAGAAACATTAAAATCCGTTTGTGCAAACCAAAATTATACCGACTTTTGTACGCAGACATACCCCCCTCCCCTCTTCCCTTCGTATGGGAGTTAGATCAAAAAGTTTCAAATGAAAGTTATATAGAAATGTCTAAAAATGTTGCTAGTAAAATTTTCAATCTATCTTAATCTAGAATTTAACGAAAAATAATCGAATTTTTAATTTATCTTGAGAGTTGCGCCCCCTTGCGATCATTTTGGAAACTTAAAAATATTTTAGTTGTAATTTCCGTCGTCCATTTTACTATCGAGATTTTTTTCGCGAGGTTGTACGATAAACGGTTGCCGAGATATGGCCGGTGGCCGAGCTTAAACAGACACCCGGTATAATACTACTATATTGCGTGTGTTGTATATTGATAATGTGTAATTTTTCGTCCCAACTAAGAGAGATAGAATTGGAGTATTGCCTGTTCTGCACATGCGTCGACTCAAAATGTCCATTTTGAAGTTTACGAAATGACAGATAAACAGAAAACATAATTATAACCTCTGATTTAAATTTACATCTATAACTATGATATTACTGAAAGCATACGCAAAGTTGTTTTTTATTGAATTCAGTTTTGTGCAAGTTTACTTCATCGGTGAATTTGTAGAATTACTCAGAAAATACGAGGTAGAATAAATAAACGATATGAAGGCTGATTCCAGTGAATTATTAAAAGAAAAACTTGTGAAGTTATAACTTCTGCGTTGATTTTTACGTGCTTACTGGAATATGTGAAATTATATTATTAAATGTAAATACCGGTCCTTCCATTTCGACTAACAGAAAAGATTTTGAACAGAAAAACTTGTGAAGTTATAACTAATACATTGATTTGTACATGTTTATTGGTATATGTGAAATTATATTATTAAATGTAAATACCGATCGTTTCATTTCGTCTTATTGAAAAGATTTTGAACAGAAAATCTTGTGTACATTATGAGTGTGTGCTTATTGATGTGTGTGCAATTATTGAATATAAATACTGCTTGTTTTGACTTACAGAGAACACATAAATTAATGTTTTATATACACAATCGAATATATTCAGGTATGTTTTATATGTCAGATTGTATTATATTTCAACATATACCACGCGATCATTTAAATTCTAAATTATAGCAGGCGGGATTTTTTTTATTAGGTTGTCCAGAATGTCAATTATTGATTAATTAACATTTTGAAACGTCACTTTGACAATTCAAATTGTAAATTAGTACTTATATACCAACTTAATTTAAATTTCACAGCCTGCTCTAATTTAGAATTTAAATGATCGCGCGGTACTTTTGCTTGTATTTTTAAGCTTAAGAATGCAAATAAAATTACTAAAATTACTGTATTTAATATTTTGGCTATACGTAAGAATAAAACATCTATTATATATTTTTCTACGTACATTATTCAATATAATGTCGCATAATCAACAATGTACTTCTGCTATTTTGCGAATCTCTGGGGGCGTGCAATTATTTATTTCGTCCTTTTTCTTGATAATTTGAAATAATTTACTGCATAAATCAGTCTGAATTTTAATCAGAATTACATATAACACCGCCTATATTCAAATATATAAAATGTCACGAAGTTGACCGAAGACAAGGCAAGGCCTTCATCGACATTCCGAAGACGTCCGAACACAAACGAAGTTGGCGGAAGACAAGGCAAGGCCTTCATCAACATTCCGAAGACGCCCGAAGACAAACGAAGTTGGCCGAAGACAAGGCAAGGCCTTCATCGATATTCCGAAGACATCCGAACGAAGACGTTGGAACACGTAGGAAGATACAGTTTCCATAGACGTTTTAATTTTATAATTACATATAACACCGCCTATATTCAAATATGTAAAATGTGCCATGTGCCTTAGCAATGTGTTCCATTGAAAAACAATTACCGACATCAACACCAAACTTCAATGAATTAGTTATTATTCATTTTGCTGATCGTAAGGAACGGCGGATGGATTTTATTTTCAAACAAGTTAATTAAATAGCATATTGAGTTTATTTTTTGTCTGTACTTAATATTTGATATTAAACACTCAGACCCCCCGGAGCCCCCCCGTCCCAAAAAATCACGTGCCGCCACTGCTTAATGGTGTAGTGGGGCTTTCTTCAATGTAACATAACACATTTAATTTTAGTGCTTCTGTTAGGATGTGAGGAGTATTAATTTCCTTTCTGTGAGTATTTATTATACAGCCATCAGAATCAAATTTCCTACTAATCGCCTGAATTGTTCCGATACATGGTATGGGCTTGTCAGGATATTTGACAGAAAACAAATCCCGCACTTTCCTTAAACTGTTTTCAGTTTAAAATGTCTACTCTATCATATTTTGTATACATTTTTTTAAATTAGGTGAATACAAATGTGAAATATTGAAATATTCAAAATGTCATTTCTGTTATGCACATTACTGACATTGATTTTGACGTTTGTCGAAACAAATAATTGACCAATAGTTACATAACGCAATGTTGGTTGCATAATGTTCCATGCGTTGACATGTTTATTTTAAAACTGAACATAGGTGTTATCGTGTGCTATGTTCAGTGATAAAAAAAACCCACGGTATGTCTCTGTTTTTATAATAAATTTGACGTATTTTTTTTATATCTAGGTTTTGTTTGCAAAATGTTACATAACCTATAAATAAAATAAAGGATATTTATTAGTTATATTTTTAAATTACTATAACGTTTTGAAAACACAATGAAGAAGTAAACCAATGATCTAATAATATAGAACTATTGATGTACTATAGAGACAGAAGGATTGACCTCTACATATAAAGGAAACAGATATACAAAACCGCTAGTTGTGGGCAAAACGAGGCGCTAATATATGGTTTTGTATATAAACTTTCTCAATTTTGTTGATTTATACATATTTATTTCTCTTTTTGGTAAGTGGGATTATCTATTTTATTATTAGATTCTGGTATTGATTTTATTTCATACACCACTCACTTTATATTTGTTGAAAGGAAATATGAGTATAAAAACTACTGTGCATTCATGATTATTATTAAAGTTACAATGCCTTTACTTTCCTTTTAATATAGCATATTTTTAACAAAATAATGCTTTTAAACATTATAAGCCATTACAAGCTATAGCAACATATTTGAAAATTTACGTAAAACTGTCAATTCGTTCATCCTTGTCAAACTTTCGACGCTCATATATTTTCCTTCTTTCTCCTATGGTGTGGGTCACTTCCTAATAAGTAAGGCATAGCGTACAGTGCATCTATACAATATGATCATTTATATTTACTTACCCTCTAGCAAGCCATGAAATTATTTCTTGAAAATATTATGTTGGTATGTTCTGACAAATAAAATTCATCTGTCATTAATGCATTTATTAATTGACACTTAAAAATGTTTACAATAAATCATAAAGTTTTTCTGATCGAATCATACTTTAGAAATGGTGTAAAATTAGAAAATGGAGAATGGTCGTACTCCTTGCAGCCTTGTATAGAAGAATTTCGGGCAGAATTTCCAAATTTTCCAACAACATATGAGAGTTTGCGGCAATTGATTCAAGAGTCAGTGCTTAAATTCCGTGAAACAGGATTTGTGTCTCGAAAACCAGGTGCTGGTAGACCACTAAAGCGGACAGTAGAAAATATAGCAGATGTTGAGGAGCGAATAACTCAATCACCTAAGAAATCGATTCGTAAGCCTTCACAACAAACACAACTGTCATATGGGACCTGCCAGAAAAAAAAGACTTACAAAAATTTCCATACAAATTTCATTGCGTGCAAGAGCTTTTACCAATCGATTAAAATTACGTAAACAGACTTAATTACTGTCAGTGGTTCTTAGGCACGATTAATAACGATGACGTTCTTGACAAATCCTTCTGTTCCGATGAAGCATGGTTTCATTTATCAGGATATATAAATAAACAAACAATGCGCATCTGGTCTAGTGAAAATCTACATGAAATTCTTGAAACACCCTTGCATTCACAAAAAATAGGTGTTTGGCTTGCTGTTTCTCGTAGACGGATTATTGGTCCAATATTCTTTAATAATACGATAAATGCAGAACGATATCGTAATAATTTATTGCTACCATTTGTAACTCAATTACATTATGATGAACTCCGCGCGGGATATTTCCAGCAAGATAATGCAACAGCCCATAAGACAAGAGAAACGAGGGAATTATTGCATGAATTCTTTGATAATCGAATAGTAGACTTTCCACCACGATCTCAGGATTTAACAATTATGGACTATTATATTTATCCACATCTAAAAAGTATTTACGAATCGTCCACATACAATTGAAGAACTTACTGATGCTATCTGAAATGACTGTGAGGAAATTACACCACATAATTTAAGGAATGCCTTCAATAATATGAGACGAAGAGTGGCGCTATGCATAGAAAATGAAGGAGCTCACTTTGAATATTTATTGTAGCTGTTTTTATTATTAAACTTTTTATTTTTTCAACTGAAACGTTTGTATGTAATTATTTGTCAAAACGACAAAACCTAATCTGTCATCAGTATAATATAACCTATATTACACATACGCTACAAAATAAGTTAACTTACCTTATGGTACCAACTTAAGTTTAAAAAAGAAAAATGTCATTGCCTTCTAGAGGGTAGAAATATATGATCATATGGTAGTATAATAGTATTAGATCATTGAAGTAACCCTTGCAAGGTGTATTTCAAATTCTTGGGCAAAATCGATATACCTTGTCTCAGAATAAGAAGGAGTGATTCAAATATCGCGCCAAAATGGCGTATATTTTTAAAGTATTTCATTGGTTCTTGCGTAGGCAAGTTTAACATGGGAAAAAAAGTTTGACAAAACGTCATTTTATGTTTATAGCCAAGCCATAACCTAGTCTCTTACATTTTTACTTTGGTTTATTATACTTTATTGTGTTATTAAATAAAATCCGTACTTTTATGTACAACATGAGCATGCGTTGATCAGACGGCTTAAGACCTAAGGAACAAGTGATCATGCAATTGAAACTATGAATTTGATGAATCTGTCAAAAATACTGTACGTCAGTGCAAAAATCAAACATTCAACAATTAATATCATTGCAAAAATAACTATAGGTGAGTTCATACCATAAATGAACTGGGCAACTCACACATATCCTAGAATTGACTCATTAATTTCAAGTAAGTGTTAATTAAATACTAATTATATTACCACATGTTCATATACATGTTATATTTCAGATATGTCAAACGTAAAGAAGCATGTACTAGGAGAAGAAGGTGAAAATATCTGGTGGAGATATGGGAAAAAGTTTGGATTGCCACAGTATAATGAGTGCACGACAAGCTTTGTTGAAAACCTGTAGGATTAATTAGCCATACCGATAAAGATAGGCAATTAAGAATACTTCATATAGGATCTGAATTGATAGATAAGATGAAGTTGCTTCAAAAAAATCCCCTTTCAGAATATCACTTATATGAGAACTTTTGACAGAAGCAATTACAAATAAGTATTTGGAAAAGTTGTGCCGACCATGTAAATTTTTAATCTTTTTAACATGATGTGAACACTAAATTATTGTTAATTTCCAATATATAGTAGAAATAGATATTTGTTATACTTTATATATTTTCATAATAAATAAATTTTAATACGGAATAATAATTAGTAATGTGTAGGTATATGTAATTATCTTTGCAGTTCGTGTAAACAACTTCAGCCTATGTAAATTTTTCTATTTATTACTGTTGTATGCAAGATTCACATTTCCAAGACTAGTTGCTTGAATTTACCTCCTCAAGGTTTGTAGCAGTAATACGAATGATTTATCTATACAAGTTATTTATTGATATTTAAAATAGAAACTAATAAGCAAAACCTTTTCTGCAAGTTCTTAAGGACATTTTGATAAAAGATAAAAGATTTGATTCATTTTTGCTCTCTGATACAACTATTTAATAATAAATAGACTTGATTCACAATTTTCATGTTGATATAGCACATTCACTAAAATCTGCAGTAATTATATATTTATAACGGCAATCCTCCTCAAAACGCACAGAACAAAGTCTATGTTTTCATTTGTAAATTGGGCCTATATCTTTATCCATAGATTCTTCTAATTTTTTTTGTAAAACTAGAATGAACAGATTTGAATGTTAAGAGATTTATATTCATCAAATTATAGATGTATGCATCTACTTGTGTTTATAACTTTACTCTCCTGTTTCCAATTGCCGTGCACTCGTATTGCTGCTTCGACTGGTAGAATGAAAAGTGGCACATTCATCTATTTTACGAAAGTAGTAAATAAAACACAAAACAGCTAAATCCTTAGTTAGAATTAATACAGTTCTTGTAACCTCAATTGTCATGATGTCATATCAAATTGCCTACTAAATTTTAAGCTATGTGTTCCATGTTTTGGCGGGATATTTGAATCACTCCTTCTTATTCTGAGACAGGGTATAGGACATGTAATATTAAATTACAAAAATTAATAAATAATGGAGATTCAGTAAATATACAGGAGATTAGAAGCAATTCATTGAATGACCGATTCTTTGGTAAGCTTTGTAATAAAAATGAAGAAGATTACAATTGCTTGCTGCTGCACACAGAAGTACGTTGACTCTCTAAAGGTGTTTTTTCGTTTTTTCAATCTATGTGACTCAGTAATGGACTTTCTTGAAAACAGAGATGAAAAATTTGGCGAAAACCTGATTACGTCAAAAATGACAACGCTTATTTGGCAGAGCTGTTTAAAATATTTGATCAAGTTATTATATAATTGCAAGTTGATGAGTTAAATTTAATTAAAATAAAAAACGTTATAGCTGCTTTTACGAGAAAAGTTACCCTATCCAAACGAAGTCCAGGTAGATGTGAACACAACCACTTTTTTATGTTGATTCTACGGAGGGTTTTCAAGAAATCGCAAACACAAATATTGAAGAATTATCATATTTGGAAGAGGAAGAGCTTACGACTAACGAAGAATCCAAAGTAAAATTTAAACATGGATATCAAGAGTTCTAGCTTCAAAAATCAATACCATTTCTCTATTTCCTTTCCATACTGTGTTATCCTTTGTCGCAGTATACTTGTGAATAATTTATATGTTATAGTACAAAGCAGCGATATTCCTCAGTTATAGGTTTGTCACCTTTTTTTGTAAATGGGGTATATGATCGCCGTGATCCATTCCCCTGGCATTCTCTCTTCTTTCCATATCTCGGTGATCAATTTGTGTATTTTTTCGGCTAGTGCTTCTCCTACGTTTTTGATTAAATTTGCCGAGATATTATCTATTCCAGGTGCCTTGTCAGTATTCATCTCTCGTATACTCTTAATAACTTTCTTTCAGATAGGGTCTGTTATCAGTGGTTGTGCTGTCGATATTTCTTCGTTTTCATAGATGTTATTTTTCCTCACTCCTTGTTTCAATAGGTTCACAAAGTGTTGGCGCCAAATTTTCATAACTTCTTCTGTCTCCACAATGCATTTTTCCTCTGTATTCTTATAAACAGATGGCCTTGAGTGGAAGTCTTGTTTGGTACTTCTTAGCACATTATATAGCCTCTTGACTTCTTTCTCTCTATGTGATTGTTCCTATTTTTGTATTTGGGACTCCAACCGTACTCTTTTTTTTCCTCATTAGTTTCTTGGTATTCCCTTTCAGTTTCTCATATTCTTCCCTTCTGTTCCTTGTTGGTCTTTGGATTAGTTTAGTTCTGGCTTCGTTTCTTTTATCCACTGCCCCTCTATATTCTTTGTCCCACCATGATGCCCTTGGTTTTCTCATTATATACCCAAATTCGGTTTTTGCTGTTTTTGTGATATCTTCTATTATTATTTCCCACCTTAGTTCTACTGTTACATTAGCCTCCGCTACCTCTAACTCTGCTACACGTTCCCTGATCATTTGCTGGGAGTTTTCTTTCACTTTTTCATCATTCAGTTTATCCGTATGAAACCTTCTTGTTTTCTTCGTGGTTATTGATTTTGCATTATCTATTCTTTCTCTCAATATCGCCTTGACCAACCTACGATTGAAACCTGCTATTGCTCCTGTCATTGTTCTACTGTCTATTATACTGAGCTTGTCTGCCTGACACTAAAATGTGGTCTGTTTGGTTGACGGTATGCCCGTTCAGCGATATCCATGTTCCTTTATAGACCTTCTTATGAGGGAACTCCGTAATTTTAATTATGAGTCCTTTCGCTACGGAAAACTCAATAAGCCCCTCACCCCATTGTCGGAATATTTTAATATTTTATATAAAATTTATGGACTAGGGAGGCGTTGAAATATTTGTTCTCTTTTAAAGGGGGCGCCGCTGATTTAAACAGATATGACAGTCGCAGACAGAATTCTACTAAATTGGAAATTATGAAATAGGCAAACTTACCAAATTAACTACTTCATTTCAAAACTAATTTCAACTTTTCGTTCAAACACGACACGCCTGCTTATTAGGTAACAATTGTCTAGATTATTACATAATCTAAACAATCAACGCAACATTAATTATTGTCGTCAAATCTATTAAACTGACTGATGAAAACAAATCACTTAAATTTATTTTGATTGACTCCTCTGTGAAAATGATAATTGTCTAGAAACTTAGAAGGCTTATTAAATAATTATGAAGTGTCGACATGATTTGGCTCACAAAGTTAATTGGTTTGTTAAGTATCATTTACATATGCAAAACATTTCACATAAGGAAATTAATGTTGTTGTTATTGGATTGTGTTTGTCTTTAATGTGTTTAATAATTTTTTGATTTTCTATTCCTTAAACGTTGATATTTTCGGTCTAATTTTTCTTTAGGTACAATTCTTCCGTTAATTTATGTAACTATAATATACAAACGCTACTTGACTCATCTCAAATAACCTATAGCAAGGCAGAAGGATAACAACATATACAAATTAAAAACATTTGTCTATTTAGCGTATGATATAAGTATCGAAATGAGATCTACATACTTGATAAAGGTTAAAAAGAGATATTTAAGCAATCATAACTTGTTTTATTTAGCTAGGATTCATCATACTGCGGAAATAATACAATAATCAACCAACGTTTGAAAATTTTCGTGTAAAATGTCAAAATTGACATATGGAATTATGGGAGAAATTAAGATTTTTCATGCAATTATATTGTTTTAATACTGAACTTGAAATGACAATTAGAAGTTAAAAATAATAAAAAAAAGTGGAATATTTACTTAACTGAAATACAATGTACTAGTGGTTCGTTTGCTAAAAAAGATCTACTTGTATTTTAAGTTATTTGACCGACTTACATAAACATCACGAGTATTTTATCAAATTCTCATGTAATTTTTTTATTATTTTATTAGTTTATCTTTTATCGTCTTATACCAGTTTTCGGATTCTTATTTTATTAACATTCTTTCACTAGGTTTGTTATTTTATTTTTTTGATGAATCTGTTTTTTAAACTTTCTTTAAACTTCCAAACGCAAGATGTGTATCTATTTAATTGCTGAAAACACGTGGTCCATAAGTACAAAGACCTTGACATAACAAATACTTGAATGTTGAAAATTGCTGATATATCAATGTTTTGCATACATATTTATTTCTTCTTTTTAGGGTTCCTGTTGCCTTTTCTAATGAGAAACCAGTAAAAATCTCCCATCATAACGGGGCCCCAACGGCTGCAACCTTCATATATGTACGTATCGATTCCAGAAGTTTCCATTTTAGTATATTCCGCGATGACTAATGTTATAGAATTCTCTACTTCTCTCTGGAATGCGTGACATCGTATCTTTTGTAGTTGCCGCTGCCCTTCACGGTATAGCCGCGAACATGCTCGAGCTTGTTATAATACTTTTTTAATTTTTAATTTGACGTTAATTTTAGTGAAAACAGATAAAAAAATATTTTGAAATGTATATTTCCGTGAAACTCTATATTTGCACCAATGATAGGATAGGGACAAGTTATAAATTCATAATCTCGAACCCCTCACTTTCCTTATTATTACTTTTAATTATTAATTATAAATTCTTTACTATCAGTAAATTAAATGTAATATTTTTATGAATCTAATTCATATTCAATTGCTTTTTATAATAACTTCTATCTAAATCAAATTTTCAAATAAAAAATAATTTACAAAACATTAAATTTTGCATTTTTATATGTCTCATTCCAAAGTGCTCTCTTAAACTTTTAATACTTTTTATATTTATATATTTATTTATATTACGAAAGCATACGATGTTAATACATAAATATAGGTATTGTGGAATAGAATTATGTAAACATGTTTAGTTATAAGAGTGATAGAAGAAATGCAAAACACAGTGCTTTTTTCAATTGTAAATAATGGAAAAAGTCAACTTACGCTCTATCTTTCAAAGATAAATGTTCCATTCCTCGTTGCATCCTGTCACAATCTTGATTATCACTTGAACAGGTGCAGGAACAATAGCTTGTGTACCTTGAATTGGGCACGAACTGTGATGGACATTTGCATCTAATAATCAGAGAGAAAACAAATCGTCGTTAACATAAATATTTCACATTTGTTCATAACGATCCACATTCTGTCATAATAAAATTACTTCTTATTTGAATTTGTACTTCGTGATGAAATGAAATCTGGCTTACGGAATAGCCACTTCACGCAAATCATGATTTTAGGTGAGAATATTTATAGGTTATCTTAACAAATTATTATTAATTAATCATTGTTTTTATTAGTGTGAATGATTTCCATGTAAATATTTTAACACACTGTCAAGTGATAGGCTTCAATTGTTGTTGTTAATTACTTCTTAGTTTCCTATGTCGAACCGCGTGGTCGATGAAACTTTGGCCACAGAAGTAGATATGACAACAGGTTACAGGGTTCCGAGTAGTTCCGACCCAAAAATCAGACTTTATATTATACCTTAAAATTTGTTGACAGAGATATTAAAACATTGAGGAACATTAAAAGATTATTTGGAAATACCAATAAAACTGTCTCCAGTACTGATACTTATAACCAGCAAATCTGGAAATCTATGAAAAATTCCAGAATTCCAGGGGCCATTTCTTGATGCAAGAATTGACTCACCCACTTTAACTCCCTGTCCCCGGGAGATATCCCCTTAACAATCTTAAATGGAAAGAGGTATCGAGTAATACGTCATTTTAAAGGCTTTTTGAAGCAGTACATTTTGGCGTTTACTTTTTTAAAATTGATGGATTCCTTTTGACGATTTAAAAAAAATCTTTTGGTTTGTTTTGTTTTGTACAAAAAAGAAAAACACTTTTTCGGTATCAGGGGACTTCAAAACGTGGACATTTGCAAAAATTTCGAGGTCAAAAATTTTCATCATAAAAATACTTCCACAATACTTCCTTATACTACGTATAAGAAAGTAACAGCAAGCACCAAGGTGTGTGTTGGCCTGTGTTATCAATGCTGATTACGGTTTAGATATAACCTTCGTTAATGTAAATAAGTCGATGTTTTATTTAATTGATACTACTGTAAAAAGTAAATTTAAACTTTCTATCGTGTGAATATCTTGTTCGAACATTATGATACTGAAAACTATTAATAATTTTTTGTGGTTAAGTTTTGGCGATCGTGAAAGAACACTTACCTTATGATATTTTCTGGGAAGGCTGACTTCAAAGAAATCGTCTTCTTCGATACCGTATTTACGATGTCGGCGGCGTTGTTATTCAACGATGCCAGTTCGTTGATGTCAATGCAGGCACATTCGGTGTGATTGTAAAATGAGAGCTTTTCGACGTGGGTCGTCCCTCGTGAATGGGCCTGTAATAAAAGGATATTGGATTTTTAGTAATTTTTATATTGCGGCTCAATAATCTTAATAGTATTGAGGATGTTATATTCCTAATGGATATGCTTTTAGTGTTACCGTGTTAAATTAATTTGTCTTCTTCTGGAATTTTTTCATTACATACATACATACATACAATTATTTAATTTGTTATCAGTGATAGGTACTGTAATATAATAGTAATAATTACAATATATTTACGATATCATACGATAACCAAGATACAATTTCGAAGAAAAACGTCAAAAGAGAGGAATATAGCCGGTACCTAGGTACTAAGAAAGAATGGTAAATAGTGAGATGTCATTGAATAAATTTAATTTTATTTTAATTTTGCCTCATAATTTCCTCCTAATTCTATACATTTGTCCTAGTGATGTTGAAGCGTTTGAATACTCACTTTTAAATATTTTTTTTCCAAGACTGTCAAAATATATAAATAAAATTTTCAATAAAAACACGAGGACTAAATACAGTAAATAAAATCTGATAAATGGTTACAAGAAAACCAACAAGGATAGACGAAAATGCATCTATACCTATCTCACATAGCTTCGTATAGTACACAGACCGAGTGCTGACCACTGGGAGGAGTCCTCGCTGCGCAACTTATAGGTCACTGTGAGACAGAGAAAGTATTCGGAAAAAAGAAATGATAACATTTGTTCATCATCGCATACATTAGGCCGACGAAGGAGTAAATGCAGATAAGAAATTGTAATATACTGAAAAGAGATACATATATGTGTAACGCTTGACAATTTTTCCAGACTGCTCGTGCTTGTCCTAATATTATAAGGACCCACTGCGCATCTTGTGGGAGGGGCATCTCACCGGTCAACTCTCAATTTGTGAGCTGTACTTTGGTCTAGATATTTTTTTTGTGTAACTTTTCAGCCCTGTTTTTTTGTTTGCTATTTATTTAACAAATTCCCGTGCTCTCTATACTGTCAATTATAATTACTCGAAGCAGTAACTATTGATGCAAAAATATCAAATGTGTTTGGTTGTGCCATATATGTATAAGTCATAAGTAGAGTGAATTCGCCAGTAGTCGGCCTTTTTTAACTTTCAGCTTTAATAACATTGAGTCGTCTCATTATATGTTTATTCTTAAGAGTGAAACAAATATATATATATATATATTTCTTCAGTTAAATTTTCTTCTCCCAAATTTTCTTCCCCAATTTTTTTAGTTATTTTTTCTAATTTCATCTTACCTTATTAAGATTTTCTTCATCTAATTATCTATTCGACTTCTTTTTATTTTGTTTTTTGCACACTCAAATATGGATCTGGACCCATTATTCGTGGCTTGTTGGCAGCTCGTTCCTTGAGTCGGTCCTGTAATGTTTCTCAAGGAATATCGATATTTCTGCAAGATTCTCGGATTTTTGCATCATTTTGTACTGCTTCCAACGCCTTTTGAATATTCTCCTCAGAATTACGGGAATAAAAAATGCACGGAAACTGTATGAAGACGTAAGATTTCATATATGTAGTAAAGTGGTTTAATATTCGCGCGAATTTTAAATTATTCTTCAAAAAAATCATCAGTGGCCGACTATTGGATGGTGGCCGGTTACAGGCTAACTTACGCTATTCAAACCTCATTTTATTAATACGAACCTGTATTGTTTTGATCTCATGGATGATCCTTTTAATTTGGGGTACATATTATCCCAAGATACCGTTGGTGTAATTCTTTTGACACTACTCCAGTATTACGAAAGGAGAAATTCTATTTATAATTGCATCATAATATTTTTCAGTATTTCGAACCTCGAAAATATAAATTTATTTCAAATACAGTTTAAGCAATAACTAAGTTAAGCACATTAGATGAAATATCCAAAAGTGTTATGAAATTATTAATACCGCGACCGTGCGTGGTCACTGGTCATATCTAAATATACCAACATGATCTATTGCAGTTGTATTTTCAACCTGCCCCAAGATAATTAGTGCTTTCGTATAGATGACTATATAGTAAAACGGGAAAATGGCACACATTTTGTGCGCGCACAGTTGGCAACGTATAAACAATTACATCGAAATAATACTAGAAAACGAACCGTCTCTTCCTAATAGTATTTATAGTAACTCTGCGACATGCATTTGCTTTTTTTTTGTTTGTTTTCACTGCATACAAATCTGAAATGATGTTGGAATTATATGGTCGTTCACCTGGACGTTCGAAGAAATTTACAAGAATTGTTTATACACTATTTGACAATTTAATGACTTAAGCATGTTATAACTTCATATAATTAATTGTATATTAAATCAAACCACTGAAACGACACACAATTTTATTGATGTTAATTTAATGTAAACACGAAATTTAATAAGTATTGGCTTTATTTATTCCTTTATTCTATTTTCATTGGTAAAATAGTAAGATACTAGTTATTAGGAAAAATACCTATGATTCATTAAAAAAGCGGTTCTAGGACGAGGATGGCATTGAAATAAAAACATATTGCTGTGACCCTTGCACATTAATGTATCTAAGAAATTTCCTAAATATCTATATTTTTAAAAAATATCTTTTCTTCTATTCTATTTATATCTAGGTTTCCTATTAATTAAAAAGAAAAAGCTTTTTCGTTTTTGGCCGTGTAATTATGTAAAATTAAATATTAGTTTTCTTGGGGTAGCGGCCTATTTTCTTAGTGGGTTCTTTTTTTAAGAACGAATAATTAAAACAATACTTAACGTTTCGACATATCACATGTTTTTATCAAAATTTTATTACATAAAATCATACAAACAGGACTGTAAGAGGATAACAGATATTTTAAAACTTAGATTTAAAATACTTGAAAAACATTTTTGAAACTCACCAAACACATTTAACATATGTATGCTTTTTGTTTTTGTACATGATGTAAGTTTTAATAAGAAGACTGAATTTACATAATGTACAAAAACAAAAAGCATACATATGTTAAATGTGTTTGGTGAGTTTCAAAAATGTTTTTCAAGTATTTTAAATCTAAGTTTTAAAATATGTGTTTTTTTACAGTCCTGTTTGTATGATTTTATGTAATAAAATTTTGATAAAGACATGTGATATGTCGAAACGTTAAGTATTGTTTTAATTATTCGTTCTTAAAAAAAGAACCCACTAAGAAAATAGGCCGCTACCCAAAGAAAACTAGTATTTAAATATATATATATACCGGGTGTCCCAGCATAGCGGTAAAGTCCTGGTATCTAATAATTTACAGATTTTTAATCATCTGACACATAAATAAACGATATTCAATTGTTTCATAACATCTAATAACACGGCTACTTGATTAACATCTTCAACCTACAATGTCTTGGTAATACGTTCATTTGAGACATACGTTTCTCTTGAGTTTTTCGTTTATTTTGTGGTAGCGAACGCATAGGGGGACAGGGGTAGGTAGTTACAGCGGTAACGGTACCTAAACCGGAAACGCTATAGTGACGTTAGAAAGAGATAAATGATCACGCCATTATCGGCCGACACACCGTACGAGCCAGTGGTGGTGGCGTTCTTGTGAGAGGAGCCCGTGCAAGTAGCCGCCAAAAACGCAGGTTAGTAAAATTTTCATTTTTTAGTAATATTGGTCTAGAACTTGTTATCTACATAAGCAGAGATGTGTGTGTTGTGGTATATACTCTCTCATTATTTCTGTTTATAATGAATATACTTTTACAAGCTTTACAAATATTTGTGAATTGCTATTTAATTTTGAGAGGTTAGATTTGGTGTTGGGGCTAAAAGTGACATTTTCTCGGGGCACGTTGTGACAAATCACAAATTAATTTGTCACAACCTGCCTCGTCGTGTTTCTTGCTGATTGGTATAATTTGAATTATATAAAGTTGTTGTTTTTCTTAGGATGGGGAAGTATAAAAGAAAAAGTGAGAGTGGACAAATATCTCAAGACATCTACGACAAAGCAGCATCTATTTTGGATGAGGATAAAACGAAAAAAGTTCGTGGCATCGCCAAAGGTTTTGGACTATGTCATATGTCGCTAACAAGATACTTAAAAAAACGACGCGAAGCTAAGGAGAAGGGCGTACCTATGGAATTTGTCACAGTCGATTACCAGAAGAATAGACAAGTTTTTAGCAATGATCATTAGACAGTTTTAGTGAATTATTTAACAAAATGTAGCCAAATTTACTATGGATTGACGCCAAAAGATGTCCGGCAATTAGCATTCGCTTGTGCACTTAAGTACAATGTGGTTATGCCGCAATCATGGCTTAATAATGAAGAAGCAGGAGTTGATTGGTTGACGGCGTTTTTAAAACGCAACCAGTCTTTGCCTATGAGAACGCCAAAGGCTACTAGCCTGAGCAGAGCCACGTCATTTAATAAAACTAATGTTAATAAAAATTTTTCTAAATCGGCGGACGTGATAGTTAGATATAAATATTCTTCTTTACGCATTTGGAATGTAGATGAAGCAGGTATTACAACAGTGCAGTAAACTAGAAAAATATTGGCTCCAAAAGGTTCAAAACAAGTTGGCTCCATAACATCAGCAGAGAGGGGCATTCTTGTGACTCTTTGTGTAGCAGCGAATGCAGCCTGCAGATTGCATTGGCGCTGGTAACTCGAGTGGTTGGATGACGGGTTGAATTCAGAATATTCATGAAACATTTCATAGACAGTGTAAAACCATCTCCATCCGATCCTGTGCTTTTATTACTGGACAATCATTCTTCGTACTTGGATATCGAAGTCGTTGAAATGGCTAAACAACACAATGTGCTGTTGCTGTCCTATCCGCCACATTGCTCTCATAAGCTTCAGCCCTTGGATGTGGGAGTCTATGGACCATTTAAAAATTACTATGCCAGCCAACAAGATGCTTGGCTTAGAAGCCATTCGGGTAAAACAATGACTACCCACGATATTCCATCTATAGTGAATAAAGCTTTACCCTTGGCATTGAATCCAACTAATATCATCAAAGGATTTAAACTGATTTTAACTGTTCTGTTTTTAAGATTTAATAGTCTTTTTAAGATAATTATATATATTTTTTTGATAGCCAAAGTTTTATGTTATGTTGGTTGTTAATACGATTTTTGTCTAATACCTAACGTTTATAACTTTCGTTCAGGCTAAAAATTACTCGTATTTTTGTTTAAAAGAAAACTATAAGTTTATCTAATTTAAAGAATTTTTACTTATTTTTATTGTTTATTGTTTTAAAATTTGTTTATGTTGTTTTGATAAGGCAGACAGACAAATGAAAATTGTATACCTAAGTCTTTATTTAAACAAGAACATAATTTTTTTTAATTTTTATTTTGTGTTAATAAGGCAGAGAGACCAAAAAAAATGTATGCCTAAGTTTTTATTTAAGTAAAATTATGATTTTATTTAAAGTTAGAAAGTACCATGTTATTACTTTGACTAGGTAACACTTTTTTTGTGATTCGTTATAAATAATAATATTTAATTTTTGTTCAAATTAAGAAGATAAACGATGATTATTCTTAATAAAAAATCTGAGATTACATTTGTTTTTTTGTTGTAACAATTTACCCCTTGTGGTGTAACAACCAGCCCCTGGTGTGGGGTAAAAAGTTACATGCGTCTTTTTTCAAAATTTATTCATTTATGTAATTTTTAATGGGCGGTTACACAAAATTATTATCAAATTTAAATCCTGATTAGTTACTGAATCAAGCAAGCCTAGATTCATTTAAAACAACAACATAAGCAAAAAGTTGAGACACTTTACAGAAAAAATGTTACAACCAGCCCCAGTCTTCCCTACCTACAATAGTGCCGTGCAATTCCGAAACTCCCTGTATAATAGAAAATGTAATCAAATTTGAAAGTTTTATTGATAATGTAGAACCAAACTCTCGTATAGTATATTGTAATTTGTTCATAACACTGGTGAAAGTAATAATATATTAATTATTAGAGTTAGATACATGTTTTTTTGTCATAAAAACATAGTCACGATATTAAATTTAAAGAAATAGCCTCATTAATACAAAAGTATAATAGACATATAAATACAAACTTTCATCACATTTTTTGATAGTTTTTAAGGCATGCGATGTACATGTTAGAGATAGAGAGACTTTTCAGTTTTTCTATTCTAAAGAAAGTAAATAGAAAGCAAGACTCGGGATTTTTAAGTAATTTAATTAATTATAAATGAAATTGAAAAATTCCCAATAGATTTTTCTTCTGTCAGTGTAATTTATCGTGATGATTACCTATGGTATGTGTTCGTCAAACAGGATGCAATATTAAATGCACTTAAATATGCTGATCATTTTCTACACAGTAAATTTATTTTATTGGCGGTTATAATACTCTTTTTGTTGTCAATAGATAAAAACAGAATCTTCAATAGTTAGGAATATAATGGAAGTATAACTTTCATGTGAAATCTATGGGTATCAGTTGTATGAATTTATTTACGGAAATTGCTTGATTTTATTATTATTATTATTATGTTTATAATTACGATTTAATTAGTAAAATGGTCTATTAACAGTAAAATAAGCAATTGTTTCAACATATATTAATAGTACTAATATTTGAGATAAAATCAAATCTTTTTCTTTATTTTATAGTACAACTTGTGACAATTTAGTGCGAGGTTTGTTGGTATAGACCAACTACTTCAAATATCCCCACAAAAAGAAACCCAATAGGTGTTATATCACTACTTGGAGGCCAATTAACAGTTCCATTTCTGGAGATAACAAACTCACCAAACTCCTCTCCCAATAACACCATAGTGGCATTGGCAAAATGTGGTGTCGCACCATCTTGTTGGAAAAGTATGTCTTGCAAATCAATTTCATGCAATTTTAGCCACAAAAAATATGTTAACTTCTCAGAAATCTGGTATGGATTATTTTCACACCAAAAACAACATTTTTGTTTGTAAACAAACCTGTTTAATCAGAAATGAACTTAATCTGAAAAGATGATTTCTTTGATAAAATCAGAATCAATTTCAAGTCGCTCTAGAGCCCAATCAGCAAACATAACGCGTATGATGGTCACGTGGCTTTAGTTCTTGAGTCAACACAATCTTGTAACTGGTTAGTGTTACAAAGCAAATTTTGGTCTGTCTTGAAATGTGTGTGTACAAATACTAACAGCTTAGATATAGGCAGCACCAAAGAGTGCGTCACAGTAACTAACTAAATTAGCAAATTCGTTATAGTGCCGAAATTGAAAAACGTATATCAAATATGTACCGAAATACACAGCAAAAACGAGTTTAGTGAATATTACCTTTCTCACCAGTGTTATTTGGAAATATTCTATATCTCTCTTATAAAGTGTACATGCATGTATATCAGTTTATTGTAATATTTGAGTATACTGTACAACAAAGTTATTTTGTCTTTACAAGATCATTTAGTTGCGATTTTGTAGACCACATGTTGGGCTTAAAGCAGGTGCAAATGATACTACCGATACCAGATTAGCTGAATATTTTATGAGGCAAATATTGCAATGTGGAATAGTAAAGCTTAAAAATCTGCCAATACAGTTGAACGTGTCGACTATGTAGTACCGCAACATCTTCTAAAATCCAAGAAGTCATCTACAAAATCCAAATAAACACTTGCCCCAATTGAAGTTAACTTTTGCATTGTTATAAATAATTAGAAATGTAAGTAAAACTGTTATCCTTGAAACCACCCAACATCTTCACTTTCAGCAAATTAAAATTATTAATATTAATTATTGTAAAGTTAATGTTTAAAGTGTTATTTATAGTTTATTTCAATAAAAAAAAATCTGAAAGTACATATTTCTTTTGGCTCCTACTCGATGGCGTTACCTAAGGATCAATATTTTGAGGTTACTAGAATCAAAGTCATCAATGTAAATCGAAGTTATGTAACGCCCTTATATCGCGCAGCGAGATTCAGCTGGGCTTGATTTTCATATCCTCGCACAAGAAACTATTACGACGATCTGGAGATTGCTGGGCGTCTGCAGGCAACCATTTTGATTATTTATTATAATTGTTCTTTCTAATTAATTCAAATTTGCTACAAAGTTTTATATAAAGTAAGTTTTATTTTTGACAAGAGCTCCTAGCATATTATGATATATTAATGCACTTTTTTTTTGTTTTCCACCAAAACGAAGTTAGGGTGAAATTTGAAAAAAAAGAAGAATTGGAGGTTATGGTACAAGGGTTCCCACTTTTGTGCTTCAAAGGACGAAATATGAAAAAGTTTTTGATGTTGTTTCAAACAGTTTTTATTTCATTACTGTACATTTGAATTGAAAATTAACTACAGAGTCAGAAAACGTCTTTTAATAAATTGGTGAAGAGTTTGTCTTTATTTAGAACTAAAACAACTATTAATTACTACAACAATCCAATAATACGCTAATTATTCTATTTATGAAATTTCGCAACCAGTAATTTATTCTATTTTTATAAGTATATATTTACAGATTAGCTGATAAATAACAACAATCGCAAACTTATAATTATCCAGTACTACTTTTAGATATTTAGAATTAAAACTATAATTTTCTCTGACGACAATATAAACTAGACGCCAATTTCATTAGCGCCACGCTTTTTTTTGGCACAGTTAGTGATACAAAAATGACAAGCGAATTTATTGGAACAAGCAGCGAATGAGAAGAAAAAACAAGAACGATATGCGCTTTTTTTTTACGTCGGTCCATTCATTAATTTTAAAAGAGGCACCGACATGTGAATGAATTAAAAACAACAGATACACATTTATTAATGGATTACATTTCTGAGGGACACGATTACATTAGAGGACCAGTTTTTCGGAGGAGACTTTGCATTTTTTCAACGTGACGTTAGGTGTTAAAATAGAAGCCTTCGTCATTGGCCGGTTATCTTGGGCGCGAAAAGGGCCCTATTAACAGAGGGGCATTACAATTAGCGTGTATATACAGGGTGAGTTATTAGTAGCTGCTTTTTAAGCGTTTTAAATAAGAGATAAAGCAATTAGTGGAAGATTCATGGTTGCATGGAGCGCATATTTTAAAAATACTCCAAGTTCTGACGGACTTCCAGTTTTACCGAAAATGCATGGAACTTAATTTTTTTAAATGACACCGTATACGTTTTTGGATTTTCTAGTTTTGTTTTGAATTGCCTATTCAATTGCTTTTTCTTTTCCAAATTTGAGCCAATAGTTTTTGAGTTTTTTTTTGTTGTAAATTTTTGACACGTTCAGAAAAAATTCAATTTCGCAGTGTTTTTAAAAGTAAAAAATTAACTTTGATGGTGCTTCTAGCCAAGAACGTTCTGCATCATTTGGTATAATTTGCACTCGACAATAGCTCCTAGTTGATTAGCTTGTACAGTACACAGACCGAGTGCTGAACATTGCGCGACTTATAGGTCAGTATGAGACAGAGAAAGTATTCGGAAAAAGGAAATGATAACATTTGTTCATCATCGTATACATTAGTCGGACGAAGGAGTAAATGCAGATAAGAAATTGTAATATACTGAAAAGAGATCCATATATAGGAAACTTAAGGAAACATATTGCACTTCGATGTGTAACGCTTGACAATTTTTCCAGACAGCTCGTGCTTATCCTAATATTATAAGAATTCAGTGCACATCTTGTGGGAGGGGCAACTCACCGGTCAGCTCTCAATCTGTGAGCTGTACGTACATATTTGCGTGAGTATCCTTTTAAAATTTAAATATCAATATGTAGAATCCGAATATTTTTATAAGCTTGCTACAATAATTTCTTGAAGAACATGTATGTACATCATTTTACCTGTTCGTCATGTTGTAGGATATTTGTTCTATTACATTGAATATTCCTGGATGTGATTTACCTTCTTAGGATAAACTACAGCCCTTCTTACCTAAGCGGCGAGTGTTGTCCGAAAAAAACTCCAAAATATCTGGTTCATTTCACAGTTGTGAAGATTTTTATTTATGCTTACTTCACTCTTATAAGTATGAATCCATTTTTACATTAGAGGTAATAACAATTCTCTCATTTTAATAAAGAAATATATCAATTTTCAATATTCACTAACACAAGCTTTCGCTTGACTTTTTGGTAAGCATCGCCTTCATTTGTTTCTAATATTCATTTATCTCATGGCAATACTCATGACATACTAAAATATATACTTCTTTGGATTGCATTTATACATGAAAAACAATGCTAATTGTAATTTTGTTACAGTGCCATTTACAAACATCTAATGCGTCTTTTGTTTTAGGTTAAGTGTTTATAATGACCAAAAGATTAATGCCAGGCACATTTTAATAATGCTAATCAAGATATTATACCAATATACGATCAAGACAACCTACATTTACCCTGAAGTTATGCTCTTAGTCAAAATGAATAAATAGTATTATTATCTCTATACCTAAGATAGTACATGGTACTATATAAATACAAAAAATAGTATATGTTTAAACTTTTAATGCCAATATTTAGTTTTATTTGTTTGAGTTATTCCAATGTACTTGATGTGCATTTATCAACTTTGGAATCATTACAATATATATATATATATACAGGTTAGGTCTGTTTTTACCTTTCATGCGAGCTGAAGTCCATGTATTGAAACGAACGTTGTTGCCAGTACTTATACACACGTGGGCAGTGTTCGACACTAGACGACGAGCCGATACGATCATAAGATTCCAACATAATGCATGTGTGCATGTTGCATGGGTTGTTATCTTCATTTTTAGGTACTATTCCCATTCGTAATATTCTTAAAAAAGTATCTTAAGTTAATATTATAAGAATTCCTTCAGATTTATTATTTTTATGATTGAATTTAATATGGTTTCGCTGAGGTCTACTTGTCGGCTCGCGTATGTATATCTGTTAGGTAGGTACGGTTTGGCAACTTCTTAACTTCTTTCGTATTGTAACGAAACCAGCAGACGAAATGAGTTACATTAAATAAAAGAATCAGATCTCTCGGCGCGATAAAAACGAAATTGTCACACGCAAAAAAAGGGACAGACCGAGCAACGTATAAAAACGCTCTTATTTACACACTGCCATAAATCATCTCTCTCGCTGCTGGTAAATATCGTAAATGCAGTGAGTCATCTCACAGATGTGCGACGTAAGCAAGAAAAAGTCTAGATTTCCCCTGGTATATTGCAGAATATGCTAGTACTGTTCGAGAACATTTCATGCATGGTATATAAGGCGACTGAGTCACCGGGATTAATTCATTACGGGTTTCATTCATTGCGGGCGTAGTAGTTCGGGATAAAGAAAGTCCTTACGTAGTGGTAGCGTAGAAATAAATATAGTAGTGCCGTTTTATATAAATAGTGTGATATAAATAAATACGGACCGAGATATAAATAATAGTAGTAGTAAATAAATACCTGTGATAATTAAATTGTAGTAGTTTAAGTGTGTTAAGTTAGTTTTATGTTTTTATATTGTTAAATAATTTTAAGTACATAAATATACAGACTGTTTTAAATAAATAATTGCACGAGTTGTTTATTGGAACCCGAAAACGTTACAGTATTTTGTACGTAAACTCGCATGCAAGATAATCGTAGGCCAAACCTGTATATATAATTTAATATATTAATGTGTATATAGATATATTATTTATAAACATCACATTTAGGAGTAACAAAGGAGGTCATAATTACTATCATTGTCTTTAATTATATAAATTTTATAAATTATGAATAAAACACGTTCCTTAATAAGTGAATTTTAACTAAAGACACACACACTCACTGTATACTAGGTATCGTTTGAGGTGCGTACATAGTGAAAAAAACAACGTTAATTTGCTGTCAAACAAAGCGGGAACACATAAACAAGGAGACTAAAAGCGTACATTTAGCTTTTATGTTTATAAATGTCTCTATACAGCATGGACTATCTATTAGACGTATGCGTAACGTAATATAACCTGCACCCGACAGACAAATAGTACAAGAGGAAATCGGTTGCAAACAGATATGATACATTGCTCTCGATTTGAATGGGTGTCTTTTTTGGTTCCGGGTCCTATTTATAACTTTGCGACGATCTAAATAAATCTAATGTTAGTGCGAAATGGCGAAATAACTGCAATAATGTTTACTACACAAATCGGTCACATCGCATCGATATTAACACGATTTCGGAGGTTTTACAGCTATAATAATCGAACGGAAAAATAAACAAAATTTTCACTGCATATTCAATGCTGTGGTCTGCGTCGTGTTTGTAGAATTTGTGAGAAACATTTACGCTTGAATATTGCATTAATAAAATTTTTCTTCGCATTTTTTTTAACCAAAATTATACCATACCATCTAATGAGGGGTGTACCACAAGGATCCGCAATAAGGCCGCTAGTATTTGTTTTACTTATTAAGCCTATAAGACATTTTTATAGTTTTTTGAGAAAATATTAAGATTGTGTCAGAAAAATCCAAACACTAACGGAGTCGTCATTCCTTTTTTTTTCGTAAAATAAAAAGGCATTAGCAATCCACCACTGAAAGTATTTACAATCAGAAGGGCAATGAAACAGTTTCATTCCATACATTTAGTTTGAAGTTCTTTATATTTTCTGAAGACTCGGTGCATGAAAGCGTTTAGTAAAAACAAAAACCTGCAAAATTTTTGCAGGTTTTTGAAGTATCAAAACATTGAGAATATTCTAAATTTTAAATTACTTTAAAATTAGTTATTCTCAATATTGAAAATTATAATTATAATTTTCTGCTTTTGGCACTGATAATTATTTAATTAAGTAATTAATTATAATTAGAACTTTCAACACTGAGAAAAACTAATTTTTAAGTAATTTAAAATCTAGTATACACGTCGGTCTGTCGATACTACACTTATCCAATTGTTACTTGATATAATTCAGTACGATTCAAAGACTCGAACTCAGACACCCTCGGTAACGTATGATGGCGCAACCGATTAGAGATCGGAAGGTCCTGGGTTCGAATCTCAGCGGTGGGTTTTTTAAAATTAAAAATTACCTAATTAAATAATTATCAGAGCTAAAAGCAGAAAATTATATTATATCAAGTAACAATTTCAACGTGTTCTGCTGATGACATGGAATGACCCTATAGAGTTATTGGGATCGGCAGTCAGGGGTATATTAGAGGAATGAACTTAATTAGACACAGTAATGTAGAGAATATATTTTTATATTATTTTGTAGACCGCGTGTGCAGACGCCGTTGTCTCCGTGCTAGCAGCATCATTATCACACGCGCAGTAAACATGTATTTATGCATATTTTCGAAGTTTAAGTATTAAATAGTTAATCTCCAGTGATCTGTTTAATTTCCCTATGAACAATCCCACAAATAATGGGAGCTCAACCTTAGACCATTTATACATATAGACACGCCGTTTTCCGTCCCGCCTTGAATACGAACTGAAGCAAACATAACGCAGGCATGTGACGTCACGGGTGGGCTTGTTTCTGCCGTTGTTGTATGGACCAATACATTGGCCAGGTCTGTTCCAGGACTTAACACACATGATTTTTTTTTGAGTTTCCTAAAGCAAAAAGTACACAGAGAAACAATAGGAAATGATTTAAATTATCTAAAAATGCGGATTAAGGCGGCTGTTCCAGAAATTAATGTTGAAATGTTGAACAAAGTTTACAAACAATTCAGAAAAATAGTTAAAGATAATGTGGTAATAATGTTAGAGTTTAATAGTCATCCTTTTTTACAAACACAAGAACAATAAAAGTTTTATCGAAATGACATTTGCCTTTTGTCTTAACATTTGTAATGTAATATAACATGACTAATAGATGGGTAATGCAATACTGATCTAACATTCGAACTTAGTAATATTTAAAATCATCAACTCGACATAATTTCAATTTTTTTTTAATCTTATCGTAATAGATTACGGTTTCTTGATTAACATTTTTTTATAAAGAATAAGTTTTTCTCCTAAAACTTATATTAACACATTCGCGGACAGGACTGCATATGTAGACAGATCTCTAAGGACATGTCTGCAATTGCAGACAATATTTGACTGTTCAAAGCGACATGTCTGCAATAGCAGTCCTTATTTCAATGGGGTGGCTTAAACCAAGTTGTCCCACTATCCGAGTTCACTTTATCGGAAAGTGTCCCTCGACATCAAAAATTTTCATCTCCTACTGAAGTTTTCAAATCTTTGTGGAAAATTCCAACAAACCTAAACGAAAACATTGTAGGTTCTCTGCATTTACAGAAATGAAGTCTGAAGAATTGTACAAATTTCTTGGTCTTTGCATACTTCAAGGTCAAGTCCATTTTTCAACTTTACGAAAATTATTTTCTCTGGATTCATTATACTACCATCCCGTATTTTCTTATACAATGTCAGGGAGGCGCTTTGAACAACTCCTTCGATGTTTTAATTGCACTAATGAAAATGAAAACACTGATAGGATCAATAAAATAAGTCAGCTGCTCAATATGTTGACTGAGAATTTTCAAGAAGCTTATTCACCCAATGAAGCTCTGTCTTTGGATGAATCTTTGCTATTACACAGAGGACGCTTAACTTCAGGCAATACATAGGAGCGAAAAAAGCAAAATATGGCATAAAATTCTTTGAGTTGTGTTCCCCGATGGCTATAATCACAACATAGAAATATACAAAGGCAAACAAGTTCAAAATGATAGTGGATCAAAACTTGAATCTTATGTTTTTCGACTGATAAGTCCCTTCTTAGACAAAGGACATCACTTGATAATGGATAACTATTATAATAGTGTGTCACTGTCGAAGAAATTTCTAGATCGTAAGACGCACACCACTGGAACATTGCGAGCAAACAGAAAAGAAAACCCGAAGGCTGTTATAACAAAAAAACTGAAGAAGAGTGGGCACAGTTGGTTATGGAAGGGTAAAGTGTACGTGTCTAAATGGAAAGATAAAAGGGAAGTGTTATGTATTACAACAAAATTTCACCTGCGTTTGATTACGGTAAAGAACTCCTATGGACAAGAAAAAATAAAGCCAGACGAAATCAACCAGTATAACCTCAATATGTCTGGGGTAGATAGATGTGATCAGCTAACGTCGTACTATAGCCGTCCTAGGAAATCCGTCAGGTAGTACAAAAAAGTCATATTCCATTTGCTAGATGTAACGATTGTAAACAGTTTCCTACTATATAGAAAGATAAATAGCTCCAAAATGGAGTTATTAGCTTTCAGAGACTTCATAATAAAACGTTTCCTTGGTATTTCAGAAGTGAAAGATGGCAGAACGCTGGTAAAGAGGGGACCTATAAATTGCCTCAGTGCTACCAAGGCAAGAAAGGCACCAGATGAACAACAACGTGTGCCAGAGAAAATTCCTGCACCTGAAAATTATAAAAGAAAAAGTTATTTTTTGCGGTGCAGGCAATGTTCTTCACAGGGCAAAAGAGGGCAAACTTCCTCGCGCTGTAAGGGTTGTGAAGCAAAGCTGCCTCTACGTATGGGAGAATGTTTTGAAAAATATCATTGCAATAATAATAATTAGATGTTTGATTATGGTCGATATAAATAAAATTTTTTTTTTCATAGTATGTTACGAATATGTTTATCCTTACATGTTACCAAATGCGTAGCACAATTCCAAAATATGTGGTATGCGTATGCAGACGCGTCCCAAGAAAACAAAAAAAACAAAAACAAAAAGTTATTTTTTCACAAAAAAAACAACTTTTTTTTACAATCTTGGCAAAGCATATTGCAGTGACCTTGAGTTGGGTGGTAAATTATAAATAGGCATAATCAAGATTACTTCGAGATTTAATTTAATTAATTATTATTTTATTTATTTCATTATGATGTGTATATAGATATTTATTAAGTCAATATTACGGCAAATTTAATTTTTATTTATGTAAAATAATATGAGAATGTTATTATAATTTTTATAAAGGTTATAATATTAGAATAAGCATAAAAATTACGTGAATCATGACAAGAAAGTGTTTCCCGCACGAAGAATACTTTGACCGGGAGAAATCGACAGATTGGCTCAGCGAAAACAATATTCTTCGCTAGATGCATTAGACGAGTCATGAATGTGTAAACAAGTTGACATTTACATGTTTGTTTACCTTTTTGAAAGATTACTAATGCGCTGCTTTCCCGAGTGGTGCAGCACTGCAGCTATGTATTTCTGGAGGTGGAATCGTATCGTACCGAAGATAACCGTACGTTTTTGTGAAGAAAAATATCCATATAAGTCCGGAACCGATCAGAAAACGGGAGATGCTTGGTGTAAACCGCACTAAAAAGAAAATAACAAGTAGGTGGAAACCTCTTCTTCTTCTTAAAGTAAAAATGTTATTTTAACTTAGAAGTTTATTCGTGAATTGGAACATAGAAAATTTTCTGAAACCGATTTACGATATTTTATAGATGAAACGTTATTCTAACTTAGAAATTTGTCCACGCATTGAAACTTATAATATCTTCGTAATAATTTTACTATATTTATGAATTTTAAGACTGAAGTGGGACTTTGAAATATTTTTATGAATTAAATATCATTTTTAATTCGGGAGTTTGGTTTACATTGGGACTTGTAATTATTTTGGGAAATGATTATTTGTGTTTAGAACAGTTTTATTTAATTAGAACTTTAATTATTTTTTTTTTATTACTAGAATGTTTTATTTTTATATGCAGGGTTATTATACCGTGTGTTATGGTAAAGCATTTTAGTATCTGTAATGACACTGCGTTTTAAATAAAATTTTTCTTATTATTTTATTTGCAAGATTAGGAGATTTGTAGTTTAATAATTTTGTTTTATGAACATATAGGATAATTAGACTGTGACAAAGTTTTAAAATATATATTTGAGATGGATGAGTTTGAGACGCTGTACGAAGAGTTAAGGTGATTTAATAATGTTTATTATAAATGTGCATATAGTGTTATACAAAATTTTTTTTTCTTGAGTGGTGTTTTGTATTGGAATCTCAGAGCGAGGTAAAGTTTTATTTTTATATATCTATATTTTTTTTTATATATAGGTATCAATTATATTTTATTGTGTTTGTGTATTTGATATTGACGTGTTGGGTAATAGATCAGGGATGTGTGCAATGAATTAAGTAGATGTTTAATTCATAGCATGGAGTCTTGGTGAATCCTTAAAGCACGAATTGGTCTTGGTGGTACTGTTTTGGGAGCGAGCAAAGGCGCCAGGCAGAACTAATCAGGGCTGAGTTAATTAGTTAAATGCACAAAGACATTTTTTTTATTAAATTTAAAATTTATATATATATATATTGTAATAACCGACTAATCGACTAGACCTCGTACATTAAGAACATTTAATATAATTTAACGAGGATAAGCATTACCGCAATACTTGCTAACAGAAGTGCATATTTAAGCTTTTCTCCGATGCCCATATACGGTAATACACGGACAATGTTAATGCACCCGTGACGTCAGTAATTTAAATAGGTTAATATTGCAATATGTTATAAATAGTAGTGTAAGTTAGTTTTAAGCCATTCACGTTAGATTCACGATTATTATTGATTAACGTTCAGATAATGTATTGACTTTCAATCCGAACATGTACATTAATATATACATATAGTTAGTTAGTTAGCGTGATGTGTTTTAATTAGAAACCCTTTTAACAAATTCCCTATCTCGATCCGATTCGCGAGAGCTAATCGAGATGACGATCGAGTAAAGGTAAGCCCGAGGACCAGGCTTATCACAATATATATATGACGTTGTGGTTTTCCGGGTTTGGAACCGCGTAGTATTTGCTCTATAGTCCCAAGAAGGACTGCTTGGTCGACGTTTCGATGAGATCTCACTCATCTTCTTCTGGACGATCGTGTTCGAGTTGCAATCGGAGAATGCGGCTGGTTGTTGGTGCCTATATTTATATAAGTTGGCTCGCCGTGTGAACTGCCAATCAGAGCGCGCGCTTGAGTGGTAGTGGTGGGAGAGTTTGTGTCATTTCTTCGGTGATTGTCGTCAGCGCCTGTTGCCTGCGCTTGAGTTCTTTTACGGGATGTCGTTTTTGCTATATACGATATTATCGGTTTCCACGTTTGCGGTAACCGTTGAGCATCATCCCGTTTATTAAGATTATGCGGTCGCTTCTCTATTTCTATGGCTTCTCTTGTTATTCGAGTAGGCAGGTGTTCGCTCTTAGCTATCGTCTTTGTGTGTTCGAAGTCGATGTTGTGGCCTGTCATTAATCGGTGTTGGGCTAACGACGATGTGGTGTCTTTCTTTAATACTGCATTTCGGTGTTCTTCTCGCCGAATATTGATTCGTCTATTTGTCTGACCGATGTAAGAAGATTCGCAGTCGCCACATGGTATTTCGTATACTCCCTGTTGTCATCAGCTGCGACAAGTGTACTAGAGAAAGGGTTCAACTACGCTATTGCTCCTTCTCGAATACCGATAGAAACCATCATATGTGGCGTAGAATCAGCCATTCACGCATTAGACCCTAATGACGCAGAAACAGTTAGACAAGATGTGTCCGTTATTCTACGAAATTCCCGTCCACCAAGGAGAAACGTAACCAGAGATGAATACCTAGCTCTGAAAGAACTTAGTAACGACGAAACCATCACGATTTTACCAGCAGACAAAGGCAATGCGACGGTTATTCTAAACAAAACAGATTACAACGACAAGATAAAAACAATGTTACAAGATCCTTCTTACAAACCGATAATGACGGATCTAACTACATACCTAGAGAAAACGACGAAAAGCAAAATCAACGCTACACCTATCAGTGATGACATTAAGAAGAAAATCATACCGAGAGAAAAATCCTCGAAATGTCCGAAACTGTACGGCCTGCCGAAAATTCACAAGCAGGGCGCTCCGCTGAGACCAATAGTAAGTTCGATAGGGTCACCAACACAGGCACTTGCTAGATACCTCGCCGAACAACTGCAACCGTTTGCAGAAGGAGTATCATCATATATAAAGAATGCAGACCACTTTATACAAGTGATAAAAGCACAAAAACTTCAACCGACAGATTTATTAGTGAGCTTCGATGTGACTTCTCTATTTACACAAGTGCCAGTAACAGAAGCGATATCGATTATCGAGAAGAAATACCGACCACCGGAGCATCTAATAAATTTAGTGAAACACTGCCTGTCAAATACGTACTTCATGTTCGATGGCCAACGATACAAACAAACGGAAGGCGCACCTATGGGCTCTCCACTATCGCCAATCATTGCCAACCTATTTATGGAACATTTCGAAACTACAGCAATAGAATCAGCAGAATACCAACCTAAACTGTGGCTCAGATATGTGGATGATACTTTCATTATTTGGACACACGGACAAGACAAACTACAGTATTTCCTAGAACACCTAAACAATACACACCCTAAAATCAAATTCACAATGGAAACGGAAAAAGAGGGAAAACTACCATTTCTAGATGTATTGGTAATAAGAAAAGAGGACGGCAGTTTAGGGCATACCGTATACAGAAAGAGCACGCATACGAACCGCTATTTGAACGCACACTCACATCACCACCCGGGACAACTACAATCGGTAGTTAAAACCCTTGTGAGTAGGTCACGAAGATTAGCAGACGAAGAACACGTCGCAGAAGAAACACACAAAATCAGAAACATTCTAACATCAAACGGTTTCTCGCAAAAAAGCATCAATAAGGCCATTCACGTTAAAAACAGCACGACAGCAGAGCAAGAAGAGGTAACCACAAAGGCATATCTCCCCTATATAAAAGGAACAACCGATAAAATAGGAAGAACGTTGAAGAAACATAAAATACACACAATATTTACCACCCACAAGAAAATAAGCCAAGTGTTACCTAACCCGAAAGATAATATTCCGCTGGAACAACAAGGAGTATACGAAATACCATGTGGCGACTGCGAATCTTCTTACATCGGTCAGACAAATAGACGAATCAATATTCGGCGAGAAGAACACCGAAATGCAGTATTAAAGAAAGACACCACATCGTCGTTAGCCCAACACCGATTAATGACAGGCCACAACATCGACTTCGAACACACAAAGACGATAGCTAAGAGCGAACACCTGCCTACTCGAATAACAAGAGAAGCCATAGAAATAGAGAAGCGACCGCATAATCTTAATAAACGGGATGATGCTCAACGGTTACCGCAAACGTGGAAACCGATAATATCGTATATAGCAAAAACGACATCCCGTAATAGAACTCAAGCGCAGGCAACAGGCGCTGACGACAATCACCGAAGAAATGACACAAACTCTCCCACCACTACCACTCAAGCGCGCGCTCTGATTGGCAGTTCACACGGCGAGCCAACTTATATAAATATAGGCACCAACAACCAGCCGCATTCTCCGATTGCAACTCGAACACGATCGTCCAGAAGAAGATGAGTGAGATCTCATCGAAACGTCGACCAAGCAGTCCTTCTTGGGACTATAGAGCAAATACTACGCGGTTCCAAACCCGGAAAACCACAACGTCATATATATATTGTGATAAGCCTGGTCCTCGGGCTTACCTTTACTCGATCGTCATCTCGATTAGCTCTCGCGAATCGGATCGAGATAGGGAATTTGTTAAAAGGGTTTCTAATTAAAACACATCACGCTAACTAACTAACTATATGTATATATTAATGTACATGTTCGGATTGAAAGTCAATACATTATCTGAACGTTAATCAATAATAATCGTGAATCTAACGTGAATGGCTTAAAACTAACTTACACTACTATTTATAACATATTGCAATATCTCATCGAAACGTCGACCAAGCAGTCCTTCTTGGGACTATAGAGCAAATACTACGCGGTTCCAAACCCGGAAAACCACAACGTCATACTACGACCGCGGAAACATCCGAACAAATTTATATATATATATATATATATATATATATATATATATATATATACCTTAAGGGGTGAGCACATGGTGGTGTATGTTCGGGTTGTGTCCAACGAGTTGAAAAGCATACTCGTAGGGTGGAACTTTGGGGTACCTACCAGTGTGAATTTGCTTTCTGATGGTACTGTCTTGGGAGCGAGCAAAGGCGCCAGGCAGAACTAATTAGGGCAAAGCCATTTCCTTAATGTTTATATTCTCGTAAATGATAAATCACATAATTTTTGTTATTCATATTCCAGTACAATTCACAGTATGCAATACATTTTATTTTCATTTGAAATGCTGATTGTTTACATGTATCTTTGACGAATAAAAATAATGATAATCATATTTATTTTAAAAGTATAAATTTGTACTCGATGTTATCCTTTCATTAATTATAATTTCTTGATTATTTTGACTATTTGATCATGACATGTATGATTTTATATAATATTTTTTTTTGAAATATTTAAATTTTGGAAATATATTTGTGTAATTTTAAAAATTTTTCTTTAATATTCTTAATAAACTAGATTGTATGGTTTATCTTGCATTTTATTTTCTTTACCTGACCTGGTAATAACTAAAGAGCATTCAAGTTGATTGGAGAGTTTATTTATATTTTCTGCCCCTGAGAGAAAATTTTCTTTAGTCATTCTAAACTGAGCTAGTTAAATGTAAAATTGCCTAACCTACTATTTAGCAGAAAATTTATTGAATCTTAGTCTAGCATAAGGCCTAGCACTAGGATGAATGAATGCTTGATTCTTATTTACTTACTGATTGAATGGTTTAAATTATTTTATATAAACCTCAATTTGCAAGAGTCACAGCAATATGTTATATAATAGCAGAACTAAAACAAAAGCAGCAAAATCTGATGTGCGTTAGAAATTTGCCTCCTCTGCTATGAAGTGTCTCCGAATGTGTTAAAATATTTTTCCTTATGGAAAACTGCAGCACTTTACACACTGTAGATGTCATATTTTTGAAGAAGTAATTTCATTTCCTCCAATTAGAATCGTACAATAAATAATTGCTTATTTATAAAAATCATGCTCTTTTACTTAGCTATAATAAAATTTACACTCACTTATTTCAAATTCCATACTAAATTTAAAGAGTCATCTTGTGAAAATATGTGCTAAGTTTGCAGAATAGTTTCTCTTAGTAACGAAAAATTCAAACAACAATAAATATAAACACAGTAATAATAAATCATTATGTCTATACACTACCACTACATCCGAATGTAATGCAAAATTAGATGGTAGCAGAGAAAGTGGATTTTTGAGATGCTTTTTGAGCTTATTAACATACATAAGATATATTATATATATATGTATATCCCATTGTTTAAAATACCGCAGCCATACAATATATCAATGTTATAGTACGCCTAATATAACAATGTTATACTCTGTCAATATGAAAATTCACGCACGGAATGTTTAACGAAACCTTTCTATATTATTATTAACAAGAGCTCAAGCGTTTTCGTGCTTCTAATAATTGCTATTGTTAGAAGTTCATAAGGACGTCGACCGGATCCGTACAATTGTGTACGGCACCTATACTTTTCAAATACGACATAATGGGATAGATGTAAATAGACGCTCCGCATCTACGGAGGAGCGATTACAAGATATTTATGGGTGCTTTTCTTCTTCGGTGTTTGGGTCACTGTGTTAGTTACTCGTCAAGTATATAATAATTGTTTATAAAATTCCACGTGCAGGATGATGCCGTAGTAGTAGAAGAACGTATCTTCTAATGTTAATTTTACAACTCGTTATTTCTTGTACTCTTTTTTGCGCTCATCGTCATCGTTAGCGGGAAGTTATATTGATTGGTACCAAATGTTTGCCTGACCTTTATTTAATACATATGACCTGTGCAGTTAGTCTTTATGATCTATTAGATGTTATTACATGTAATTCTAATTTTTTATGATAAATTGTTGAATAATACAATCGCTTTGTAAGATGTAGGTTGGCTAATAACTGCTATTGTGTTCTACTAAACGATAATGTGTGAAAAACGTTTTGAGCACGGCGTGAATGAATATGTTCTGCGATGGGCAAGCAGCAATAGTCCCTTCATGGATGAATCCCAGCTGACTTCATAATGCGCATCGATTTTTTCGGTCTAATAATTCACTAGCCGGTACGATTTTCTTAATTGACTTAACAGTCTAAAATTTTAATGTTTTTCATTGTTTTAATCATAAAAACTGTATTCTAACATAGGGTATCACGTCATATTTTCAAAATAAAATCTTTATCTGTTTTCACTAAATTTGAAATTAAAAAAAGTATTGTAACAAGCCCGAGCATGTTCGCGGCTATACCGTGAAGGGCAGCGGCAACTACAAGGGATACAATGTCACGCATTCCAGACGTTATGAATAATATTTTGGCTTCAAAATTAAAAATCAAGACAAAACATGGACTCTGTGGAACAAAAACAAGCATTCCTCTGAAGTGTTGTCACAAAGGCCAATGATTTGGCGTGAACCAGCAGATCACGTCACGGACTGTTACTTCTGTCTTGTAAAAATTGAAGGGTTTTCAAAAATAAATAAACACAAAGTAATGTATCCAGACATTCCATCTTTAAGCAAATCGTTGAAAAGAACTGATTGTGAGCTTCGAACTCCAATGCATTCAAATTCTTCTGCAAATTTCACTTACGAGAAAGATATAAAGGACGTGTCATTTTGAAGTGATCTGACGTATGTTCCTTCTGACTAACCACGTCTCATTACTCAATCAGATCTGAATGATTTGGGATTAACCAAGGAAAAATCACAAATTTTGGGATATAGGCTAAAACAATGGAATCTTTTACATTCCACTACTAGAGTCTCTGTATAAAAGAATCGGCTGGAAAAATTTAGTTCATTTTACAAAGTTGAAAGAAATTTCTGTTATTGTACTGGTGTAAATCAATGTTTGTATGAAATGAGTATTGAATATAACCCTGCATGATGACGATTGTTTATCGACTCCTCAAAAACAAGTCTCAAAGCCGTTTTACATTATAATCGTAACTCGAAACCATCAATTCGAATGGCTCATTCTACAAACACAAAAGAAACGTATGACAGTATGTCAACTATATTAAATCTCAACAACCAATTCAAGATAATATTGTTGGAATTATGTATTCTTCATAATATCTGTAAAAACGAAAAAGATGATATACGTATTATACTGAAAGATGCAGAGGGTGATAATAATGAATTTCTCTGTTTCGGTATTAGAACAATGTTATTCTAGCACCCATTTTCGTGTTAGAATGAACTCCATTCTTAAACGATTTTTGGTAACTTTCTATTTTAGTAGAAATAGCTTGGTGCTATAAATTTTTCATAATTGCTTTTCGACACCATGTCAAAAGTTTTCGAGCGAATTATTGGCGCACAACTAACGGATTTTATATCAAGAAATAACGTCCTACCATCGACACAGTCAGGCTTTAGGTCTGGGTATACTTGCGAGACAGCTCTGGTGTCTGTTACTGATGACTTGATTGCATCTGCAGATAAGGGTTACCTTTCGTGCCTTGTATTACTGGACTATACTAAGGCGTTCGATACGATTGACCATGGTATTCTTGGATCTATTTTACAATATATAGGCTTGGGCGATGCAGCAGTCACTCTATTACAAAACTATCTCTTTCATCCCATCTGATTGGCGTACAGCTGCTACTAACATCACTTCAGATCTTGATTTTTTATATAAATCTTCAATTAACCATTGTCTTCATTTAAATCCCTCAAAGTCTCAAGTTATTTTGTTTGGACCTGCAAAAGCCTGCAGGAATATTAGCAGAATCATTAATATTTCGATAAATGAGATTCAATTGCCTGTGGTGGATGAGGTTAAGAGTCTTGGGCTCCATTTGGATAATACGTTCAGATTTCGAGCTCAAATTTCCGAATATATAAAAATAGCTTATATCAACTTGAAAAAACTCTTTCCTTATAGGGATATTTTAAATAAGTCAATAAAAAAATGTCTTTGCGACACTTTCGTTCTGTCACGGTTTACATATTGCTCCGCAATTTATCATGGGGCCCTGGATCAGCTAACACAGGGTCGTATCCAGAAAATACAGAATGCGTGTCTTCGGTATATACATGGCCTCAGGAAGTATGATCGAGTTAGCCATAAGCTTCGCGAGACGGGGTGGCTTAGCATGCATGACCGCGGGGAGTGCTTGGCTCTGTCTCTCTTTCATCGGATAATGCTGTACAGGTCTCCTCCATACTTATATTACAAAATCAGATATCGGTCTGACGTGCACAGCATTAACACAAGATTTCGTGGATTAATTTCTCCACCCTTGCACAGATCATCCTTGTTTCAGAGATCATTCTCGTTTCAGGTTTACACTAAGTATAATGCCTTGCCTTTACATCACAAGTTGTTGCCGCTGGAGAGATTTAAACGCGAGCTTAAGTTTATGTTGATGTCGCGATAGCTTCACTTGACACATGCTCCTTTCGTTTTCTAATTTTGATCATGTACACATAATCATTCGTAACTTTCAGTTGTATATTGCAATTTATCCCCTGTTTTTCGTCTGCACGGTGCCGAATTTCTGTCTTGATTTAGTTACATTTTTAGTTAAATTTTTAGTTAAGTTTAGGTTAGGACTAGTTTTTTGTTGTTGAGTTTACCATGATTGAGACTCAAGGAAAATAGAACAGCTATTGCTGGATTTTCCTTGTGATTGTATATTAAAGTAAATTAAAGAAAAAATTATTAGGCATTACCATATATCTATTTTTCTTTCTCAAAATTACTTGTCTTTTTTTAATAAATATATGTTATATTTCAAGCGTTAGTTGAAAAGCAGCTCTGGTTGAACCTGAGAGTGTGACTCTTACATGTAATTTTTGTGTTTTGTATTTTTCCTTGCCTTTTGTATTTCTAGTTACAATAAAGACATTATTATTATTATTATTATTATTATTTACCTGGGAGTAAATTATTTATGGCGTTGGAGGCTACGTCCCGCAATTCTGGTGGCTCAGAATGAAGCTCTTCGTCTGACATTCCGCCCATAGAAAATACGAGTTTTTTTCTAATTTAAGCAAACTTTTCAATTCAAATAATTCTTACAAAAGTCAAGTGTCAAATATAAATCAGTGCTACCAAGCGACTACGTCACGTTATCAAAATTTCCCTTAATGTATATTTTTAACAATTTTTCTATAAATAAATAATGTAAATACAATCCGAAACAGAGAAAATAGTGTAAAACACTCGTAACAGAAGGCCATTCCAGCATTCTTTCCTTCGGCCACTCGCGCTGCGCGCTCGTGTCCGAATTTGCAAATCATGCTGGAATGAAAGGCCTTCTGTTACTTGTATTTTAATATACTATTCAACCTCAAAATGTTGAAGATAATGTAATTTAACGTGCACTCATCACAAATTATTTTACGAGATAAGTACCACGCGATCATTTAAATTCTAAATTATAGCAGGCGGGATTTTTTTTATTAGGTTGTCCAGAATGTCAATTATTGATTAATTAACATTTTGAAACGTCACTTTGACAATTCAAATTGTAAATTAGTACTTACATACCAACTTAATTTAAATTTCACAGCCTGCTCTAATTTAGAATTTAAATGATCGCGCGGTATTTGTGTAATACATACCTCTCTTCAATCTAATAAAAAAAATCATACTCATTACGGGAATATTCTTCTCTTTGAAATAATAATAAAAAATGAGGTGTGGCCACCAGACGACTTTCTTATACGTATGAAAGCGTTACTTCCGGTCCGAATTTTGAAATTTTATTTATACAAAAAATATTCCAAATCTAACTCTAAATACTTTTGTACTCTTCATAAATGTATATAGAATGCATAATTTACGACATATTTGCAAAAAATCGTTATTCGGTAAGAGTAAAAGTGATACTTCCGGTCCGAATTTTGAAATTTCTTTTATATAAAAGATATTGGAAATTAAGTTCTAAATACTTATGAATTCTTTATAAATTAGTCTAAACTTAGTAATTGACGAAATATTTGCAAATTTCAATTTTTTCACTGAAGTAAACTACTACTTCCGGTCTGCCGATTTTGCTCAAAATCTAATCAGTTCTCAAGAGGGAGATTATATTCGTAAATACAAAATTTGGAATTGATATTTCCAGCGGTTTGACCGCTATCGTGGTCACAGACAGACAGACAGACAGACACACACACACACACACACACACACACACAGAGAGAGAGAGAGAGAGAGAGAGAGAGAGAGAGAGAGAGAGAGAGAGAGAGAGAGAGAGAGAGAGAGAGAGAGAGAGAGAGAGACATTTTTTAAAAACCACTTTTTTGGTATCAGGGGACCTCAAAACGTGGACATCTGCAAAAATCTCGAATTCGAAAATTTTCATCATCACAATACTTCCTTATACTACGTATAAGAAAGTAAAAAGATCCTTATACTTCGTATAAGAAAGTAAAAGAATCTAATTTATGAATATCTTAATTTTTTTCATTTCTAATTTCATAAAATTAATATTTTCACACCAAAAAAAAAACAGTTGTAAACAGTCTTTTTTGATGGTGCTTCATTACCAAAAGTTGAACAAAGCAATTCTATGCATTGTTCTTGAGTTACGCCTATACTAAAAACGTCAAAACACATCCCAAACAAAATTGAAGCAACTAAACGTGCCATCTACAACAAATCAGATACTTCAGATGAAAAACCAACATTAGTTTTACAAGAAAATATCAATATGTTAATAATTTCACTCGTATTTGTTTTCAACAGCTTGGTATTTCAATAATTTTTCAAATATTCTCATGATGCAATATTTTTCTTGCTCAGTGAATGACAATTCTTGTTGAGATTTATTGAGTCGACTTTTTCAATTCTTTTTGAATAATTTTAATCTGTCGCTTGAACATACCGTCGATAGCAGTACATTTTGATCTATTGTTTAATTTTTTTCTATTCATCCATATTTGTAATACTTTTAAAATACAATTTTTCTTCGTGAACACTGTTAATTGATTGAAATTTTATTTTAAAAATGAATTTGTAGATATTCATATGCATTTTTACACTTTGTATTGCAAAATAAACCGTTTAAATCCTTTCGTCTACCTGCCGATTGGAATTCCTGTTTTTTTTTTACTAAATTATCGCAGAATCAAGTCCAACATTGTAAGAAGGAGTGTTTAGTTTATTTGGTCGTACTTATATTTCTTTTTCGGTTGCTCCTCATAAAACGTATACGTATTTTCAATGTAACAAAGATTCACAAATGACATCAACCTCAGAACCAGTTTTAAACAAGGGGAGAGTCGCCAAGAAATAATCGCAACCATTTTTGCAAGGATTACTTATATTAAATATTAGAAAAATCACTATTTTATTTACTTTAGAAAGTGTATTTTATTATTGTCTTTTACATAAGTACATTACATTTATAGCATACATTATTAACAATACTAATTTCTCGGAAGGAAAAATCAGAAAGAGCATGATGACGTGGATTATTTATAATACCAGCGAAAGAAAATAATCTTTCTACCTGTGCCGACAAAGTTAGTGGTGTGTTGAACTTCATGAAAGCTTTTTTCAGGAACGAATATTTTGTAAAAATCTCCAAATTAGTATCAGCATCGTTCAAATATTTAAAAAGGTGCTGACTTAACATTTGTACGATAACTTCCTCCAGTTCTCCCGCTATCGTTCCGATCAAATGCGTCGTTAGAATTTTGTAAAAAAATAATTTGGTATTGGAATTATTTTGTTTAAAGCGGTATTTATGTTAAATCAGCACCATTAAAATCATAAAAATCATCACTCTATTTCGATTCGTCACAACGGTTGAAATCATCATCAACTTCCACTGTTGTTTGAATTTCACGAATTACTAAATTGGGGATGTCTTGTTCGGAAATATTTAGAAGCCTGTTGCTAACGTTCTAAATCACCGCATATTCACATCAAGTGAAAGAACAGCTGCAACTATAGCATCATTTCCTTCCGGCATTCATGTAAAAAACTTTACGAATCTGTCGCACACCTTGGCCTCCAAAGAAACTGCTACTCCTTTTAAAAATTGAATACTATCTTCTTATGCTATCTTCTTCATTTTGACACTCAGTGAAACCAAAGACGGAATGAGACATCCAAAGGGCATATTTTATCTACCTGTAGCAAGTCGAGAGTTGAACTAACATTAATTTGCGGTATTCATGTAAGTACTGTAAGTCACTCGAAGTCAATATGGTTATTTCTAAAGAATCGCATGCATCGAGCTTTTTATCATGCAGTAATATACGAGAAACGGCATCAAATAACGAATTTCAAGTCGTTACTACTGCACTATTAAAGCCCAGCCCAAGGTGCTTTTTATGATTTCTAAAGTCTTTGGCCGATTGCTTTTTGTCCAAAGTGCACTGCATTTTTTGAAAACCTAATTAGAAATAATTTGAAAGAAACCAATTTTTGGCAATTATTATTGAATTACTTGATGATAATTATGAGTGAAAATTATGATTTAGTGCTTACCTGATTGTGTCTCTGATAAAGTTCTTGATTTGTTTGAATAATTTTGTTAAAATATGTAATGGCTAATAAGTTCAATGTATGATACGCACAAGGCTCGCGTTTTGGCAGTTAAGTGGGAATGTCGTGGAACTGTGGCATCTCGTTTTCGACATCCGCGTCATCAGCAACATCAGCATCTGCGGAAACTACCATATTCCTTGAATGTCTTAACGAAAGAAGTACGAATTCGATTCCAGGCCCTGGTTGGGATGTTTTTTTTAATTTCTGTTTTATTTTAAAAACCTGTTTGTTTTCTTGTTTTTTCTTATTTTTATTCGGATCATTATTGCCTTCATAGGCAACGCGTACCAGTTTAATTCAGTCGCGTTTTGCTCTCCGAGATTTTTTTGAACAACTTCGATTACGATTATTCAGAAAGTCGTTATTTACAAGATATCTGTCTTTAGATTAATGTAATCGTTCATCGAAGACATTTCGATTACGATTATTGTAATTGTAATTTGAATTTTGTCGAAATTACGATTACTGCAAACGTAATCTAAGTTCCATCGATGAACGATTACAACAACCCTAATATCAAAATTTTTTGAATTGCGATTAAAACAATCGTAATCCAAGCAGCAATCAATTATGCTTGTAATACTTATCGCCCAGCTCTGATTATATTATTAGTATCAAATATATGTATCAGATCTAAGCTTGTATTTTTGTTATTATTTAAAATGGCTTTCTTATGTTCGGTAATTCGTTCCTATATGGGTCTGCCTATTTGACCAATGTAGATTGCGTCACAGTCATAGCAACCTACCTCATAAACACCTGGTTTGTCACACAATTTTGTTTTTTCTTTATTATTGACTAAAAATTTTCCTAAATTTACTTACATATAGTTAAAAGAATAATATGATATTGGTTTATATGACAAAAGTTCGGTTTTTTTGAAAAAACCTCGTATAGTATACATCTCACGTATTCTGAGTGTTTTCTAAACAGTGCAGAAAACAGGAGTTACCCCGTCTCGTAATCATGGTCGTGTAGGTTTGTATGAAAATTATTCGGGTATTTGAAAATGAAACGCATATGTATATAAAAGGCAATTTCAAGAATTTCAACATAGTAAGTCTTCCCTAGACAAGTCGTGTTGTCCAAAATTTTGTATTAATCTGTTGTCCAGCGTATCCATTTATCTATTTATCAATATGGAAGCATTTACTTAAATCTTAACAACTCAGATTTCAAAATTTCACATAAATCGATCAATTATTATTATAAGCCACTACATCCGCACCAGACATTATTTCGAAGACATCTGAGAACACCCAAGGTAGTAGAATTCATCATGTGAAATGTTTCTATTTCCACAATTGCACGATTCAAAAGGCCGCTTCGAAAACCAGACTATTGTTAAACTTATTAAAGGTAATCTCAACTCACTACGTGACCGTTCATACAAGAAAGGTCTAGGTGAAAGGGAAGGCCTAATACGTATGCATATGGAATATAAAAGGAATGCGCGTTTGGCAGTTTTACGGACCATAAAATATTATGTGGAGCAAGTGATTACACTTTATGGGATTTACCGTAGCTTATATCCGACCATACAAATCACGTGACCACACCAGTATTCTAGGTATTATCGTTGGTTTATGTAAAACAGTCGTCGCACGGAATGTCTTTTTCGACACTATGGTATTATCTATTTGTTGTAAATTCTGTTTCAATGTTATTATGTTATAACAAGCTTCAATTAGGTATCCGTATACCGGGTGGTGCAATAGTGTGTCGGCGGAGCTTAGTGTGAAAACTAATAACGCTGCAGCAATAAGACTTTACGTACGTATTGCTGTGACTCTTACAAATTTACATATAAATGAAATAAATTTAATTTACTTAATTAATGCGTAACCGAGAGTCAAGCACGCATCCTAGTGCTAGGCCTTATGCTAGACTAAGATACGGTGAACTTTCTGCTGAAAGGTAGGTTAAGCAAAACATTTTACATGCAACTAGCTCAGTTTGAAAATAAATAGTTCTCTCAGGGGCAGAAAATATGAGTTGATTCTCCTGCTCTTTAATTATCTCCAGGTCAGGTAAAGAAATAAAATACAAAATAAATCTTAATATCTAATTTATTAAAATAAAATAATTTTAAACGAATTCAAAAGTTTTTATCTACAAATATTTACACACAAAAAATCAATATTCAGTCATAATTCAAATTTATACATCATCATCAAAAAAAAATATTACAAGTAATGAAGAATAAATGACATTATGATGTCGTGAAAAGCTTATGTCTAAAATGTGAACGTGATTATTATGATTAATATTTGTCATAGATACATGTAAACAATCAAAAATAAAATAAATTACCCGTGATGAATTGTACTGGAATATAAATAAAAAAAATAAAATTTGTGCGGTCTACTATTTGCTAACAAAATATAAACATTAAGGAAGTGGCTTTGCCCTAATTAGTCCTGTCCGGCGCCTTTTCTCGTTCCCAACACAGTACCATCAGATAACAAATTCACACAGATGAGTATCCCAAAGTTCCACCCTACGAGCATGTCTTTTTCAACTCGTTGGACGCAACCCGAACATACATCACAATGTGCACACTCCTTAAGGAATATATAAATTTTAAATTAAATAAATAAAATGAAATAAAATAATGTCTCTGCGTATTCAATAAATTAACTCAGCCCTGATTAGTTCTGCCTGGTGCCTTTTCTCGCTCCCAAACGCAGTACCACCAAGACCAATTCGTGTTTTTCAAATTCACCAGGACTCCATGCTATGAATTAAATTATGACATAATTCATTTCACACATCCCTGATGTATTATTCAACACGTTAATATTGAACACCCAAATACAACAAAAATATACTTAATACACATATCAAAAGAAATAATATATACATTAAAAAAAAAATAAACTTTACCTTTTTCGCGAAATTCCAATACAAAAACACCACTACAAATAAAGAATTTGGTACGCCACTATACACACATTTATAACAAATATTGTTTAATCACCTTAACTCTTCGTACATCGTTTCAAACTCATCCATAATGAATTTTCAATAAAATTTAATTCACTTATATATATAACCTATACACACATAAAACAAAATTATTAACTTCAAATACCTTTTGTAGGATAAATAATTTTAAAAGAAAAGTAAATTATGCGAAAATGAAATGATTATGCTATCCAAAGTTATCATTACAATTACTAGAAGGTTTTGTCATAATGTATGGCATAGTACCCCTACATGCAAAACAAAACACTCTAGAAAAAAGAAAATAAAATGAAATTAAATAAATTCAAAAACCGAGTTCATAAATAAAAGTATCTCATACATAAGTAATTATTCAAATATATCTAGACATTTCTATGTGATACGCGCTGCATGTTAAAAATAAAATATTATATGCGTTGAATCTTGTTAAAATTTTATAAGTATCAAAAGTCTCAAAAATTATTCTAAGTCCAGATTTAGGAGTAATCTTTTTTAAAAGAAGGAGGAAGTGGTTTATCACCTACTTTTAGATTATTTAAAGAGAGCGGTTTGCACCAGCAATCCCGGAAATTTTATCCGTCCGCGCTTTTATGCTTAAATTTCTTTATAAAAACATACGGCAACTTTCGGCAAACACGAATCCACTTCCAAAATTGTATATCGACGGTGCTGCCCTTATCGGTCACTTGGGGAAACAGCACATTAATAATCCTTGAAAAAGGTAAACAAACATGCGAATATAAATTCGTCTATACGTTTATGACTCAGCCGTGCAGCTGACGAACAATACTTTTTGCGCCGGTCTACACAGTCGATCTTTGCCAATGCCAGAAATCTTTGTGCGAGAAACACTTGCTCGCTCCCTTTTCACGTAACATTTAATACGTCTTAATATCATAACCTTATAAAAATTTACTAAGATTCTTTTATTGTTTTACTTAAATAAAAATAAAGTTTTCGTAAATTATCAATATAGTGAATATTTATATACACATTATGGTAAAAATGAATAAAGTAAAAATTAATTTAAATAAAACTTGGAGTGATACGTCTGCATTTGTTATTTGTAAAAAGTTAAAATTGATATTAATGTGAGCAATAGTGAAATACAGATATAACGCACAGGATGCTATCTATTAAACATTGACTTGGTAAGTAAATAACACTATTTACAACTTTTAAATACAACTTAAAGTTCATTGCCACATTCTTATTATTTTGTAAATTTCTTGATTGTTGTTTACTTCATTCTTGAACCATCTCTTCGTATTGTTGGGAAGTTTTATTCGTATTTTCTTTGTCTTGCTCACATTCGGAAATAAAGGGAAAACATTCATGATCGTCGGTATACGTTGGTTAAATTTATCATGAACCCCTTTCACCTTTTCAATTTCTAACGATGATGTATTGTTGACAGGTGGATTATCATATGCGTTCACCCAGCTTATCGTTCCTGGTGATTGACATCTTAAATTAAAGTACAAATGCTGTATCAGTTACTTGATTATCATACAGATTATACGAGGACAATCAAGAAACACACATATACACGAGTACAAACATAGACATCCATAGAGTACAAAGTGAAATTAAGTGAAGCATTACTTAGACTCATAATTATTTATTTCCGCTACCCTCTTCAGCCTCGACGGAGGCCCCTTATCGTTGCTTCACAGGCCGGATCATGCCATCCGCGGCCATCCTGCAAGCGGTCTCATTCGACACGCGAACGACGGATCCATCCAACAACATGACCCGTTGCCTCCGTCGAGCCTTGCGACTGGGTACCCCGAGCGTCAAACTATCCCGGCCTAAAATAGAAAAGGCTCGACGCACCGAGGCACAGAAGTCAGGCGAATCCCTCACATCCGGGAATACATTCATCTGCTTTTCTGGTCTATAACAAATTCCATTCCCTATATAACCTGGTTACCAATTACATGTACTCCAAGTTATTCCTATTGATTGCTTACTTGTGAAAAATTTATTTATTCTGTCACTTTAATTTATACAGATCACGTTTACATTACCTAAATTATTATTACTCATGAGGAATTTGTTAACTTAAATAAATAAAATGCCAATGTACATATAGATATAAATGTGAATAAATATAAATAAAGAAAAATTCTTACCTTTATTAATCACTTATGTATATAAAATGAACGCACACAAAAGAAAATCTTATTTAACTAAACATAAAATTGCAAGTGATCTGAAAACCATTTATTTACATATCATTATTTATTCAAGATCACTGCAGTATGTAGTATGCGACTGTGCATTTTCTAATTTTATTTACAAATATACAGGGTGTTCCAAATTTTCGCAACCACATTCAACTTTTTTATTTTAAATACATTGCTATACTTTCTAGATATTATAATGATAGCCATTCAAATTATCTTTGCAATGATATATGGATATGTGCACTTCAGACTGTTCGTTTTGATTTTATTGATAATATTGTTAAAATCTTGACAGTTGCAGCATCTAACATTTTAAGCTGTAGTCTGTAAATGGGTAGAATGCCTCACGTAACTCTTGTGTTACTTATTTATGGACTAACACGTTATTTGTTTTGAGGTTGAACAAAGTGAATAAATATACAGGGTGTTAAATATGTCGTGTCTAAGTTATCGATCTTTATTGGTTATTTTCTCGTTTTTTTTAAATCTAACCTATAATATTTTTATAAGTCAGCATATTCCTTGTAAAATCGCCTTTAAAATGGTACCAATAACATAGTACTTATTTCTAGTATTTTCAAAGTTATAACCCTTTAATGGGATATACTCATGTTTATAATATGCAATATGTGGGGCATCTAATAGTTGGTTGGCCTTGGTTTAAAAAAAAATGGCTGTACAACCAAACGTCAAATCTCTACTTCAAAAGTCCATAAAAAGTCGTTTTCTGTATTTTCTTTTTTCTGTAATTGCGTTTTGTTGTTATAAATTAAGTTCGGCTAGTGAATTATTAATTTCCGTTTGTTTGTTAGTAGTTGTTACGTGTTGTATTTACCTTGTTATCAGTTATATCGCTTTATTGACATTATTTCTCATTTAGATACCATAATAGTTTATTGTTGTTTTTGCTTTAAAATGAATTTTTCGAAAGAGGAGCTCATAGACATGGTATTTGCTCTTGGCGCTAGCAACAGAAATCCATTTTTAGCATCAAGAACATATGCGATGGAATATCCCGACCGAAGAGCACCGGATAGTAAAACGTTTGAAAATTTGTTAATAAGGTTTCTTCGAACGGGTTCAGTGAATTACGTCGAACATGAAAGAAGTAAGACTATGATTACAGAAGATAATGAAGTGATAGTCATCCAGTCCATTATGGAAAATTCGCACGTATCTACAAGGATAATTTCGAAACAACACGGGATAGAAGTCACTGCTGTAAAAAGGATTTTAAAAAAATATAAGTTTCACCCTTACAAAATTCAAAATCATCAAGGCTTATTACAAACGGACTTTGAAAGGAGACTAGTGTACTGTGAATGGCTACTTTTACAATTACGACACGATATAACTTTTCTAGATCATGTGCTTTTCACAGATGAAGCAACATTTGCTAATTGTGGAACCACAAACAGAAAAAATACCCATTATTATGACACTACAAACCCACATTTTGTTCAGCCCATTTTATATCAACAAAAATGGAGTGTTAACACATGGGGAGGCATCATAGGAAACACTATTATTGGTCCATTCTTTTTTGATAATACTTTAAATTGTGCAATCTGCACAAATTTCCTACAAAATAATTTACCATTGCTATTAGAAGGCCTCCCAGATAACGTCATCAGGAGATTGTGGTACCAACATGATGGTGCACCAGCACATTATGGTGCTGCTGCAAGAGCACATTTATATAGGGTATTCACCAATAAGTGGATTGGGAGAGGAAGTTTGATAAGCTGGCCACCACGATCACCAGATCTCACACCTTGTGATTTCTTTCTGTGGCCAACTGTAAAAAACATTGTTTACGCAACACCTCCTACAACGGCAGAGAACATGCAGCAACGAATAAGAAACGCTTTTCTTCAATTAAGTAAGAATAACTTAGCTGAGAATGTAAGTCTGTCGATACAGAGACGGTTGAGAGCATGTGTAGAGCAGAATGGAAATATATTTGAACACATTTTAAATTAAGATTGTTTTATTATCGAAAATTTTCAAAATGTATTTCTAAAACTAATGATAAAGCATTTAAAAAACAGGTGTTTGTTAAAATTACTTTGTTTTATTTTCATGGCCAACCAACTATTAGATGCCCCGCATTTTGCATGTTATAAACATGAGTATATCCCATTAAAGGGTTATAACTTTGAAAATACTAGATATAAGTACTATGTTATTGGTACCATTTTAAAGGCGATTTTACAAGGAATATGCTGACTTATAAAAATATTATAGGTTAGATTTAGAAAAAACGAGAAAATAACCAATAAAGATCGATAACTTAGACACGGCATATTTAACACCCTGTATATTTATTCACTTTGTTCAACCTCAAAACAAATAACGTGTTAGTCCATAAATTAGAGACACAAGAGTTACGTGAGGCATTCTACCCATTTACAGACTACAGCTTAAAATGTTAGATGCTGCAACTGTCAAGATTTTAACAATATTATCAATAAAATCAAAACGAACAGTCTGAAGTGCACATATCCATATATCATTGCAAAGATAATTTGAATGGCTATCATTATAATATCTAGAAAGTATAGCAATGTATTTAAAATAAAAAAAGTTGAATGTGGTTGCGAAAATTTGGAACACCCTGTATATTTGTAAATAAAATTAGTAAATGCACAGTCGCATACTACATACGTACGTAAAGTCTCATTGCTGCAGCGTTATTAGTTTTCACACTAAGCTCCGCCGACACACTATTGCACCACCCGGTATACTACATCGGAAAGTATTTTTTTTATTAACTCAAAGTATTATGTTTAAAATGACTAAGAATTGATAATTCATAGCAATTTATAACATTTTCAATAATTATAAAAAATACTGAAAATTTATATATACTATGTACAAAGTTAACTGTTCGCCATTGCTATCCGTCTTATTACTGAAGCTGTGAAGCTGATTCAATTAGCAAGTTGATCTACTTTTTCTTTTGATTGAGATCGTGAAAAACAATTTAACGCTTTATTTTGAAGATATTTCACATGTATAATATAAAACGACTATATCTTTATGACGGGCCGAGGTCTATATAACTTTGGCGAAAAAACGTGGGGCAATCAAATACAATTCATAAAGCCCTTTTAGCGGCCGTAGATTTATGTTAAATATATCAAAATCCTTTTCCGAAATATACAAGCATGTATTAAAAGGAATGAGTTTTATTGATAATGAACTGAGGTTTTTAATTAGTGTTGAAGGTGATGTGTTTGTTATATGCGTCAAGAGAAAACCTTAATTGCGGGTAGCTTCATGGAAGGAGATTGGAAAGCATTGGTAAGTGCCTACTTTTAATATCTTATTGATTCTTAACCTTACTTATCACTTTTGAAAATAGAAATGCACATGTATTTTAATTACTTTTATTTAACAAAATTTCACGAAGGATAAAAGGTACACATACGATTTATACAGTTACATGTAATGGACACACATTTATTTTCCAATGAAATATATTTACACATATAGTCGGGTCGTTTTCGCAACCGACACGGCAAAAGTACGAACTAAAAACGCTGATTCAATACCACTACAAATTCCAATCAACCGGAACAATTTTAGAACAATAAAATTCAACCAACTAATTAATATTTTAGGATAAATAGCTACGGCTAGTAAAATACTATTACATTAAAGTCAGTTAGAAATTAAATATTATAGATAAAATTATTAAATATTACTTTTCTCTATCAATATTTTATTTAATACATGGCTATTCTGAGCATTGTTGTCAGATTTTTATTTTCACGGAGCGGATGACACTTGACAAGCGTAGCGTATGACAAGCAGGTGACTAGTAAGTATTCAGTATAGCGTTTTTCGAACAATTACACATGAGACTTGGGCTACCATCACTCATATTGAACAAGAAATAAAGACATGGTGGGATATGGAAATAGAAATTGATACAACAGATATTAATCTAGTAATATTTTGTATAAATGATAGCGGTAGTAGCGATTGTGAGTTATTATTAATGTTAATGAATGTCACACTGTGGTCATCTTTACTATTAGAGTTTTAAGTGTCTCCTTAATGACAGCGCGGAAGAACTGGTAATTTGTGATGGTAACCAGATAGCGATGCGAGTTTGTGGTTAAGTTGAACGTGAACTGATTGCAAGATTATTTGCAAAAAAATGTTTGATTAGCATGTAAAAATTATGTTGTAATCAATGATATACCTACGAGAAATGTTTCAAACAAGTTGCTTTTAGTACACCAGTGATAATGGTAATAATCATAGTGAACAGTAAGAATCTGGCAAACAAATGTTTTTATAATTAGTCTAATACTTTTCTGACCTTCTCGCTGTTGCATGTAAAAATACTTTAATTTTGATGCATTTAGCGGAAAAGCAATATAGCACTATTGGTAAGGATACTGTACAGCTGTCTTTGCTACTAAATATCTTTATTGTCTGTAGTAAAACTAACTGGAACATAATTATTAAATACATTCGTGAATGTTTAAAAGAATTTCAAAAGTTCAATTTTCTCTGAAAATCTAACTTTTTTTTATATTTATATGTAATTACTAACTAACAGCACACAAGTTCATACAAATATAAAATAATCATTATATTCAGCTTTTCAATAGTACTTAGCAAAATTATTATCAAATTAATAGTTACATATTAGAATTATTGTCGGTAGTGCTAAAACCACAAGTCTAATTGATCATTTAGGGTTATAGTGTCAAAATTAATATTACTTGACAGATCAAAGTTTGCAACGTCTCAAATTTGACGCCATTTTAATTTTGGTGGCGCATGTCGGTTGCGAGAGCGATTCTAGTATACAATTATCTTATAATGAAAAGAAAATATCATTCGGAAGGTGACATGTATTACCAGAACATAACCTTATATGACAGGTCGAAGAGTATCAAATTTTATTTTATTAAAATTAATTTTAGTACAATCAAGTTTAATTTAACAAGAATTAGTTTTATTTTGTCGCAACTTAGACTTCCTTTTCCCAAAATTAATTAAATCGAGTCTAGTTTTATTTTATCAGAGATTAATTATATTTTAACGGCGCCTGCCTTTATTCTAACACAAATTAATCTTATGGTAACAGAGTTTGACTTTAAATTCTATCACAATTTAAATTTTACTTTCACAAAATTTAGTTCTACGGTACCTTGCACGAACATTACTTTTAAAACAACATCTTTAAATAATCAGAAATTTAGTGCTATGATTTCAAGAATTACTTAACAATTCATGTATACGGATATCAGATTTTATTCGATTTGTTAATTGATCTGTTCCTGAAAAATTCTATTAATGACGGTTTAACTCTAGCCTTGCAATCTTAAATACGGATAAAATATCTAACATACTCCAATGCCAAGATTGGTGGTTTGTTAAATATACGGAAATCCTCCACTTGCACCTAGACAAGTGGACGAAGGTTCGGATAGAGCCCCAAGTGCCTGAACTTGATGCTCTATTACGGGAAAAGAACCTTTCACCTGGGGAAGGTTCTCTCAAGATAGGAAGGATGCCAATCTCCTACCAAGCTACCAAACTTAAAGATCCAATATCCAACCCTTAAACACTCACATATAGTTTATGGCATTCCCTATGAAATGTGTAATAAAGTTTATATTGGACAAACGAAACAATTATTGGAGGAATATAATATAATAGTATCAAATTAAACCATACTTCCGACTTCCCTAATACCGACTACTACTGTTATTCGTGATGTGGAATTAAATGCATGTCTATGATTGATCTAGACCTTTTGATAAAACTGCATAAATAGTAGCGATTTTTCTATGTTTAATTGTTCACATTTTCACATATTTTACACATTCGCAATTAAAGTTTGTTAATAAAACTTTTTACAGATGGCAGGTTGCTTTCCATTTGTCATTTCTTTTATTGATTACTAGAAATCTTTGCCGCTGTGCCAAGATTATTGATACTTTTAATACGTTTTTGTATATAAGGTGTAAAGAATTTTAATGTATACATATACGAGATATACACAAAAACATATTTTTTAATAGGACCCTGTATATTCTAAACTAAAATATTCACTACTGTATTTTTTTGAAACCATATAAATTAATACCTACTAAATTATTTTTAATATTAAATTAATATTTTATAAATATATAGTCAAGATTATTTGTACAGATTAAAATCGCATTTTAAACTTACAATTTACTTTCAACATTTTTATAGTAATGAACTTGAAGATTTTCAATAGCAACGTGGGCGTTAAAAATTTTGCCAAAATTCGTTAACTTCCCAGAAGTGGCCGTCAACAATTCTTATCACCACAGTTTTTAGGATGAACATGTTAAATGATATTCAGTGGGCAAGAAGCCAGAAAATGTGTCGTCAAATTTGTTAAATGGTTACATATTGGTCATCCAAACTCCAAGCATAACCACACTGTTTGATGTTTCAATTCGTAATACAAACAACGTTTTGCTCCTACAATAATCCGATGTAAATACTAAATCATCGCATTAATAGAATGTACCTACAAGAATATTTATGCGCCAGGAATTTATGTTGGTTTTGAGAGCAAACAAAAATCCATAAACACGCTCGTTTTATACTGCTGCAACAAAGATGCTGAGTACTTGTTTAACGCATTAATAGTTCGTAATATAACACTAATTTTGATAAATGTTTACTTCTCCTGACTTGATATTGTATTGCTTGACCCAGTTTTACGGAAAAGACATTTAAACACGCTTGTGCATATAACAGCATATGGTTATGCATACATACTCGTTCAAAAGTAGATGAATATACAAGCTGTCCATTTTCTATCTCCCGATACGGGTAACTTTCTTAATATTGAATATACAGGATCGATTGAATTGGCAAAGTTGATCATAAATTTGAGGAGTTATTTTTTGGCGTTTTCAGATTTAACATTTAATGTCAACTTTCGATAATATTAAAAAAAAAATTAAAAATTGCCGAAATTTCTTCTTTGGCCGAGCATCTTCCAATTATTAATTTTTCGATTTTTCGTCTCAAGTGATTCCTAGCCTTACTGAAATCGCCTGTGCCACATAAAAGTCATAGTTTTTCCCGGGCAAGAATTCCCGCAAACCGATGTCATCTCATCCAGTATGATATGAGCAGCCTTCCTTATCTTGTAAGTAACTTGATAATTAATAACGGCGAAGAAACATTACTGGAGTAAAATACTAGAGGACCTAGAATACGACATATGGGGAGAGATTTCAAGACCTCCATGCGACACCTTGGTAGACTGTCGCCAATGTATAGTAGTCCAACAATAGAACAGAGAGTAAAGATAGTGAGAAATCTCTTTCGATTAAACGCAAATACCCTTGTAAGGCAAGAAGAAAGGGAGGAAGACGTCGCTGCTTTTACGCAGGATCAACTTAAAAGCGCAGTGGCCAAAATGAAGAAGGGTAAGGCCCCAAGACCAGACCACCTAAGTTCGGAGGCAGTGGAGGTGTTTATGGCAGTGATCCCTGAGGTACTGCTGGAGTTTCTTGATCATCTCTTGGGGCAACAGCGCTTTCCACCAGAACGGAAGGGAGCCATTGTAGTATTGTTGTCCAAGAAGTCAATGGCGCATGATACCTCTTTTAGACCTATCTGTTATTTAAGCGTTCTGGGAAAAGTCTATGAACTTCTCTTAAAATGCAGGCTTGAAGAAGACCTAGAAAGATCTGGCGGGCTATCACAGAGGAAATTTGGCTTTCTACGGCAGAAATAAACTGTGCACGCGATCGAGGAACTGACCAGGACGGTTGGAAACTCGGAAAATAAGTGGGTGGCAACGGGAGCACTGGATGTTGAAACTGCTTTTAACTCCGCATCCTGTAAGGTGTATTTGTCATCCAAAAGTAGTTTGGAGGTCAATTCTGGTGTACCACAGGGTTCAGTTTTGGGACCAATGCTATGGCATATTTTGTACGATCAAATTTTAAACGTGCGCCTTATAGATGGAGCCACAACAAAAGCGTATGCCGACGATCTAGTACTCATGGTAGAAGCGAGGGATGTGAGTGAACTTGTGTTCAAAGATAACAAATCCCTAGAAAAAATAGTTGAAAGAATAACGAAAATTGACCTGAAGTTTGCCCCGGAAAAGACAAAGGCTGTTATCCTCAAAGGGCCTTACAGACAGGCGGACACACATTTTAATGTAATGAAGGAACTAACCACTCCTGGGCAAGAGCTGAAAGACCTCGGAGTAACTCTAGACCATAACGTTCCTACTATACGTTAAACGAGTAGTGGCAAAGGCAGATTCTGCTCTGGCAGAATCTGCCTTCGCCACTACTCGTTTAACGTTGGGAGACCTAACCAACAAACGCAGGGAGATTCTATACGGGACAATACAGTCGCAAGTGCTGTATGCGTTACCAGTCTGGGCACACACCCTGGAGCAAAAAGGTCAAAGAGAACAACTAGAAAAGCTCTAGAGAAGAGTGCTGCTGAGAGTGATTAGCGGTTACAGGGTACAGGTTCACCGGGGCAGCGCAGCTGATAGCAGGGATACCACCAATCTCCCTCCAGGTAGAAGAACGAAAGACGATGTTCTCCGCCAAGAAAAGACAAGTACTGTCATCGAAGGCAGGGAACGAGAAACAGCTATGAAATGGCGGCAAAAGAACCGGAATTACCTGGAGTCCTAGCTGGACAAGGACCTTGAATCGCGATTTGATCGCCTGGGTACGCTGTGCGTTTAAAGTAGCAAATTACTACCTGACGCAATTCCTTTCAGGACACGGTCATTTTTGCACATACTTAAAGAGGTTCAAGCTAGCAGCATATGATCTTTGCCCGGAGTGTGGGATGGTCGATACACCAGACCATGCGGTGCTCGAATGCCGTGGATGGCGGACAGGGCTCTTTTAACAAGCAAAATCCACCAAGCGCCAGACAAACTTAATGAAATCGAGAATATGATAGAGAGGGAGGACAAATGCAGAGCGGTAAGCACCTTCATTGAGAATATGCTGAAAGCAAGGGAAATGCAGTGGGGAGAGACGCGAACCTAAGAAGGCAGTATAATAGAGACAACTGTGCTATCCGAAGATACGCAAATAGCAATTCCGGAAGTACAGGAGGGGAGCAATGGTATTTTTTTTAGTGGGCAGGCTAAGTTGGAGAGTCCTACACTAGCACTCAATGAGTATGAGTGATGTCCATAAATAATTTTCCACTCATATAAAAAAAAGGAACTTGATAAGGGCGTGATAGTCGATTTTCCCCATAGTTCACATCTTCTTCTCGACTAAGTTGCTTGGTCGACAGTAGTTTAAAGACTGCTGAGGCGATTCTGTTACAACTTTATATTTATACTAATATTGAGTCACTGAACACATTACAACGCGAGAGATCTCTTCCACTATTATCTAACCCCTTCATTCTGCGAACTTAAAAACTCTCCCTCGTTGCAATGCGTTTTCTTTTGATATCGATTGCCAGCTATTTTTACAGTTTTTTGGAGGTCTTCATGGTGGTCTTCTTCCTGGTACTTTTTCTTCGCTTGTAACAAAAGAAGAAGAAATAGCTTTATCCTTTCACTATGTTCACATGGCTTCTATTTCCTTCCTCTTTGCCGAGATCATCAAGCATCAAGCTTGTGTTGTGTATGTTTCTCTGATTTCGCTGCTTCGTAATCCATCCCTTATCGTATTGCCCGTGATAGAATGTGATATTCTCATTTATAAATAGGTTAAATAAAATTGGATCAATGATCGAGTCCTGCGGCACACCAGATTGAATGGATATAAAGCCATTATAGTAGAAGTAGTCTTGGCGGTTTGTTAAGTGGAAGCCAAGAAAATATAGTAATGCTTTATCAAAATCCAACGAGCTCAGTTTATGAAGTAAATGTGGTGGTCAATACCACCAAAAGCTCTAGAAAGATTAAAATAGGAGTTTGTCCAAAAAGTAACAAAAACCCTCGTATTTTCTCAAAAAATCTTTATTTATTCATCAATACTAATTTTGTTCCCTTCAAAGTATTCCCCCCTCAGATATAATATACTTGAGTTAGTGCTTTCTCCATTCTTCGAAGTATTTCTGGAACCCATTTTTGGTATTATTTCTAATATTTGATATTAGCAAAACGTCGTCCTCTCATGGTTCTCTTCAGCTTCGTAAATAGAAAGAAGTCACGGGGAATTTGATTTTGCCGTCACACTGTTTCGTTATCAGTTATGAACCTGTTAAGTTTTGGATTTGTTGTTGACTTCATCCAGCAACTCGTAGCAAGTAAGCTTAATTTAGCGATGTGGAGGGGGCGGGTATGTGCATTTTATACTACTACTTTGCTTCAAAGAATAATTGCCATTAATATATACTTATTTTATCTCAGCAAGTTGGTGTTTAAAAATGTTCTTTTATAATTAGTCACGAATTAAATTGTTTTGTTGCATTGTCTTGCAAGAGAGATCTTTATGAAAATCATATATCATTAATATCATTTATACAATGTATTATTCTGTTGTGCATAATTCCTGGTTGTTAGTGCTAATTTTCAATTCTACACGCGCTCAATCATCAAGAAAATAATACGCAAATTAGATGCACTCCCATAACATTAAAATACGAAATAATAACTACTTGTTTGTGAATGTTATGTAGTCTGGTTCATTTTCATTTATTTCGAGTTATGTAAAATGTCAAATGTGTCACAGTGAATTATCGAAAAACTAAAAAGGTCGTTTTTACGAGGCAAAAACTGATCGACTGTCAAATTTAAATCAAAATATATTCCTGTTTATTTTTACGAGAATTTGGCAAACGCCATGGCGTCGATTTCGCATATTTTTATGAAGATGTCTATATTGCTATAATTATATACCGACACACGCATACATAATATTTCTGAGAAGAGACCACACCAAATAACTGAATATAATTTATATAATTTGGAATTACTAATATGATATTTTCAAAAGATATTTTTGGATTCTGGCTATATTAAACGACGAAAATTTAAAATAAATAAAATGTATATTGCATTACGTCTAATGTGGATGAACTGTTAAATTTTATTATGATGCATAAAAAGAAAATGCAATATTAAAAGCTTTACATGCAAAAGTTATATTCATATTGTAATGAAAATCTCTAGTTATAGTGTTAATTTAATAATAAAATAAAACAAATTATTGTAGAAATGACTTAAAATAATTTAATTGTTTGTGTAGTCCTTAGATATATCCTTAAATATAATGTCACTGCCGACATTAATGTTTATAATAACATAGGTTTATTAGCAATTGCTTTCAATTTATATATTCTTGCTTACATATAACAAATTGAACTTAAAAATAGACGTACGAAACTAATATTACATATTCATTGTCGCATTTATCCGTTAATGCAATAATGCCATAACCCACTAAATTGAAACATGTAATACATGCAAATACGCAATTTCTAATTTCTAAGGTAAGTTATTATACTTTAAACCGCGAACAAAAATGTTTTTTGTTCTTTGTTTCACGTTTACACCGACTTATATACGAATTAGTTAGATTTCTAGTACATATTATTAGTTATGTATATCCTGCACTACAATACTAATCTATTATTTCAATGTAGAGGCAAATATCCCATCACAATTCTATGAATAAATATGAGAGCTTTATAAACAATATGTTGCTTAAAACTAATTAAATTTAATGTATTCAACATCAACTTTATAAGAGTGTATCTGTTACATTTTTATATTAACCTCATGGTGTTACGCTGTAAAATTTACTTTTGTTTTGGTTCCCGAAAGATTTTGTGTCTGTGTCTAAATACGTGGATTTTGTATAAGGCCGTAACTTTTTGGGCGTACCCTGTACATTGTTTGTTTCACCGGCTGCAATGACTGCCTGCCGTATACCTGCGTGTGTACTAAACCTACTTGTGAGCCTTCAGAGCCCTAAATCACGTACTGAGAAATTGACAGATTGGTTTTGTGTATTATCGGTCAATTACACCCTATTTTTGTGAAAACCTCTGTATCTATGTAACTAATTCTAATTCTCTTATCTCTAGCTTATTTTACCCTACCTGTAGTTGCGAATTTTCTGCATTTGCAGTTACTTTTTACACCTGTTTCAGGGTTATCAATATTTACTTATTCATTACTTCCGTTCTCTACGTAGTGCATTTATGTGTGTCTTTACATTCTTGACATGCACATCAGACGGCCTCATTGTATTGACTGCCGCCTGTATTTATATGTTTCCCTGGACATAGACCCTCTAGCACGTCTGAATTATATTCGGCCTTCGTGTTTATGTCACTAAAAATGTGAGAGGTATTAAAATGGGGAAATGCTTGGAACGGTGAGCATACTTTTAATTGTTTGCAGATCGCTTGTTACCCTATCATCGTTATTCTAAGTATTAGAAGCTTCTGTAATTCTTCCTTGAAACCCCAGTGGAAGATAAGGGTCGCTAGTACTCTGAAACATAAGTTTTGGATCGGTTCTTTTAACCGTCTTCTGCAGCGTTTAATTAGAGCTTGGATATTTCGTTAGTTACCTGCAGAAATTCTGTTCTTTCGTATAATAAAATGGAAACTACGTGTGAAGGTTTGTTTTGTTGCTGTCTGTCAAATCTTGGTTATGTCGCTCAGCTGATTGTGCGCGACACGTGTACCAACTGTTTAGTATGAGAATTTCTTATCGTACTGCCGGCTTTATATTTTTCTTCGTACAATTGTTGGGTATTTCGCTTATTTTCTTTTCGTCTAAGTCATGTTCATGTTTGCGTTTAATTATAAGTCACAATGTTAACTCCCTTTATGGTCAGACTTAGACTTGTGTCTGTTATTTTGTTTGAATGCTCCCGCCTTCCATTTTGAGGTATTTTCGTGTCGTTAGGGTTTTAAAAAGATGCGTGTAGCGAACGCGCAATTGTGAAGGAAGAGATTTCCCGTTTCGACTTCACTTGATAGTCACATCTTGCGTAAGAACAGTGTGTGCAAATTGCTTTTCTTCCTTTAGTACTTAGGTACATTATCTATGAAGATATTTTCGCGTATGCGGCTTTTAAATTGGAGAAAGCAGTAATTACCGTTACCTTAATTTTGGGTTATTAACGTGAATTTCTTTCGTTGTACCGTTATCTAAAAAAATTCACGTATGGCCACGTGTGGGTCTTTCGTATTTAAATTTTGCATCCTGAAGTGACTTGTGAGTCGTTATCGCGGAATCTCCATTTTTACATATTGGGGTAAGTGTTTGAAACTCTGTGTTAAATTTTCGGGATTTTATCTTTGGTTCTTTTCTTCTCTAAATTTTAATAGGATTCTTTTGATGGGCACAAAAGCCCTCAGAAGCCGTTAGGATTCTTTTGATGGGCACAAAAGCCCTCCGAAGCCATATTTCTGGTGTTGTCGCCCCGCATTTTCATCGAAGAGCGTGGTGGTTTTATCGATGCTTCAGTAGTTGCACCTTAACATCCAGGCCGACTGCTGTAGTGGAATTTTTTCCATCAAGGGAGTCACCGCCATTTTGGGATTCCGCTGAGATACCCGGCGTCCATTTTGCCAGATAAGTGCAACTAATGTTGTAATTTTACATCATATTTTACGTCTGATTTTCGACGTCTTTACGCCAGAGTGCTGGACATTTTCTCGCCTAAAATTTGACCTAAGAATTTTGAGTGGCTTTAATATCTTTCGCACCACTTAGTTTACTGCGAGGTCACAATTTAGTCCTAATTAAAATTACCGTTATTCTTACTTGTTTTTTTTTTATGTAATATTCAGTATAACTAAAATTTTGATTATGTCACTACCGTAATTTTGTAGCCCTATTTTGTGACGTATATTTAATTAAAACTAATTTTGGTAAATTCTTTATCATATCCCTATATCTCTTGTAGAGATTTATTTAAATTAGTAATATACCTAGTGATTTTCATTACCGTTAAAATTATTGTGTGTCTCATAATGTGTTGAATTTTTAATCTAATTTTTGATAATAATTTTGCACGTTTGATGTCGTAAGTTAGTAAATTTGTCTTTCACGTTGTTCAATGAATTTTTCCGAGCTAGATACAATCATTTCAGTAAGAGCAAATTTTGGTTCGGGAAGCTCAGTGTTTTTTTTGTAAATTATAAAATTTCTTTTCTAATTCTACCTTAATTATTTGACTTTGCTATTAAATATCCTTCATTTAATTTAATTTATTTCTTGTATTCATACCTGTTGTTGGTATTTAGCGAATTTTTCACAATTTTAGACTAAGTCTTTATACTGAGATACTAATTTTCTTGCGTTTATAAATACATATTTACTCTATTGTATTAACACTGCCGTTGTGGCGTGTCCATGATATCACTTGTAGTTACATAATGTGAGGTGATGAAACGTTTCTGCTACCAACCATCTACTGCTGAAACGCAGAGATTATGTTAAAGTGTTAAGACTTGATATTTTCTTACAATTTTTTTTTTTTATTAATGTTACCTAACGCTTTGTTTATATTATCAACTGTCTAGTTTTCAATTCATCTTATATTAATTAATTTCTTTCAACGTTTGCTATCCTTTTTTTTGGTTTACTTAACTTCATCTTTTATTTATAAAAAAAAGAACTATTCAACACACTAAATTTAATTAAATCTTGTTACATTACGTAATACCTTTTCTTTTATTTCTTTTACCTCTGCATATCTCAAATAATATTGTGACAAGCACGTACATAAGATTAGGTGCTACGAATATACAGGGAGTTCAATAGGTAACCCGCTGGAGGGACACAGCCAGTGGTAGCTCGTAGGAGGCGCAGGTAGGTTATCTGTAAGATAGCATAGTGTCCTGGTGCCCGGACAACGTCGCTAGCGTCGTTGCCGACCGACGCTCTACTTTTAGGTGTTCTTATTTTCCTGAACAGTCACGCCGTCTGCGACTGAGTTAGCTCGGCCCTGCGTTTTCCAGTTAAATCAACCCCTATTGCGTTTCTCCGTTTTCTTTCCCTAATTTAGTCTGTTACCCTAATGCGACGTAGGTCCGGTAGCAATGGGTTGGTTCTGAATTTTTTGAATCTGCTGTACTTCATTTTGATTCAAATTGAAAACTTAACTTTATTATTATAGACAAACCCCTCGAAGCTCTACGTAAGAAGTGAACGTTATTAAACCTTTTATTTGTCACGTATTGCACTTGTGACTTAAAATTTAAATTCTCATCAATTGTATTCCCAAGATATTCTCTTACCATATTCAGTTCATAACCATTCATCTTAATTTTAACATTACTTACATATAATCTACTTAATTTATAATTGCTACCTACAATCATGTACTTCTATTTACTAGTGTTAATACATAATTTATTATTACAAAGCCACCTGAATAATGATAATAAACCTTCATTAATTTCAGTAACCATTTCATCTAAATTGTCTCCATATACATATATCATGGTGTCATCTGCGAACATACAAATATTACAATGTTTCACATTCATAACTAATTTACATAAAAATAAAATAGTAATGGACCCAGTACCGTTCCTTGAGGAACACCACCGTTAATTTTTACTGCTGTACAGCCATTATGTTTTCCTTTTTGTAGTCTATCTGTGATATATGATTTTAGTAATGTCCAACATTGTCCATAATTCCTAAAACCACTAGTTTACTATCTAATAAGACCCTATCAATAGTCTGAAAAGCTCTGCGCAAATCTATAAATACTGCCACCATAAAACACCCATCATCAATAGTTTTTAACCACTTATCATAAATGCCCATAATAACAGTTTCACAAGAATGATTATTTCCAAAACCCGATTGATTAGGAACTATCAACATCATAGTGTTGGACTGTCACAGTAGTCATCAAGTTAATTTTTACACAAATTTCGAATACTTTTTCATATACAGGAACAGTATTAATTGGACGGAACTCATTACACAATTTCGAGCCGTTCACTTTCGCCACAGGAGCCACGTAAGAAGTCTTCCATTCTTCTGGAATACACCTGATGTCAAGGAAGTATTTACCACGTCCAATAATCTATTAGCGGCAACCATGCACACATCCGGCAAAATTTTCCAAGTAATACCATCCCTCGCAACATCTCCTGTATTTTTTAAAGAATTTAATACCTTTTTCATATCATACACTGAAAGTGTTTTGAATTGAGCAAATTCCATACTTGTCGTTTTCTGAGGAAAATAACATGTTTCAGTACTTTTTGGTATACTGTTTACTATGTCTTGTACACTAGACACAAAATCTTTGTTGAAATTCTGTGCTATCTCCATGTTATTCGTAATTGCTTTATTCTCAAATATAATGGATTTACTAATATTTTTTTTGTCATCTGAAAACACCGTTTTTAATTTTTTTTGGCCGCTAATACGTTATTTTGAATAAAAATATTACTTAAAACTGTATCAATTAGTATATTGCATATACTACGTGATCATTTTGAACTGTCCTGAGGTGGCCATACTAATTTTAATATGGGAACACAGTGTAATTGGCAAACCATTTTTATTTATTTACGTGGTTAGGTTTCTACTTAAAATATTCCTGTGATAAATGTCAATGAAATAGGGTTAGTTTTAAGTTGAATTATATAAAAGAATTTTTTAGAAATATAGTAATTGCACTTTATTTTTTATCATAAATAATAATAAATTTGTTTCAACTTTATTAATGTAAAACATAACCCCATAATTATGTCACCAAATGAATACATTTTATAAAAGTTCTTCGAAATATCCACCGTTATTCTCAATGCATAGATTGACACATCTTCTCATGTTATTGAACACATTGTGGTGTGTTTCCGGTGTAATATTTAGCAATTCTATTGTAATTGCCTCTTCAAGTTCATCGAAATTATGCAGTCTGTTCTGAAACACTTAATTTTTTAGATGGCCAAAGAGAAAAAATTCTAGTGGGGTTAAATCAGGAGCATTGGCTGGCCATCGATTTCGACTAATCTATCGGTCACCACAGTATCCTTGCAAATAAAAAATAGTTTTTTACGCAGTATGTGTAGTTGCTCCATCTTGTTGGAAGTACCCCAGGTTTAATTCATCTTCGTGAAGGGATCCAATATTTGTTCTCGGTATCGTATTTCATTAATTGTATCATGAAAAAAATTGCTCCAATAATCCGCCTTTTCGACATTGCAACCCAAACACCAACGTTGATAAGATGGAGACTATTTTTAACAAGAAAATGTGGATTCTCTGTTGACCAGGTACGGTAATTTTGAGAGTTGATATACCCCGATAAATGCTTCATCCGAAAGTGCGACTAAAGTCTTCTTCATGTAATATTTCAGTAAACCAGTTGCAATAATTCAATCTGCTCAAAGTAATTGCACCGTCAATATTGTAGTACATAAACTTTATATGGGTGCATATGTAAGATTGCTTTCAGTGCCTTATTAGTACTTCCGTAGAAAATACCTACAATTTAAATACATAATGCTGTATAAAAAATTTCCAGATTTCCATTTTCCGTTACAAATTGCTGAAAACACGATCCCAATGAATATTTCCATAATGTTCCACTGCAAAAGTGCGACATTACGATAAACGTATCCTGTTGTATCGTAACAGGCATGGTATACGAGGTATATTGTCTTGAAATACACAGAAAAGCGACAATAAAACAATGAAAGTACGAAAGTATAAGAAACTTCATTACATTATGGTTTTGACATTTCACATGTACATTTGGTATGCGCAAGTCACGGAAGTAAATATTTCCTATTTTTTGATAATACTGGGACTTTTTTGTTGCCAACCCAGGGCAGTTCAAAATGATCTCTTTGTAAAAACATTTATAGCATGCTCCAGGCGGCATATTGACTTCAATCTGATATCTCAGTTATTTATGACAGTCCTGAATATAACCTACGAAAGTCATCGTAGGTTATATTACTTGACAGATAAAATTTTGCCATTTTAATTTGTTGGCGCATATCGGTTGCCAAAGCGACTCAACCATACTTGTGGAATTCTGAAACCCTCTCGGAAGCTCCGATTATCGTAGTCCCTAGCAACGAAGTGACGTTATATGACGATTTTCGAAAATTTTTCAGTTAGTGACGTAGAAGTGTCAATTTACGATTTTTTGTACATAACCTTTATGTTTAACATGTAAACAGACATATCATCTCGTAAATATATACCAAAATATTTCAATTTAAAATTTTAACTAATAAGAAAATTGTTTTAAATATAATATAGCGACTGCTAACATTTTTTTTAAAAGAAAATGTACGGAAACATTTTCTAATGCCCAGACATAGTATAAACATATGTTTATACTGTTGCCAAGATAGCACGCAGCACTTTGGAAAATTTCAGCAAGAACTGTTACCATTAGGAGAGTTTCAAAGGACGTAATATCGCACTAGTGTATAGTGAATTTGCACAGATAAATGTCTTTTCAGGCACATCTATGGATGATGAAATGTGATTCTTCTATGAAGCCAACAAAGACAGGTATCCCTATAAAGTGGACATTGTTTTTCTTACAAGAGTACCTAAACACAAAAAAAAATACATAAACCCAGCAGACAATATCCATACAACATAAAGTATGTGAAATGTGCACAAACTAAATGTTCGAAAAAGTCTATCATAGTGTCGTGTTCACAATAACTTCACAATTTAAAGTTGACTTTTTCATAAGATTTTCTAATAATAAAACTACATCAAATTGAGAGGATGTTAAACTTTATATTATGTTGAAGAAGATAAGAGGAAATTTACCTGTTTAGTCAATGACTTTCTTTATTTGTAAGTCAAACCGCAAAGATTTTATCAATATGTAACTATATTGAACGATTAATGTGTTAGGCTCCGAAAACGTAACATTAAGTTTTAATAGTATATAAATGGTTGAAGGATATAGATGATTTTGTATTTAGAAAATCGACCAATCCTGTGATGTATTGTTGTACTTGATACACCAAATCATTCGATATTATTGCAGGATTTTGTTGTTGTTCATTAGGCTGAAATTTGCACTGTTTCATCTCAAAAGAATAATAAGAATATGAAAACTTATTGTTTAATGGATTAATAAGTGTGCTAATATGTATTATAAAATAATGAAGACATTGGACTTGGATAATTATATTAATGATAATTATATGAATTATATGTTTAGTTTTATATCTTAACAATATAACTCGAAAAGACAATTATTACTTAACTGGAATATGCGAACATTGAAGTTGATATTTGTATAAATATTCAAAAATAAAAGACATTTTATTGCCAAATTTTTTTTTATTAACACTATTATAAAAGCGTATTAGGTATAATGCTAAAATTAAAGAAAAGCAATTATAGTACCTGGAATATAAACAATACTTAGAAAAGAAATAATGTATATGCAAATGAATGAAAGACTCCTAGCAAAAGTATTTACATAGTAAAGCAAATAAACTTATGAGATATATGTGAATTATAGTAAAGGATAAATTTCATTTTAAAATATGCATGGACTGATGGACTATAATAAACTATTTCCTCATTTTTTTATACCTACCTAAAGTGTGGCAAACTTCTTAAATATCTCAGGAGTATGTTTTGTTACTATGTAAATGCTCTGAAGTTATTAAATTTATATGGTAAATTTAATATTTTACCAAATACTTTCAACGGATTTTCAATATAGTTCAAGATTTTGCAATAAATCCTTTACACAAGTTTCACTGCACATATTCTACTTCTAATTATTAAATATGTACATTATTTTCATGCTTATGGTTTGGTTTTTTAAATTAGTTTTAAACACTTGTATTCATATTAAAAATATGAGTGCATGCAGTCTCTTTGTGATGCATCACATTCTTCCAATTTCCAAATAATTATTTTTCTGGTTTTGAACTAAAAGACGTATATATATATAATAAAATATAGAAAATAAGTCTCAATTTTACCTGTTTTTGTTCGTCATGTAATTGAAAATTATTCTTTAGTGCCATGATATACAATATACAACATTTGAAAATTATGCTTGCTATTTTTACAGGGGTACATTAATGTGCGGAATTTGAAGAAACACCAATACTTTACAAAATAGTATTTGAGGGGTGTAGAAGCAAAACCGGCAATCTCCACTTTTCGGCAAAATTGAGTTAAAGGTTGCATACCATAGCTTACAAGCATATCTACAATCAGTAAAATTATTAGGTCGCAAAACCAGTAATATCCCATTTAAATTTGACGTTTAAATTTAAAGATAGTTGCAAAAACGGCAATCTCCATTTTGACCAATCAGCGATCGCCCACGTGGGAACTGCATTTTAACATTCACATAATTGTTCAAACGTTTAATATCTTCACAATCAACGTGTGCTTTTAAGTTAGTTTACTTTGTGAAAATATTTTTGTTTGAGTAACAATGGAGACCCAAGCAATGCCGGTTACACCTACAAAGGCTCGCAAACGAATCAGACAAGTGCATAAATGGAAAAGAAATATAGAAAAGCGACAACGATAAGGTTATGTTTATAATTTTCCTTTTTGCTCAGTAATTAGCTTATACCACAATAACTTGCGTTTTCACTAAAAAAGGGGCTATCTGTTTTTATTTTTTCTGCAGATATGCACCTCTACAACCTCCGGATTTTCCAAAATGCAATCATATTACCAAGTCATATAGATGTGCAACATTAAAAATGTCTGATATCGCTAAATTTCATCGTGATTTCTATGCTTCTAAAGACAAGCAGCTGCAAGATGCATTTTTGGCGAGGTATTGCAAAACATTAACTTGTAAAAGAAGGCGTCCAAAAAATCAACTCAACAATCCTAAAGCTTTTACCACCAAATGTTTTGTAAGAGTAAAAGCAGATCTGGTGCCAGTTTGTCAGACCACATTTTTGAATATTTTGCATATTAAAAAACACAGGCTGCAATTTGTTATGAAAAATTATGTAATGACAGGCAAATCACCAAGTGAAAGAATTAATTTCAAATTAGTTTCAAATTTAAAAATAAAACGGAGGCAGTAATTAATTTTATAAAAAAGTTTAAATGTGTGGAAGCTCATTATACTAGATCTTCAACTATAATAAGACGTTATCTTCCCTCCGAGTTAAACATTAAAAAAATGTCAAAAATGTACAATAGTGAAACAGAGGACCCGAACCTAAAAGTTAAAGATAATTTTTTCAGAAATATTTTTAATAAAAGTTTTAATTTAGGCTTCGGAACACCTCGAACTGATGTATGTTCAACTTGTTTATCTCTGGACGAACAAATAAAAAACAACATAAACGCTAATGAGAAGAATAAACATATAATTGAAAAACGGGTTCATAAACTAAGGGCCAATGCGTTTTATACACTTCTTCGGCAGACTAGGGATGATCTACTTACTATTAGTTTTGACTGCCAAAAGAACCAAGTTTTGCCAAAAGTTCCTGATCAGAATGCATATTATAGCCGTCAGTTATACATCTACAATCTGTGTCTTGTAGAAGGTTCATCAAAAGAAAAACAAACTAAAGACAATACATTTATGTACATCTGGACTGAAAATCAATTTTCTAAAGGTTCTAGCGAAATTAGCTCAGCACTGTTCCATCGTCTGTCTCAGACTAAACTGGATGGTGTAACAACCCTGAGATTAGTATGCGATGGGTGTGGTGGACAAAACAAAAATTGCATAATAGTGTCTACCTGTACTAAATGGTTTTTAACGGCCCCTAACCAGTTAAATTCTATTGAAATTGTATACCCAGTTACAGGACATTCCTTTCTGCCTAGTGATCGGGTTTTTGGTAGAATCGAACAACAATTAAAAAGAAAAGAAGTAATAGCAAGCCCAGAAGAGTATATAGAAGTTTTTAATAATTTTGGAACAGTAATTCGTATGGGAATAAATTGCGATGTTGCGGATTGGAAGCAAGAGGCTTACAGGATTTTTAAAGGGACTGCATCCTGGCATTTTAAGTTTTCTGTCACAAAACGTATTATATTAAGTAGAGCTAAAAACGGCATGAATGTTTTGATACGCGGAGAGCCACATTATCGCAACGACATAGGAGAAACCAAAAGTGTTTGTAAATCTGCAAAAAATGTAAATATGATAAATCGAGACCGTATAGAAATGGGTGTGCCGGTAAATAGTTTAAAATTACGAGACGTAAAAAAATTGCTGGTTAAACATTGGGGGGAAGATTGGGAGACAGTTGACAACTTGCAGTTTTTTAAAAATATTTTTCAGAATGATGAAAGTACTGCTGTACCAGAAGAAGAAATTATTGAAGGAGAAATAGATGGTTGCGAAGAACTTCCCGATTTAGTTGTATGAGATTATTTTGTTTTAAAAAAAAGCACTTTTACTTTACTTTTGTATTAAATTTTTTATAAAGCATTTCAAAAATTATAGGTGAGTTTTATTATAAAAAGATAAATGAATTTATTCAGTCAGTGTGACAGTGTAACAGGTTTTTGATTTAAGTAGTACGTAGCAAAAACGGCAATATCCACCAGTGAGAACCAAAACCGGCAATCTCCAAATTAAAATTCTAAATTATTCCAAAAATATTGAAATAATCTAAGTTTTTTTTTTAATGACAGTAACCAGAAGCATCGAAATAACTAAAAAGTAAAAGGTGTAAGTGTTACCATAAGTATTAAACATTCTATCATTAAAACGCGTTTTCTGAAAAAGTAGTTAGAGTGGAGATTGCCGGTTTTGCTTCTATACCCCTCATTTGTCATTTCGATAGGTAATATTCGTTCAATATTAAGCACGCTTCTGAGGAATTATTAATTGGAGTGAATAACCATAGTTGTATAGGATAACCAACATCACCTGCATTGAAATATGTAGATTACATTATTAGAATGTTTTTGTACAACATAATTACCCTTTTCTGATTCACAATTTACTGGAAATTTTATCCGCTCAACAAATTTCATCATAATCATTTGACAGATGCTATAAATTATATGACTGACTGATATCTGGCCAAATATAACAAGCTATTAGCACCAATATTATTCTGGTATCTACCAAATAATCAGTGTTGTTAAAACTACTTTCTAAAATGAAGTTAAGCTCAACTACAACTACTCTTCCAAAAATGTAACTAAGCGTATCTTAAATACATTTTTTGAAAACTTATTTAACTACAAATTTTAAATACATTGAAATGTAGTTATCATTATTTACTACATCACAGGAAAGCAGGGTATAGGAAAAAAATAAAAATAATTGTTGATGGTTACAAATCACGAGTATTATATTTACAAAAATAAAAAAATTATAATTTTGTTACATAGGTACTTACTGTTTATAAACTTAATACTAATACTTACAATAATTACAAACTATTACTCCTATTATTTTTTATTATTATGTGAATTTATGTGATATTAATATTGTGCGATAAGACATTTCAAACCTTATTGTTTTTAACTATTATGATTATTATTATTATGCTTTAAAAACAATAATGCTTCAAATGTCTTATCGCACAATTTATTTCGGGATGGAGTCAAAATGCGACCTCCAGTACTAAACATTCTTTCAACAGGAGCCGATGATGGTAGAATTACATTATTTTGTTTAAATATTTTAAGTATTGTGGGATACTTTTTTAACATTAACGTATCTCTATTGTTAGAATTCAGATATTCTAACAACTCTATCAAAGACGAGTTTTCATGATCGACCATTGGCATTAGATTGCATCATGCACATATTTTCGGGACTTTCCTAATGACTATTTTATAATCCCTGGTGTAGGGATTAGGAACCGCACTGTTATCTATAACGACTAATTAACGAGTGAAAGCTTTTCGAAGTAATATACCTGGACTAGGCGATGTTAAATACAGTATTTAACATCATTTAACTACAGTATTTAAAATACTGTAGTTAAATGATAGGAAAAATGTAATTATTTGTAATTAAGTTAACGCATAGAAAAAAATAGTTAAATATATATTTAGATACATAAAAAGTAGTTTAATTACATTTCTAACTACTTATAGTTAAATACTTAACAACACTGCAAATAATGTAAAATATCCATAAACTTAATATTGTTAAGACCTGTAACAAAGATATTGTACACTGTATAATAAACATTTCACAAAATCTTCAGTTGTATCTATATGTATATTATTTTGATGAATACGTGTATCCAGTACCTGGATAAGACTTTGAACGCCTAAACTTTTGCTTAAATTGCCTGTTAGGGATTTACATGGTCGATTAACTGCTTTCATAAAATACGCATATAATTTCTGGAATAAAGCGAATATATTACACTCTATACATATATTTTACATAGACAAATCCCTACCTGTTGTGATATTCATCTAACAATAATGCTATAAAGTCATATCCATGTTTGCAAACAAGAACAATAATAAATATAAAATGTAACCTACAAAATCTTCATTCGTGAACATTTTGACACTTCTACGTCACTTGACTGTAGAAATTTCGAAAATCGGCATATAACGTCACTTCGTTGCTAGGGACTACGATAATCTGAGCTTACGAGAGGGTTTCAGAATCCCACCTTCATCTCTGATATTAGATTCTGACAATTACTGAAGGACAATATTTGACATTTATAATTTATTACAAATCATCGACATTACGATAAACATTTCCTTGTCCATAACCGGATTTTTCTGAACACTCATTATTAGTAAATAACTCAGCTTCATAAGATATATGTAGTCATAATTCATAATGTGAATCCTATGTAGGAGATTAATGAAGAAATTGAAATGAACCCGTTTCGCTGGTATCGGTCGGATGATTCGGAGGGCGACACCCAACGAGGGTCATGTGTCAGGAGGCCGGCTTGTATAAACACAGAGTTAATGTGTCATTTTTATATCGCATCACGTCACCCTGTCTGACAAAAGCGATAGATTTATGAATTATACAATAAACGACGACTACTTCATCATCGTTTTATTTTCTCCTCCAACGTTGTTAGTGTCTTCTGAGCAATATGTATTTTTACACAAGAACTACTGCTGCATATGTGTATAACGTACGCATTGACGATATTGCATTTAAAATACGTAACGAAAAAAAATGTGTACGCCGCCGTTTAAATACGTGTATGCAGGATACGTGTATAAAACATATGTAAGTTTTACCTGTTCCATCATCTACATATAATCTCTTCGCGCATTCAAAATCAAGACTGAACGGTGGACTGAGGAATTGTGGAATTTTTCGTAACGTTTCCGCACCTGGTAATAATGCGTCAGGGCCGTGCTTGGAGTCACGCTTGATCTGAGTTATGATAGGATGTTAAATTTCAATACCTACGTGGGCAAATCTTGATAAAGCTGAATAATAATAGATTCTAGCGATGAATACAAAAGCAATTTGAACGGTGTTTATAAAATGTCTTGTGAATTTGATTGGACAAACTACAACCGTTAATACTGTTTATCGATGACGAAAACAATAATTTAACGAAATATTATTAACTTACTGCTTTTATAGCCCTTTCAGTTTTCTTGAACAAATTAAAATAAAACACACACTAGGATGTTTGGAAATTTACGTTATATTACTAAATTTGTAAACATAACTATATTTAATTCGTGGGGGTACAAGTTTAACAATTGAACATATAACTAACATGTGAAAACCCTTCTCAGAGACTAATTTAACGATGAGGACGAATTAATGTCTAAATTGTTATTTAATATTATTTCTGAATTTTTGAGTTTGTTAATTTCTAGTGACTCTATAAGTGATTTAGTTTTTTACCTTTATTTTCTACGTCGGGAATATCACATTCTGAATAGAATTCATGGTCATTCTCTATTAAATGGTTAGCGTAGGTTGAATCACTTTTATGATTAATATAGGAATCTTCCTGTCTGGCCAATACGCTTTAAAAATACGTTTTAAAAATGTATAAAATGTGTCAGTGGCAGCCAAGAAAACAAAATACTAACATTTTCGTTTTTGGAATCGACTTTTATTCATTATTATGATGCAGATATTTTTTAAAACACATTCATATAATTAAAATCAAAAATTTAGCTTGATTTGCCTTAAATTAGAAGTTTAGTGGATATCATTTAAATTCCATTTATAATTTACAACCTCTGTTACTCTGAGATACCGGCACCCCCACTACTACTCCGGTGAGCCACGCCCTAGGGGTCAACCCGACCTTCGACCTTCGAGGTCTTGCAGATGGCTAATTTTGACATATTAGTGTCAATATCTGAAGTGCACCTACTGATACAGTCACTCAAGAAATATTAAGAAAATCATTTTATAAATAAGGGTTATTTTGCCGGTGGCGGTAAAACTTGGGTTGCGGCCAAATATCGGCTTGTCTCATAGGGCGTATCTCGCTCGAGTAGTAGTGGGTGCGGGTATCTCCCCCAAAGATCTTGACCATTTCGTCGAGAATGTTTGATAATAAACCGCCATAAATAACTTTACTGTGTCGATTAGTGCAGACAGGTTGTAAATTATAAATGGAATTTAGATGCTTTCCACTAAACTTCAAATTTAAGAAAAACTAAGCGTAGCGTAAGCAGAACAACACTCCAGTGTTGTTCTGTATACGCTACGGTGTATAGACAACGCGGGTTTTAATCAGTGCTACTGAAGATGACAATATAGTGGTGGAAATACGTATTTAGTTTTTTGTGTTTTAATGTGGTAAAGGAGTCCATCCTTCTTCAACTGCTATTGTAATTTTCGATCATATCAAAACTGCTAATTTAATGGTCCTGGTATCGGTATACTTGTGATTGAAAAGAATCCTTTCTTCTTAATGCATTTCTTAATATAACTTTAATTGTGTCTCTTTATATACAATATTTTAATTCGACTTTTAAATTTTGATGTTGCTTTTCTCTAATAAATAATAATAATAATAATCTGTCCGTTTCCAACAAGATATAAATCACACGTGTGGTATTTTTCACAGTAGGCTTTTCTTATTACAAATCCAATGTGCAATGTATTATGTAAATTTTTAATTCTCCTTTATAACCAAACAGATTTCACGCTTGTATAATGAGGATGTGTAAAATTAACATCTTAAATAAACGCTAATAATCATGAATACGTTTTACTATTGTTAGTTCTTTTTATTATGTCCCAAACTCATGGCATTGTCTAAACTTATATATACAGATCTAACAAAGAAAAGACACAATAAAAACATCTAACATCTCCAAAGAAAGTAACACATAAGAAATGTCAACATATGTGACCAAAAACTAAGAATTATAATAATAATAATAATATATTTAGCTTTTGTAATAACACCATTACAAAGAAATTCTCATACATACAAATAAATATAAATATAAACCAGCATATGAATGCATTGGTCTGAAACTTTGTATAAAATATATAGAATAGTATTAACATATAAACAACTCAAATAGATCAGACAATCTGCGGCAGGTAAGGTAGACATTCCTGGACACGATAACATTCCATGCTGATCAGCATGCTTCTAGTTTTCTTTTTAGAGAACTTAATGTTGCTTGCGGGCAGTTTCTTTAGTTCTTCTGGTAAACTGTTACAATCTACTTCTCCAATAAATTAAAGATTTCTGTGAGCATGTTAGTATGTGGTACGGTGCTCTAATTTCACTTCGTTTATGTGTGGAATATTGGTGATGATCGCCAGTTATGGGAAACGCCTGTTTGTTCGTATCATGGTTGAACAAAATACTCATCTATGGAGTAGCACTCCTTCTTCAGTAACATGTCTTTCACCAACCCACTGAAGAGATCCACATTCATCGCCTTCCATTCGGTGGGAAGACCGTTGTACAACTTCGGCCCCCAGTGACTCACACCTTGTTGCGTCAACACCAAACGGTGATGTGGGACACCAAATTCGTCCTTGTGCCGAGTGTCGTATGAGTGGTGGTCGCCATTTACGGGAAACTGGTGTCGATGTGTGTGAAAATATTTCAACACTTGCAGGATATACATCGACACCATGGTAAGTATACCCTCTCCCCTATGTTTAACGTAAATAATACCAGATACATCATTACACATGTCATATAGAAGAGCTTTGCAACATTTCAATTCATGATATTGGCTTTAATAAAAATAACATAGTCTTTGTAACTATACCTGCAAGAAAAACATATATTACAAGAAAATTTGTGATAATTAAAAATGATTGGATTTAGTTACTTCTTAAATACAAAAAATTACGGTTGCAAGTTGCACAGAATCAAACACGCTTTTTTAACGTATCGCAATGGTAAATGTGTAAATATGCCTACAGGAATAAACACAGTAGAGAAAATTCCATAAAAAATTGCCGAATTTTAAAAATTAGATACTTCATTAAGATATACAGTTCAGAGACGATGTAAGCATGGCGGAGATTTATTATCTATTAAGCGGCTTGGAGGGTGGAAATCTTCTTCTGTGGCAGAGGGATATGTAGAAGATTCTCTTCAAGGCAAACATTTGGCTGAGACCATTGTTGCTTCAACAAGCAAGATTCTCAAGAAGTGTCCAGTTCTGCACATTCTGTTGGAGGAAGAAGTGAAATTCCTAAAATTTCAATTACGCAGTGTAATCATTGTTCAATTAACATTGATGTTTACCGCAATGTTAGCCCTAAAACTGATTTTTAAGAAAGATATCGTCTTCTTCTTTTTCTTTTCTTAAGATCTAGTCTTGTTTCTTCTACTCTTCTTTATCTCGTTCGGTCGCTCGAGAAGCAGATGTCCAGCTCTTGCACCATCTTTTGAGTGGTCAATCGGGGGTTCTCTTTGAGCCCATCGATATCGTCGTCTCGATCTCGTAAACTGCACATGTTGAATTTTGAGATTTGCTCTTATATCTTTGCTTCTTATCTGGTCTCTCAAGCTTACTCCCTTAATATTCCCCAATGTCTTTATCTTTGTCACCCTTATCATGCTGTTCGCTTTGTTGCATCCGCTCGAGTTTCTACTGCATATGTGGGTATAGGTCTCACGGCGGTTTTATATATGCGGACTTTGCTTTCAGTGGACATGTATTTGTTCCTCCATATGAGGTCCCTCAGATAACCAGAAATTCTTGAGGCTTTGTTCACTTGGGTTCTGACTTCCTGTTGTAAGTTTTTGGATCTCGTTATCTCAGTTTCTAAGTACGTACAGTACATACATTGGTGGATGGGTTTGTTGTCTACAGCCAGTTTACATCTAGATGATTCCTTTGCTATGACCATTGATTCTGTTTTCTCAATAGATATCTGCATATTAAGATTCTCCGCTCTTGTTTGAAACCTATATAGCAGTGTAGCATAGTATCTTTATCGATTCTTGTCCCATTCTGTATCCACCATCAACTTCTTTTAGACTATTAATTATTTTATCAATAATGAGGTTGAACAAGATAGGGCTCAAACTATCTCTCTGGCGGATTCCAGTTATTATTGGTACTTGTTCTGTAAATCCCTGTGATGTTTTGATCTTTGTTGTGTTATTTTTATTGAGTTCTTTTATTACGTTTTACGTTAATGTAAGGTACGGGTATCCTGTTTTCTTGAAATGTATCGAAGATGTCAGGTATTTGTACGCTGTCGAACGCTTTCCCGAGATCTATTAGTCAGAGAAACAAAGGTTTCTTATATTCGAGAGATTTTTCAATCATTTGTCTGAGGATGAAGGTTGCGTCCACTATCGATCTATTCTGTCTGAAGCCTTGTTGTTCTTCGCTAATTTTTATTCTGTTCGTTATTTTTGTGAACAGCTTCAGATAGATATCAATTAATAAATTTGATGTTGCACTTTTTACCTTTCTTATTATCCTTAATTACTTCATTTATTAATTTGCCCTGGTTATTACATTATAGTATAAGGTAGAAATTGACACGATAGTGACGATAGCATAATATTTATTATCATATATACTGAAAATTATAGGCACGCCCAGAACATGTATTATCTTTTAGGTTAAGAATATTGAGAATCAGCAATTAGTAATATAGGTATGTAATAGATGGCGCCATTGACTTTTTTTTTATAATTTTTAATTAATTTTATGAAATTTACAAGTTGTATACACCAAATTTAATTGAAATGGACCTTTTCACATTTATACTTTATTACTGTAATAATGATTTATTTGTTTAATGCAGTTTTTATTTCCCGCACTTGCGTGGGAAAGTCAATTTCCCACATGCAAATGCAACCGCGAAATGACATGTTTTGATAAGTGAGTACAAATATGTTATTAATATATTAAGTATAGCGTCCTTAGTCTCGTGTGAAGTAACGTACTGTGTTAATATTTCTCTGTCTTGGTGTAGTTACTAAACTGGTAATACAGAAGATACTACCTACACTCTTGTCTGCGATTTATAATTTACGATCTGCCCCAAACATAGCCATACATCTCACATAAAGTATGGAACAATGATTTGTGTTGGCAGTTCTTGTATCTTACGAGCAAATTTTAATTTACCGCAAATAATTTTATAAAATTCAAAAGACATTCTTTGAAAGCAACCATTTCTTTTCTTCAGCATTAATAATTCTTCCACGTTCGAGAACATCTATTAGCAAATGTATTCCTGAAAGTAGTGGGGTAACCTGTCGCATAATATGTAGAAACTAAGTTAGCAGCTACGCGAAAGAAATGTATAAAAATTTAATGTTTCAAGCATTGAATAATAATAATTTGTGTTTAATATGTCTTAAGAATGTTCAACTCGTTTTAATTGTTTGATAAGACTCGCAAGTAATATTAATTAGTTCATGTTTTAGGTTTCAAAAATGAAATGTTTTATTCATAGTATATGTTCCGTTTGGTTTCCAATGGGAAACGTGTTCACATCGTACTATAATTTAATATTTTTTTTTAAATTTGTTTATGTTATAGTCATAATATTTCACGTAAATATTAATTGAAACTAATTGACACCACCTATCCATTGTTCCGCATTATTTCAGTGATCATTTTCTTATCAAATAACTCAAATTTATAAAAATATACGGGAAGGTTTAAAGCAATGCCATTATCCCTATTTAGAGCCAAGTTCTAACACTATGTGTTTAAATGTGTAAAATTTGCGTGCGCCTGATTTATTATTATATCTTTTTGTGTATAAATCTTGGATCTAACAACTGTAGATATTTCTTATATCTGGAGGTACTTTGCTTTATTACACCTTGGTGGGTCTCTTGTGATAATTATTTAAGTTTTTTCTATTTTTTGTTTATTTGTTTATGTAAAGTGTTGAATTAGAAATAATTGTAATTATTAAAATATATTGAAGAAGGATGCAACAGCTTCCATGCAAAAGAATAAAATAAGTCAACCTAAATGGATGCTATATTTTAATTATGAAATCCAGATCGTAGCACAATATAATAATAATAATAATAATATAACTTTATAGTCGTATGTCAGAGACATTGACAATTGTCAGTAAAATACATATACTGGGTGAGTCATCGGTAGCCGCTTCTTTGATTGCTCTTTTGTGTTTTAAAAAAAGGAAAAAACAATTAGTGGAAGATTCATGGTTGCTTGTGGCACATATTGTAAAAATACTTTAAGGTCTGACGCACTTCCGTTTTCACCGGAAATGCAGGGAACTTAATATTTCTAAATGACACCCTATATATTTGTGGATGTGCTAGTACTGCTTTAAATTGTCTATTCAAATGTTTTTTTTCTTCAAAATTGAGCCAGTATTGAGTTATTAATTTTTTTTTGAAAATATTTGACCTATAAACACGTGTTCATTTTCACATTGTTTTTAAAAGTAAAAACATGAACTTTGGTTGTGCTTGTAGCCGAGAAAATTCTGCATCATTTGGTATAAGTTGCACTCGACAATACCTCATAAAACTTTGTTTTTTCAAAGCCTACTTCCCGAAATTTTCACATACCAAAAACTTACCTTTTTTAAAGGGAACACCCGGTATTTTATTGAGGTATTTTGTTCCTTTTCTTATTGTCTTTCATTTTTATTAACAATGCCCTACGCCTATCTTTTGTAATTTCTGAGATAATCACTATAGGAGAAATTAGCGGTCAAATAAGAAACTACGAGCGCTGTTGTTCTATGCACCCAAATATTCGTTCGACCAATGGAGGGTAGGAATGGGGCCCGACCTCCTTAGTCAACTACCAAACAAAGTAAAGGTTAAATCTAACTATCCCAAAAGTAATAATTTTATAGAATGAAGAGCATCTCATTTCAATTTTTTAATTCTGGCAATGTCCAGTTGCAGTATTTCATTTTTTACACTATTGGTTAACAACGAAATAAAATAAAGGATATGTTTACTGACATATTTAAAGATGCCGCACCACTAAAAGGTGCATGTAACAACGTTGCTATCGTCAATTTAATTTGCCTAATTGCTATTGCTCTTATTCTTTCATTGTTGAAGCTTTTCATAGGAGTTAGCTGCAGTTTTCCAAAATTATAAATTGATGTCCTAAACCTTTGATAGAAAAAAAAATAGCAACAACATAATGCAATTTAAATAACCTAAAACTATTTAGCAACGTAACAACAATCAAAAGTAAGAAAAACAAATGTCATTAAAGAATATGTTCATCATAATCACAACATTGTGCAATGCACGTGAGTTCATAAAAAAGGGAGATCCGAATGATTGCAGCAATTACAGGCCAATCACTATTCTGCCTGCAATTTCCAAAATTTTAGAACGGTTGATAGTAGATCGTCTACTATGCACTAGCATGGATACAGGAAAAACAAATCCACAGTGACTGGAATACTGGAGGTGATGGAGACTGTAATTGACGCCTACGATAATAAAGAATGATGTGAACTGACATGTTGTGACCTCAGTAAGGCTTGCAATATGGTAAATCACCAAATTCTACTACAGAAACTGTACTATTATGGTATTAGAGGTACGGCACATGATCTGCTTGCCTCTTATTTGAGGGAAGATGCCAGAGAGTGGACTTAAATGGAGAAATATCAAATATCAGACCAATTCATAATGGGGTACCACAAGGATCGATATTGGGACCAATTGTATTTGTGACGTATGTTAACGATCTCCTAAAAAATATAACACCTAAACAAAGCTGTCTCTATGCTGATGATACATCTTACATAGTAACTGGAAAGTCGATTGACGAAATTGGAAAAGAGAGCAAACGGGTAATGGAAGAAATAACAAAATGGTTCCAAGATAATGAACTAAAATTAAATGAAGAGAAAACTCAGCATCTCTGTTTCTCAGCAAGAAATGAACAGTCATCCCACGCCATTCGATATCTGGGGCTCACGATTGACAATAAACTCACCTGGGATAATATCAAAATTAGCTAACTCGCTAACGATAGCTATATATACCATAAGAAGACTGAAGACTATCTGAAGACTGAAGACTATCTGCCTATTTTGCGAACTTTCACAGTAGGATAAGCTACGGAATTTTGTTTTGGGGCACATCACCTGCAGCAACAAGAATCTTTTGCTTGCAAAAAAAGCGATTAGAGCTCTTTGTAATTTGAAATATACGGATGGTTGTAAGCAACATTTTAAACAAGAAAGAATACTGACCTTGCCATGCCTATTTATACTGCCATGTATAAAATACGTTAGAAAAAACCCAGAAAAGTATATATTGAATGGAGGGCATCATAATTACGAAACTCGCTACAGATAAGAGTTCCAAATTCCATATCACCACCAGCAAACGACACAACGCTACGTAGACTATTGGGGGCCCAAACTGTATAACAAAATAAAGAACCATATTGAAGAGGGGGACAAATTATTCATAAAAAAAGTGGAGGATATTTTAAGTTATCACAGTTTTTATTCAATAGAAGAGTTCGTAAAATGTGACTTAGAACATTAATGGCTTTTAAATACTTAGAAAGGTGCGTTATTATTATTTTGTTGTTGTTGTTTGTTTTATTGTCATATACAGCTAACTCTGCATTTTTAATTAATTTACTGACTTTCTTGTAATGGTAATTACTCTACTCCATGAATGTTTGCAGGCGTGATAAAGTGAGGATTTTTATACGTTATAATAACGAAAATTGTGACGATGAACGTATCCACTTTAATAGAAGATGGCTTCGTCGGTAAACAACAAAAAATTGTGAAAGCCGGGATAATTTATCTGCTGCCCATTGAGAAAAATGTAAGCGATTCTGAAAAGTTCTTTCATCTAACAAGCAAGAAAGCCCGTTAGAATGTGTGCAAAGTACGGTGTCCCCAATCCCAAGACCCCTCCAAAGCGTTATAGATTCCTGTGGTGCTACAATAAAATATTAACCTATGTTAACAACTACATTTTTAAGTTTTTTTTTAAATGCTAGTTTTGAAGTAAAGTTTTGTATTCTGATATTGGAAATGATATTTTTAAAATTCAAGTAAAGCAGGCACTATCTGCAGTTTTATTAATAATTTTTTTTTAATTTTAGTATTTTTTTGCAATACGGTTTGCATTCCACGGCAACGATTTAAAAAGTTTACACCGCTTAAAAGGTAATTTGTTTTGCCGCAACTGCACTATAAATGCAATATTTCTATCGTGGTTGCGGTTATACATTCTGTAAATGTCGATTATATACAGCTAGATTCATGTACCTACCAATGGCATGAAATAATATACTCATGTTTAAAGCATTCCAGAGTTGTTCGTGTTTTATTTTCTAGTAAAGGTAATCAAATTTTCTTACAAAAATAAGTAAGTAACGACGTGTGTATTTCCTTCCCAAACAGCATGTGCCTTGCAAGAGACAACATTTAAACAATTCACATAAATAAAATAAATAGTACTTTCTTATTAGGTCAATAGACTATTACTTTCTTCTTTTAACAGTCTATAATTAACTAAATTACGTAATAAACGAGTATCTAACGCATACGTATGTACTTGCGTCGTATATCACATTTGAAAAAATCTAAATATTTTTATCTCTGACAACGTTGCGCATGGAATATTTGCACAATTAATCGAGAATATCTATGCATCGATTCAAGCTTGTATACTACGACTTCTTCGGCATTAGTATTTATCAGATGTACCCGTGAGGCATTTTCAATTCGCGACCGCGTTAATAAAACATCCGCAAAGCTGTAAGAAGAATGTAATCGACGATCACCGGTACACATATCGTAAATCACATTTTAATCATTTTACGCCGGCTTAAACTGATCGCAAATGCAAGACACCTACACCTGGCAGGAGAAAGATAGCACTGCAGAAGCATTACGTATTCATCTGGTTGCGAAAATTGCGGAGAAGAAGAGATAAACGATCACGAAAGGCTAGTGTAATTCCTGGATCGCTAATTTATAAACAATGAAGTCATCGCGACTGAATGATACATGCGTAAAGCTGGCTTACATTAATCTCCAGGTATTTACATTACATTCTGTCTTTCGTTTGAACAGAAAAATTGCAGCGATCTTAGTCATAGTTGTTGGTGTGCGTTAACCCCTTCATTCAAAATTTAGCTTTACGTAAATCATGGTGATTGTATCAGACAGCCTCAACAAATACCAAAAGTTTGTTTTGTTTTTATATTCAATATTTCTTTTACTCGGAAAAAAAGGCTTGATTTTATAGAATAACAAATAAGTTTGGTCAGTAAACACGTGTTAAATTTGAAGTACTTTTTATTTGTGTGGTTGCAAGAAATTTCTAAACGAAAGAAGTAGACTAGAAGTAAATGAAACTGTCAACAATAGGCCTTAACTTTGCAAGAACATAATAATTTTACTGCTAATCAGGAGATGTAAAAGTTAAACGACAGATATAATGTTTTTCGACTGTAAGTTAACATTCTACACTTTACATTTTTTACCTAAAAAAATTGCTTTGTATTTATGTTATTGAAAAAATTGAAAACCTATGTCTTTGTCCAAGAAAATTAAATTTTTGACTCATTCCGGGAGACCTAAATATTTTTATATTTGACTAAACTTTTTGTTGGTAAATATGTGACTATAGTGACAGTTTTCTATCAACTTGAAGTTCTGAATTTAAAGAAATGTTTTTCATGATGCACCCTAGTGTAGAGTGATGCAGCTTCTCTTTTTCAAAACACTATTATGTGGTTGTATGGCTGACGCCTTTCCCCAAAACTGCTTGGCGTAAAGTAGATGGATTTTCTGCAATACTGAGCAGAACGTTTATTTTGCTGTCGTCAGGAACTAAAGCAGGCCTTTTTGATAGAGTTCCTTGTAAAATGGAGGGAACAGTAGCACTACTTCGAAATGCTTCCTACATCTGTCTCCGTATCCGATCATCGTTAAAATTTCAATCCTAAGAGATTTCATTATTATTACAAACGTTCAAACAAAAATATCGATTTTAATCAAATGACGGTATGTGACTAATGACAGCAAGTGATTTATCTAATAATGGCTTAATATTACAATAAAAATATCAAAAAGAAAAACTCAATACGAGAAAACTGTGTGATAAATAACGGGCTTAAACGTATCGTAACAAAAATATCAACAAGAAAAGTCAACACCAGAAAACTGTGTGATAAATAACGGCTTAAATGTATAGCAACAAAAATATAAAAAAAACTCGACACGAAAAAACCGTGTGATAAATAACGGGCTTAAATGTATCGTAACAAAAATATCAAAAAGAGAAAGTCAGGACGAAAAAACGGTGTGATAAATAACGGGTTAAATGTATCGCAACAAAAATATCAAAAAGGGAAAGTCAGGACGAAAAAACGCTGTGATAATAACGGCTTAAATGTACCGCAACAAAAATATCAAAAAGAAAAAGTCAACACGACAAAACTGTGTGATAAATAACGGCTTAAATGTATAGCAACAAAAATATAAAAAAAAACTCGACAAGAAAAAACTGTGTGATAAATAACGGGTTTAAATGTATAGCAACAAAAATATAAAAAAAAACTCGACAAGAAAAAACTGTGTGATAAATAACGGGCTTAAATGTATAGCAACAAAAATATGAAAAAGAAAAAATCAACACAAGAAAACTGTGTGATAAATAACGACCTAGACACGAAAAAACTGTGTGATAAATAACGGGCTTAAATGTATCGTAACAAAAATATGAAAAAGAAAAAAATCAACACAAGAAAACTGTGATAAATAACGGGTTAAATGTATCGCAACAAAAATATCAAAAAGAAAAAGTCAGCACGAAAAAACTGTGTGATAATAACGGCTTAAATGTACCGCAACAAGAATATCAAAAAGAAAAAGGCAACACGAAAAAACTGTGTGATAAAACTGATAACACCTGACGTTAGCAGAATACAAGCAAAATAGTAATTGATTTGATCAAAAAACAATCAGTAAACTTTCACGTTTTTAGAATTGTTGTTGTTGTTGGAAGGTAAAAGTGTAAAAATCTCAAAAATTGTTAAAAACAGAGTTAACTAGTGTGAGTTCATTGAAAAGTTTTTAATAGTACATCTTCAAATTTATAAAAAGATATAGCATTCCATTAAAAAAAAATGCGTATGACGTCACAACTCTGAAGGAGATGACGTCATTAATAGGTGCACTAATTTAAAACCAGTGCAATTTAAAATAAACGTTGACCTGTTTTAGTGTTTTACAAAAATATCATTCGTTTTGAAAATAGTGAATTTATTCCAACAGTAATTTCCACACTATACTAAGATTAATAGATTACAAATTTAATGAGAGTAGGGGGGAATTACATAGTACTGTTTTATCGTTTAGCTAACCCTAATTTTTTATATCTAGAAATTTTTAACGATTTAAGCAAATGGAGTTTTTTACATTTTCTTGATTATGAGGTATTTTTAAAGTTATTGTTTTTTGTAATACTTTCTCTTAGAGTGCAGCATTCTGGACCTTTTTATGAGTAAATGATTTTTTCGAAAGAGGAGCTCATAGACATGGTATTTGCTCTTGGCACTAGCAACAGAAATCCATTTTTAGCATCAAGAACATATGCGATGGTATATCCCGACCGAAGAGCCCCGGATAGTAAAACGTTTGAAAATTTGTTGAAAAGATTTCTTCGAACGGGTTCAGTGAATTACGTCGAACATGAAAGAAGTGGGACTATGATTACAGAAGATAATGAAGTGACACTCGTCCAGTGCATTGTGGAAAATCCGCACGTATCTACAAGGATAATTTCGAAAGAACACGGAATAGATGTCACTGCTGTAAAAAGGATTTTAAGAAAACATAAGTTTCACCCTTACAAAATTCAAAATCATCAAGGCTTATTACAAACGGACTTTGAAAGAAGACTAGTTTACTGTGAATGGCTATTTTTACAATTACGACACGATATAACTTTTCTAGATCATGTACTTTTCACAGATGAAGCAACATTTCTAATTGTGGAACAACAAACAGAAAAAATATCCATTATTATGACACTACAAACCCACATTTTGTTCAGCCCATTTTATGTCAACAAAAATGGAGTGTTAAGACATGGGGAGGCATCATAGGAAACACTAGTATTGGTCCATTCTTTTTTAATAATACTTTAAATTGTGCAATCTACACAAATTTCCTACAAAATAATTTACCATTGCTATTAGAAGGTGTCCCAGATAACGTCATCAGGAGATTGTGGTACCAACATGATGGTGCACCAGAAGCACATTTAGATAGGGTATTCCCCAATAAGTGGATAGGGAGAGGAAATTTGATAAGCTGGCCACCACGATCACCAGATCTCACACCTTGTGATTTCTTTCTGTGACCAACTGTAAAAAACATTGTTTACGCAACACCTCCTACAACGGCAGAGAACATGCTGCAACGAATAAGAAACGCTTTTCTTCAATTAAATGAGAATAACTTAGCTTAGAATGGAAATATATTTGAACACATTTTATATAAGATTGTTTTATTATGGAAAATTTTCAAAATGTAATTCAAAAACTAATGATAAAGCATTTAAAAAACAGGTGTTTGTTAATATTACTTTGTTTTATTTTCATGGCCAACCAACTATTAGATGCCCCGTATTTTGCATGTTATAAACATGAGTATATCCCATTAAAGGGTTATAACTTTGAAAATACTAGAAATAAGTAGTATGTTATTGGTACCATTTTAAACGCAATTTTACAAGGAATATGCTGACTTATAAAAATATTATAGGTTAGATTTAAAAAAAAAAATGAGAAAATAACCAGTAAAGATCGATAACTTAGACACGACATATTTAACACTCTGTTCAACCTCAAAATAAATAACGTGTTAGTCCATAAATTAGTAACACAAGAGTTACGTGAGGCATTTTACCCATTTTTAAACTACAGCTTAAAATGTTAGATGCTGCAAGTGTCAAGATTTTAACAAAATTATCAATAAAATCAGAATTAACAGTCTGAAGTGCACATATACATATATCATTGCAAAGATAATTTGAATGGCTTTCATTATAATATCTAGAAAGTATAGCAATGCTGCGAAAATTTGGAACAGCCTGTATATTTGTAAATAAAATTAGAAAATGCACAGTCGCATACTACATACGTACGTAAAGTCTCGTTGCGACAGCGTTATTAGTTTTCATACTAAGCTACGCCGACACACCATTGCACCAACCGGTATATGACAAGTATAAAATATAGTCTGTAATTTTACCCTTATCATTGCATTTTATGTATTCTTAACCACTGTCTTCAATTTAATTTCATTTACATCCTGTACATCTTGTAAGTTCACAAAATCAACAATACATTCCATTGTGTAACGTAATTAACGGCAAACTGTGAAAGCACTCGATTACTGACAATTAAAGTTATAGGACTTACATTCTAATTTTAATTGGACATCTTCCTACATAACATATACACGAATAATATACGACTACAATAATTTAGAATTGATATTTGTTTAACAATTACTCTCTACTAATGTTTATTTATCACTTGTCAACCGTGAGATGCTTAACTCATTGGGCAGTAAATAATACTCACAACAACACACCTGTTCCTCCTTTATTAATTAAACAAAGAAAAATTTTAGGTAATGTATGTAAGATTACAATAATTGCATGGTGAATTTTACGCATGTTTATACCGAGTGACAGTAGTAATACAGGCTGATCCCTAAATCACTGGCACAAGAAAGGTATATTCTTTAAAGGCTGCATTTGAAAAGGTTTTGGAGTGGATGTGCCGAAATATGTAAAATTTATGCTATGAGCGAAATACACGGGCCCTGCAAATTAAGTTGATATACGGGGTGATTGGTTCTTAAACCTACATATTAAAGGACATGGCACATTTACAATAGATTTAACCAAATGTATATAGAAAGGACAATAATCTCCGAGATATTTTTTTTTGTGTTTTCTTCAAAATCCACTATTTACTCTTACTCATATTTTAAATTAAGAAAACCATAAATTTTTATTTCAATTTTTCAGTTTCCCTATCTAAATAATACATTTTACACACATTATGTATCAAAACGTATGTCAAGTACTTCAAAGAAATAAAAAGAGGGAAGCTAAAACTTCCACTTGTGAGGAAAATTTTAAATAATATCCATGTATCCCGGTATTTATTTATAAATTTTCATAATACATTAAGCGTACAAATGGTGTTTAAAACTTATTTGTTGTCTTTTGTTATCTTTCAAATGAAGTATAAATAACTACCTTTGGACTTAGCAGGTCCTGAGTTTAGCAGCTTTTTTCAAGCTGCCAGACTCAGCCAGCCATCGATATGTTTATATTTCGCCTAATTTTAATATGTTACTAATTGATATCGAAGCTAATCGTGGTTATTTATACCTTCTTTGAAAGATAATACAACAAATAAGTTTTAGACACTATTTGTACGTTAAATGCGTCATAAAGATTTAGAAATAAATACCTGGATGTCATAGTTCTAACTTCTCTATTTTTATTTCTTTGAAATATTTGATATAATTTGTGATACATAATGTGTGTTAATGTATCTTTTACCCAGAGAAAACTGTAAAATTGAAATTAAGATTTATTTTATATTCTTTAATTTGAAATATGAGTAATAAGTAGCAGATTTTGAAGAGAACACAAAAAAAAATCAATATCATGAAAACTATTGACTTTTGTATAAGGCAAATTTAGCTAAATTTATTATAAATGAGATATACTACTACGTCCTTCAATATGTATGTTTCAGTGCGAGTCAGCCTGTATAGGTGATAAATAAATTGAAAAGTAAATTTGTATGTAACATAACAACTTCATTGAATATATATATACAGGGTGTATTTGAAATAAGGGAACAAAGTATGATAAATGGAAAGGTGCAATTATGTAGAATATAAATCCCAAAAATTGTGAGTCAATTACGACACGAACGCCAAAATTAAAAACGCCCGAAAAGTGTTTAATGTGCCGCCTATGGATTTAGCATGTGTCTATATGTCGTAGGTATCGCGCCAGACGTCGACGGTTCCACACAGGTTGAGGAGACGTAATAATTTCCATCGAAGTAAATAAACTCGCATAGATATACGCAATAACAGCTGTAGACGTTATAAAAACCCCATCTGTTAAAATATCTTATTTTTCAACAACGAGAATTTTTTTTATTGAGATGGATTATTTAGATATTACGTTTTCTTCCGCTATTACTGTTATTATGATTAAATTCAACGACTTTTTACTTATTATTTATCACAAAAACAAATTTGTGTTGTAGAATTTGCCTAACTCTACTTATGAGAAACTTTTATTTTAATTGGACGCAAGTAAATTAAAAAAAAAGCTTAATTTATTTCAGTTCGTGTGTTGTGTAAGCAATAGTCGAATCATCCATACGTAACAATCGAACGAGACTGACCTCGCACGCCTTCACACTCCTACTTACTAACTCACCCTTCCATAGCCTACAGTCGTATTAAAGTGCAGTGGCGCGACGAATATTTTAAAAACACCTTTGAATTTGCGCAAAATATTTTGGATTTGAGTCCAATAAAATTACATCTTTCCATTAATCATACTCTGTCCCCTTATTTCAAATACACCCTGTATATATGGAAGGTAAAAATAGTAATAATTTGTGTAATTTTCTAAAAGAAGTCCATAGCAGGCGCGCTTTAAAATATGAAAAACGCTGACATTACTTATTTGTGCAATCAACCCCTATACAACAAAAGGTGTCTCATGAAACTTGTGTTTTAATAAACTATTGTAGTACTGGTATGAATAAAGATTATCACTAGCCGACACGATTTTTACAACTGACTTGACAGTCTAAAATTTTACTATTTTCCTCTGTTTTAAACACAAAAACTCTATTCTAACTAGGGTATCACGTCACATTTTAAAAAATTTTTTCTTTCTATAACTTCTGTAAAACAAGTTTTCTAAATACAATATTATTTTTCATCTACTAGCAGAATATTATTATAACCCTAAAACTAGACGCGGTGGAAAGATTTGGTTTTTGGTTAGGCCTTTAATGAAATACTGTAAGAACTGTACACCCATGTTTACAACAGTTAGTAAAAAAAAAAACAAAATTGTCGGCTTGCGTTATTGTTACACAGATAGCATCGTGAACCAGCCTGTATACAAATCTGTTTATCTGTACATTTATGTGCGTGGAATTTATAAATAAACTAAATTGAAATTAGAAATGTAGAACGAGAATTTTTAAGATAGTGGCGGAGCCGTTTTAAAAATATGTAATTACGGTTTAAGTGAGTTGTTATTTTATATTAATTCAGCGATAACAGAACGTCAATAACAATTATACATATGTATTTATGTGTGGACTATTGTATATATGTATCGATATACTATGCTTTTCACTGTATAAAAACCGATAAATGGTTCGCTTTTTTCAATTTAATTAACAATTTAATTCAATAGTATTATCGAAATGTCAACTGATCTGTGTCAACCAATTCTAAATTATACCATATACTTTTTTTATTAAACATACATGGTCATCCAAAGGAAGTAGTTGCAGATCGTAACATATTTAATTTAAATAAACAAATGCATTTTTAAGAAAATTGCAACAGATTTTAGTGTGTATAAATTATTCAGAGGCTGTAAGATGAGTAAATAAATAATAATAAGTTCGAATAGGAGGAATATATGCTCTATATCGAGAGTCTTTGAATATTTCTCAGAAATTCTAACGTTTTGCGTTTAGCTATAGTGTTATGCATGTCAGTGAGTTTTAAATATTGAAGATTTTGTGTATTTTATAAAGGATATACATAATCAACGATGATAAACACATTAGAAGTTCCTCATGGTTGAAACTTGGTACCATTATGATTGGTATTATTATTAATGAACTAACTACTGATGGCGACGTGTTAACCAATTGTTACTATAATGATTTGTTGAAAGATATAATAAAAATCTGTATATTAAATCAATTAAATTTTAATTTATCTATAGGGGCAATATTGTCACTTTGCGCTCCTGAGGCCCCAACTAATAATTGTCATACTTGTCTGGTGTTCTTATGATCCTGCCTATAAGCAAGGCTTTGAAAATGTACAAAGGGCTTCTCAAAATATATATTAGTCTGTCCCTTAAGAGAGATTCCAGTAAAAAGTTCTGTGTAAATTGATAAGCCTCCAGATCAAAATTGCTAAATTTTCAGAGGTTTCAAGAATGTTTATATCTTTAATGAAAACTTGCAACGTTTGGTACAAACGTACAAGAAGCTATAAGACTAAAAAGAAGTAATTATTGTAATATACCTCTTTAACCAACATTACTACTAAATAAAGGAAAATTATAGTAATTACAGTAGTTAGTAAAGACAACTAAAGCATGAGAATAGTTAAACTAAATATTCAAAGCAGCAACAACAAAATATTCATTAGAATCAAGAAAATATTACGACTGAATGAGAAAATAACCCAACTGCTAAGCATACACCCAAACCCCGTGTCGGCTCGACATGGTAGTTTATATAAGTTAATCCCCTCCCCCTCCGAGAAAGCACCTTAATCTCATGATATAATAATAAACGATTGCAAAAATTTGGCATTGAAAAATATTAAATATCGGTATTTAATTGATCCTGATAAGGCTGACATGGTATGTTTCATCAGCCAATCCATTTTCCTATATGTATTTGTATTCTAGCTCATTCCTTTTCTTTTTGATGTGCTCTTTCCATCGCCTTTACAAATCAGGATATTTAGTTTTGTCGTTTATCGGAATTATACTGTCGTTTATCAGAATTTGATCGGGTCGTCTTATATGATCTGATTTTCTCGCCTTGGGCCTGGATCTACATCCTCTTTTCCAGTCATTTACTCTATCAAACGCTTGAAGTTTGTTTCATGCTTTTTGTTGTTACTGTCGATAGACAAAGTAGCCATATCATCAGCAAAGGTGACAATCGTTACATTATTTTTCTGACGGATATTGCTGGTGTATAAGAAGTAAGGAATCGGGTTCATTACACTGCCTTGAGGCAGTCCTGTTTTTATCTCTTTGGTGTCATAATAAGCTTCCTCGTGTTTATCTCAATTTTGCAGAAATGTATGATTCTAGTATTTCCTGAATATGGATTTAGTAAAGAATTCTGTTGCTTTTGCGCTAGCTTACCATGCAAAACATTGTCAAAAATTCGGAGTTAAAAGTATGTGGAACAAAAAAGCTGTGTTGTATCTTTTATAATAAAATAACCAAAAGTAAAACGTAAGTTTTCTGTTAAGTTAATAATAATTCTCCTACTGGTATTGTTTACTCATCTTTCACAGTTAATTCCAGGGATGGGAGATTAAAATTTCCTATTTCGAAAACGATGGACCACAATAGTGTTAACCGACAACCTATATTTACTACACACGCGCTCTGCTAGCTGAGTTACCAAGCGATGTGTTTTCAAATTTTTTATATATTGTGAGTATATTATACCACTTACGTGTATGGAATTTATCTCTAATTAATTATTAGTACATATTTATTTTATTATTTTAAAATGTATGATTTAAACTTTAAATGTGTTTAAACTAATTTTCAAATCTAATTCTGAGTTTTTTCAAAATCTATTTTAACACACTGTATCTCAAACTATCTGGCCTATGAGTCTAACTAATTTCATGGTATTATAAGTTATGTAGTCATTCCACTATTCTTAATAAGACTCATAAAACATCACAGGGTGTTATGATTCTTATATTGAAGAAAATTACCTTCGTACAAAGAAACAACAGAGAACAATCATAAATAAATATATATTGAAAGTAAAATACATGAACATTAGATAAAAATTAGGTTATAATCAAACATTATTATGCAACTAAAAACTGTTAGTGAAATGTTACAATTGACATTGTTTAAACAGCAACAACATGATCAAATAAATATAAACGGTATGTATATAATTTTTTTAAGTAAATAAACTTCAGTTTAGAAAATTAACATTAATTGGAAAATTATTTATAATATATGTCTGAAAAAACTTTATTATATGCAACTTCATTTATATTAACTTATAATGAAAATTAAAATAGGATAATTTTTACAATAATGTATATCCTTAATACTAAATTAACTATATTAATTGTATTGCAATTATATTTTTTTTCTCTAATTCTGATTCCTAAAATCTCAATTTTAATAAATATTTAAGTACTTAACTCGAGTCTGATACTTTTATTGGGTTGTTATAGTGGACAATTATCTCCAAATTGTGTATCTGGAATCTTCCTATACTCTGGTGATCTTCTTCGTCCTGGATACTGTGTCTTGGTGTGTAATTCCAAAAACTGAGCTGCTTATCCCTCGAGCATTACGTTGTAATTCTTCTTTATTCAGGTAATAATTAAATTAACACTTTGATTCAAAAATACTTAGCTTGAATTGTTTACTTGTAGATATGGGAATATAGTTTAATCGATGAAAACTTTCTAATTGTACACCCTTTCACTATTTTGGTATATTATTATCTAGAAATTGTTATAAATTGGTATTCTCTCACAGGTATTTAATAAACTTCTTTAATAATAGGATTTTAACTTAATTTATAAGAGCGTCCTTTTCGGCGTTTCTTACCGATGTAAAAATTATTTAATCTCCCATTTGTTTTTTCTTTCCTTGCCCACTAATGGTTAAGTTATTTTTTCTTTAAAATTTGACTTGTATATTAAGTTGTCTAACTTTGAGTAACAAATAAAAAAAATGTTTTTTCTGTGACGGGAAAAAAGTTGACATTTTATCCTTCTTGACAGGTAATAAAATGTCACTTTTTGCCCGCTTAAATTGACAGATATTTAATTATTTTACAGGTTTCCATAGCAACGCAGGTGTAACGTCACTTGAAATGTCACATCGATTGATTTTCTGACTTTAATATATAGTATTTACGTGTTTTTTTTTCAATATTAAATCGACAGAAAAAAATTGTGTATTATACACGGGAAAAAATTAGATTTTAGCTCTCCGTAATTTTTCTCCCTCCGCTTCGCGTCGGGAGATAAACCTTACCTCGAGCTAAAATCTAATACTTTTTTCCCTTGTATAATAAATAACTATTAAATGTTATTATTCAATTTTTCCTTAATTCTTGGAAATTTATTAACTTATGAATTTTTTTTATAATTTCTTAGACATTCAAATATAATTTCTGTAACTTAAGTTGCATAGTTTTGAGTTTATTATAAAATTAGATTTTATAAATATTGATACTATCTTTCCTTATACACATGACTTTAATATATAAATATCGTTATAATATAGAGTATGTACAAATATTTCCTAAGTATATGATAAGAATAGTTGTTTTTACACTATTACTTTGACATTGTCCTCATCTGATCTAAGAGGTCATTACCAGTGCATAATATGTATGTTTGTTATACGATATTAAACTAAACTGTACATTTATTATAAAATAACCATCAGAATAATAATGATAATACGGAACTCGACAGGAAAAAAAATGAAACAGAATCAGGCGATTAACATACATACTAAGTTTATTGCTAACTGTAAGTATGGGAGTACTTAAAACACTTGGCTCTGCGAGAAGCCACACACGTTCAAGATTGATAAATCTGCGGCACATACTTCGACAGTATAATGAACTATGTGTATATCACTTTTTACACGCGTAATGAACCGAAGGACCGAATAGTAAATTTAATTTTATGATCCACAGCCACAGGATGATTGCTTTATGGCATCAATTATAAACGCATTCGTTTACGTTTTCTTCTGTGGCTTTTCAATAATTTTAATTTGAAATGAATGTTATTATATTGTGCGGATTTTAATAGTTAACATTCCGCTATCGTATATAACCGACCGTTTCGTTTTTATGGAACCTGCCCGCATTAGTTTTTAAGGCATAGTTCGTTTAATTTTATGAAGAGAAAAGGAAATCGCGGCTATAATGCATTAACGACACTTCTGCAACCTTATAAACAAGATAGAGCAGAAAAAGCAGAAAGTACCTATATATCCCATCTACCATTTGTTATTTCAATTATTAATATTTATAAGTGCGCATGTTTGATGAGTTTTTAAGTTTTTTAACACATGTCAGCTAAAGTACTAATTATTAATAATAAGATATTTTCTTTAGATATTTACTATATATCGCAGATGACATGCTTTCACTGACAAAAAGAAAAGACATAAAAGGATGGAATTAATAATATTTAATTTGTTCCTGGTGTCACTTGTCGAATGAATATTATTTCTCGTTTATATCATTTTATATCTAAGCATGGTAGATCTTATGATATGCTTCAATCATACACAAATCTAAGCTTGTTAATAAAGTAATTGGTGTACCACCGGGATATGTTTTGAATCCTCTATTATTTAGGATTTACGTTATTTCATTTTCAGTCAATATATCACAGGTTGTCGTATTCTATAGATTTAATTGTATATAATAAAAGCGAGCATATACGTGGGAGACGCCATAAATTCTCGGCCTGAGAGGCTTATACAGGTTGAAAGGTGTTCAAACTCCATCACGTTACGCATGCACATACTTAAGGTGTACACTATAAATATGACGGTTCGAAGCCTAGTAGTTTTTAGTAACCAGTCAACCAAAGTGACTAACGCACGAAAATGTCTAAGGTAACACGCGGTCATTAAATTTTTAACAAAAGAAGGACATACACTTTATCACATTAAACAACGTTTAGGCGGCGTTTACGGTGGTTCATCTCCTTCGTATTCAACTGTAAAAAAGTGGGCAAAATGTTTCCGTTTGGGACAAGAATCCCTGGAAGATGCTGATCGGTCGGTTCGACCAATTGAAGTGATAACGCCTTAACAAATTTCAATTATTGAACATTTAGTGCTAGAAGTAAACTACTACTTCCGGTCTGCCGATTTTACTGAAAATCTAATCAGATCTCAAGAGGGAGATTATATTCGTAAATATAAAATCTGGGATTGATACCTATATCGCCGTTTGAAAATGAAGGAATTAGAAGTGATAACAAACATTTCCGAAACAAGTGTTCGCCGAATTCTCCATGACCATTTGGGTATGAATAAAATTAGTGCTAGATGACTTCTTTCTGCTCTCCAACGTGAACGTCGAGTCGAATGTGCGCAGTCGTCTTTAAACATGTGTGGAGACGACCCAAAATCGATTTTTGAGTCCATTGTCACAGGGGATGGAACAATGGTTCTGTTTTACGATCCTCTATCGAAAAGGGAGTCCATGAAATGGCGGCGACCTGATGAACCTCGTCCCAGAAAGGCGAAAGTCGTTCAATCAACGAAAAAGATGATGGCCACAATATTCTGGGATTGTGCGGGCATTTTGCTAATTGACTTTAAAGAGCGCAATACAAGTGTGAACGGCACATATTATGCGTCTTTATTGCATAAATTAAGGGATAGTATTCCTGCAAAACGTCATGGAAAATTGACAAAAGGTGTGCGATTATTGCACGACAATGCTCCCGTCCATACTGCCGCCATTCCACAAGCTGCCATCCGCGAATGCGGCTTTCAAGAATTGGAATATCCACCGTATAGCTCGGATATGGCTCCTTGTGATTTTTTTTGTTTTCTAATTTAAAAAATGAGGTGTGGCCACCACGCGACTTTCTTATACGTATGTGCGTTTCAAATTATAGAGTTTTAAAATTTTTGTATATAAAAGTCCTATCATAATTACTTCTATTCTCTTAATAAATCTCTATAGAATGCATACTTTGCGAGATACTCGAAAGAAAGTGCTACTCGCTAAGAGTAAAAGTGTTACTTCCGGTTCGAATTTCGAAATTTCATTTATACAAAAAATATTTCAAAACTAACTCTAAATACTTTTGTACCATTGACAAATATTTATAGAATGCATAATTTACGACATATTGGCAAAAAATCGCTATTCGATAAGAGTAAAAGTGATACTTCCGGTCCGAATTTTGAAATTTTTTTTATACAAAAGAAATTGAAAATTAAGTTCTAAATACTTTTATATTCGCAGCGTACCTGTCTAAAAAGCATGATTTGCAAAATATTTGCAAAAAACTGATTATCGATAAGAGTATAAGACACTTCAGGTAAGAATTTCGAAAAAGTTTTTTAATAAAATTGTTCATAATTTCAATTTTAAGTACATATGAATTCTTTATAAATTTATCTAAACTTAGTAGTTGACGAAATATTGGCAAAATTCGATTTTTTCACCGAAGTAAACTACTACTTCCGGTCTGCCGATTTTACTGAAAATCTAATCAGTTCTCAAGAGGGAGATTATACTACTAAATGCAAAATTTGGAATAGGTAGCTATAGCTGTTTGACCGCTGTCGTGGTCACACACACACACATTTTTTAAAAACCACTTTTTCGGTATCAGGGGACTTCAAAACGTGGACAAATGCAAAAATCTCGAGGTCGAAAATTTTCATCATCACAATACTTCCTTATACTACGTATAAGAAAGTAAAAAGACCATAGAAAACGTAGTTTTAAGGACGACAGTGAGTTGCAAGCAGCTGTTATAGGACATTTTGACAGAAAAACTTCAGATTATTTTCACAAGGATATCGAATTATTAATTAATCGTTGTAATAAATGTACAGAAGTTAAGGGAGATTACGTTGAAAAATAAAAATTCTTATATTGTTCCAAGTTTCTTTTTTGTATATCAAGCCTAGAATTTATGGCGCCTGCTTCATACATATATCTCTTTTACGCACTTGCTCCACTGAAACGGGGCAGGTAGGTATAGGTAAAAATTGTGAAATTGGGGAGCAATGATTTGAGAGCGTATCAGGGAGTTTGTGATACCATGTGGTTTGTTAAAAATTGTTAAAGATCATCCAATAGCAGAATATGTGGGGTAACCACGGTACATAAGCAAAACAATTTGAATGACATTTTGTTGACAATCTTTATTCCAAATTTTCTAAATTCCAAAATTGAATTTTTGCAAATTATGAAGATAGAATAGAGATAAATTGATTAATCAATTAATTGCAATGAGCAATATGTTGATCGGCAAATATCGTTCAATTTTAATAATTTTCAAAAGTAAATAAACATTACTTACATAAAAATATAGTTCTACAATAGTTTGCGTCTTTGGTCCGCATTTGGTTCCCTGATTTTGACAACATCCTGAATCCTCCGAGCATCGATGCAGGATCGTGCAGTGTGGTATGTATGTTTTTCCATGACTAGGGTGCTCGTTATGTACTGGTAACACTTTAGGAATTGGTACGCGACATCTACCAGCTGCCTGCACCTTCAAATAGTGACTGACTGCAGCGTCAGCAGGATTTTCAACTGAAACAAAAAACAAATACAGTCGTTCGTTTGAACCGATTTCACATTTAATACATTTCTACAATAAAGACTTTGTTAAAGTACATCAAGTAACTGAATCTGATGTATTGATTTGTGTTCCGCATCGTATGCTTTACCTCTTAAAGTTGACGTAATATATGTATACCACTAAAGAAATTGAAGAGGTGGGTATACAGGCTGATTCATTTTCGACCCTCACCATCAGAATCTCGCTTATTATTGGATATAGAGTATAGGTTTACAATTGGAGAAATTGTTAAATTTTGCGTTTGTTGTGAATCTGTGAAGAAAATGGACCTGTTTCTTTTTAGCCATCATCAACTATCTAATTCATTATAGGCGCCATATTGGATTTAGATACCTCCAGAAGAGTTTTTTTTCTAATTTCAACCATGTACCACATGTTGACAAAAGTTTTTGATATTATGCTTTAATTGAAGGATTAAATTAGGTAGCCATGAAATTTTAATCCGTCCATTTACCATTTGTAAAATATCCTGTTGATTTTCATTCAAATTACTGTTGACATAAACATTACGCGGCTTAGTAAACGATCCATTCTCGACCAAATTACTATCAAGATCTAGAAAAATGGTACGATGAGGCTGTTATCTTTCTAGATACAAATATTTTGTACTCGCTACTGTTGAATTTCGGTTAGAAGAATTAAAAAATATTTATCATATCTCGTTTCTTTTCGTTAGTGTATGACATTTTTGTATTACTAATTAACGATAAATGAAATGTTTGACGGATTGAAATTTCATGGCTACCTAATTTAGTCTTAAATTTATTCTTTTAATTAAAGCATAATATCAAAAACTTTTCTCAACATGTAGTACGTGGTGGACATTAGAAAAATAAACTCTTTCTGAAGGTGTCCAAATCCAGTATGGCGCATATAAGAAATTAGATAGTTAATAATCAGCAGAAAGAAAAGAAACGTCATATAAAAATTACGAGTACACCATTGGATAGAGGTTTCAAAGTGGCCATAAGAATGTGTTTTCATATTTTCTCTACAAAGCCAAATGTAAGTGCTAGAAGTACAAGAACAAAATGGGGTTTTTGCGACTTTTTTTTAAACAAACATCATTTGTCACTGGTCAATTTTCTTCTTATTATTATTATTGATAACTCTTTGATAATGGCCTCATAGCCGAAACAATTGTTAGTGTATCTAATAAAGAAGTTGTGAAACTGAGCCAAGCGTTTATTTTAGAATAATTAATTAAGTTATTACAAAATGTTTCACCAAGAAATATCTGCGAAGTCAACCAATGAAAAAAAAAATAAAATAAAATATTATGAGTTTGACAAACATTAAAAATATAACATTATATGACAGTGAGTTATAAGTATAAATGACAAGATGACATATACAAAATTGTAAAAAATTTTATAAAGCGCACATCAGGTTTCAAAACTCAGATATATCACACTGTTAAATTTATATGTATGTCTTGTTTAAAAAACAATATTTTATACATAATATTTGAAAAACTAAAAGTGGTATTCATGTATAAAATTTTTTTTTTTAAAAAGAAACATGGCAATTACTGAATTTTAATTTCTTTCAAAATTTTGTTATTAACAAATTTTAGTAAACCTGAATAAATATTACTAAAATTTTGAGAGTCTTATCTGGAGTTAATATTTGGTTTAGTGTGGCAATTGTAAGATAATTAATAGTTTACTTAACAGTTGTCCCTAATTTCATTATTTTATATATCTGATGAAAGAATAAATATATTTTTTCGAAACGTTATTTAGCCAACAATTGTGTTTGAATCATTTATCCAGCCCAAAACTCTACTTTTATTAAAGTAGTAATTATTTCATACTATATTATATTAGCTAATTATCAGAAAATATATCATTAATCTAACTATATATAAATATTTATTATAAGTTGACTTCACCTTTCAGTCTCGTCAAATATTTACTCTTCACACATTGTAATAATAGTCATTGTTGCAACTTATGACACACTAAATTTATGCATGTTTATGCAGGAGTTGAAATGAACGACAATGCAATGATAAACAACCTAACAGTAAAATTATGGTTTATCGACTTTTTAGTACTGAATATAATTAGATTCCTTTCACGCTGGTAACATTGCAAATTAGTATTTTATAGCTGCGCTACCATATAAAGGCGAAAGAAAAATTAACGCGCTTTAGGGTTAACTCTTGTATGATGTATAGTGCGAAGCGAACGAGGTTTTCTGCTTTCCATTTTTGGTCATTTCAGTTTTACCAATGTGCATTAGGATGGTATCACTTTAATCACTTATTCGTATGGAATTTTGCGAAAAAAAAATTATGATTTTATTGACAATTTTTTTTTACATGGCCGTCATAAAACAAGCGTTTTACGTTATTGGCCGTTGGATAATAGATATTAAACATTAAATATATGTGATGACTTTCATAGAAGAAACTCAAAATGTAAAATAGCGTATTTTCTGCTCTACAAAATCTAGAACAGCGGTACTTAACCTCAAAGTTGCAAATCTATGTTAGTGGGTCTCGAAAAATTTCCATCGTCTTCCATCTTATAGTTCTTTAAACAACTATATCTGTCAAAGTAAACGTCAGACGATGTTGAAATTTTAATATCCTCTTGCAAACGCATGGCCTATCAGAAAATAATATCATTTTCTTCAGAAACAAACATTGATAGGCAAGTTCCATCTTCCCTTAAGTCATCTTCGTAGTTCATGATAGTTGAAGTAGATCATATAACAATGAATGACCCAAAGCTCACCATTTTTCATTTCATATTATTGACATAAAATTAATTTTGATATAAATAAAAAATCTGTACACGAATTTCCCATAAGTAAATAAAATAAATCAAAAATATTTTCTTGGCGGATATCATAACAAACCAATAAGGTTTGGCGGTTGAATTACAAAAGGTATGTCTTTACTCAATAATGAAATCTCACTTTTATCAAAATATTTATCAAATATGTGTTTCATTGATATTTCTCTGCGTTTTTTTTTTAGTAAACAGTCATAGTGGCTGTTATCTAAATAGTATTTCATGCTTTTAATAATCTAGCATAATCCCATTCCAGTTGATTAAAATTTTGGCATATGAGTGTCTTCGGCCGTTATCTTCCGTCTAGATCTAGGGTAGGGTGTCGATTGTCGAATGACATTAAAAGATGATATTCTGAGGTATATGGAATTTCAGAAAAGCGTCTTAAATATATTTAATATCTTTTTCTTCTTCATTTGAAACGTTGCTATGTTGTAACGATTAATGATGAAATACCTATTATGGGCTCAATTAGCAGAGATATTTTTGAGTACGTGAAATTAATGTTTTATTTATTGCGTCATATCTATACGCATGTTCTTTAGAATTACATACCATTCGCAAAAGTTAAAGATTCTAAAAAGAATTAAATGGAACATCCTGTATATATGTCATATGTCATGGAAAAATACTTAAAATTTACTATTTAAAAATATCACTTTCTTCTTGCTTGTGGGCGATATTGCAAAAGTTATAGAATATTATCTCTGAATAAACCCGATTACGACTTAAAAATATGTTACCATGACTTATATTACACATAGTATAACTAAACTTAATCGAAAAGAGTCACTTCTAATTAGAGGTGGGCAGTTCGGGTCCGAACCGGTTCAGTGAACCGAATCCCAGCAGGGAACCGAGGGAGCCGGTTCACTAACTTTCAATGAACCGGATCTCAGCTCACTTGGGTCGACTGAATAAGTTGGAAATTATACTTGGAATACGGTCGCAGGTTGGATTGAAAAATAAAAATTGATATTATATAACAGGTAGGGTACGCACTAAAATATTTATTTTTGTAGAACATAACAGCATATTGTATAAATATATAAAATGAATATACTGAACTGAATATCAAAATGTAAAAACAACTAAACAGCTTACGTATAAATCTAAATTCTACATTGATAATTTACAAATTATAATTTAAAAAATTGATTTGTGAAGTATTCGCGGTTGTTAATCGACTTCTCCTGTCAGTAATAATGTTCCCAGATTTACTAAAAATGCGCTCGCAAGGAACAGATGTAGCCAAGACACATAAACGTTTTTTTACTATTTCGTAAATTCTGGGATAGACATCTTTTCTTTGATGCCACCATTTTAGTGGATCTTGTTGTCTATTGATTATCGATTCATTTAAGTATTTATCAAATTCAATTCTTTTACCTGTTCTATGTCGGTCAAAGACCCATAACAGTACTTATTTGTTATTTATATAGTTCTCAAAAGTATTCCTTTTAATATAATAAAATAAACTATTTAATTTATTAGTTGTCTGTGAGTTACAAAATTCTTACAAATATTTTTATTACACCTGCATCATAATCATAATTGCCATTTAATAATGCTATGAAAATTATGAAATGCTCTAGTTCTAATTACTTTTTGTTCGAATGGCATTCTCTTTAATAATTATAAATACTAAATGAATGTATAATTTAGTTTTACATAGGTATATTTTGCTTAATTTGTGTAGGTACAACAATCTGATAATTAGTCAAATTTGTGTGAATTGTACCTTCAAATAAATTGTTTGTCAAACGTTTTGTATAATTGGTGTGCGCGCAGCCTAAATTATCATCCCGGTTCGTTTGCGCCGACGACGGCGCCGAGTATTACATACGGTATGCTATTACGGATCCACACGGTTCAAATGAGCCAGTTCCTGGACCCGGCTCACTATGAGGAGCTGAACCGAGTGAGCCGGGTCAATGAAAGAACCGTTTTGCCCACCTCTACTTCTAATCTTTTCTTTTTACAAATAAGCAATTTTTAATAAAATTTTAAAACGCATAAAAAGTTTGGATGTTCATGAATTAGCAATAGTATAAAAAATGAGGTGTGGCCACCACACGACTTTCTTATACGTGTGAAAGTGTTACTTCCGGTCCGAATTTTGAAATTTCATTTATACAAAAAATATTCCAAATCTAACTCTAAATACTTTTGTACTCTTCATAAATATATATGGAATGCATAATTTACGACATATTTGCAAGAAATCGCTATTCGATAAGAGTAAAAGTGGTACTTCCGGTCTGAATTTTGAAATTTTTTTTATACAAAAGATATTTAAAAGTACATTCTAAATACTTTTATACTCGTAATGTACCTGCCTAGAAAGCATGACTTGCGAGATATTCGCAAAAAACTGATTTTCGATAAGAGTAAAAGACCTACTTCCGGTAGGAATTTCGAAAAACTTTGTTAATACAATTTTTCTCAAATTTAATTTTGAGTACATTTGAATCCTTTATAAATTTGTTTAAACTTAGTAATTGACGAAATATTTGCAAAATCGATTTTTTCACTGAAGTAAACTACTACTTCCGGTCTGGCGATTTTGCTCAAAATCTAATCAGTTCTCAAGAGGGAGATTATATTCGTAAATACAAAAGTTGGAATTGATATCTACAGCGGTTTGACCGCTATCGTGGTCACACACACACACACAGACACACACACAGAGAGAGAGAGAGACACACAGACATTTTTTAAAAACCACTTTTTTGGTATCAGGGGACCTCAAAACATGGACATCTGCAAAAATCTCGAGGTCGAAAATTTTCATCATCACAATACTTCCTTATACTACGTATAAGAAAGTAAAAAATATCGCAGTCGCTCTGTCAATAATTGTTTAAACACTGTGATTGCTTGCTGGCGCAAAGATATACAATCAAAAATATCCAAATATGCGACTGCCATCGATGAGTTTTTTTCAAAAATTGTTAGATTTGAAGAAACTGGCAGTATTCCGTAAGAAAAAAATGAGGTGTGGCCACCACACGACTTTCTTATACGTATGAGCGTTTCAAATTATAAAATTTTAAGAATTTTTTTATACAAAAATTATTTAAAATCTTATTCTAAGTACTTCTATTCTCTTAATAAATCTCTATAGAATGCATACTTTGCAAGATATTATTAAAAAAGTGCTACTCGCTAAGAGTAAAAGTGCTACTTCCGGTTCGAATTTTGATATTTTTTTATAGAAAAAATATTGAAAATTATGTTTTAAATACTTTTATACTCGTAACGTACTTTTCTAAAAAGCATGACTTGCGAAATATTCGCAAAAAACTGATTTTCGATAAGAGTAAAAGACCTACTTCCGGCAGGAATTTCGAAAAACTTTATAAATAAAATTATTCTCAATTTTAATTTTAAGTACATATGAATTCTTTATAAATTTATTTAAACTTAGTAGTTGACGAAATATTGGTAAAATTCGATTTTTTCACTGAAGTAAACTGCTACTTCCGGTCTACCGATTTTACTGAAAAAATAATCAGATCTCAAGAGGGAGATTATACACGTAAATACAAAATTTGAATTGATATCTCCAGCGGTTTGACCCTACGAGGAAAGAATAGAACAGGAGAGATAATAAACTGGTGGGCGAATAAGTATTATTTAGACGGAGTTACCACTTTAAGGCAGGTCACTTATGGCAATATTGACCAATCATAATTTATAAAATGAGTATTTTGAATAACTTGTCATATATCTGACATGTTTGATTATGTGTTCAGTGGTGTAACATACATATTCTATCCATTGAGGCGGCCATATTGAGTTACCGTTTTGGACAAATATTATTTTTAAGGAGACTCTCTCCTGTTCTATTCTTTCCTCGTAGGTTTGACCGCTATCATGGTCACAGACAGACAGACACACAGACATTTTTTAAAAACCACTTCTTCGGTATCAGGGGACCTCAAAACGTGGACATCTGCAAAAATCGCGAGGTCGAAAATTTTCATCATCGCAATACTTCCTTATACTACGTATAAGAAAGTAAAAGGAGCCTTAGAAAAACACATTCAAAAAAGGTTCCTTCGTTACGTCTTCAAGAAAATCCTACACAATCGTGCGTAAACTTCTCTGTCATTGATGTGAGGAAAAAGTTTATTAAAAAACCTGAAAGAAGTTTAAATTATATGTATGATACATGCGCTTACACCAAGATCTACAGAGGAAGTTTTTATATACGATGTTCCACACAACACAGGCAGAAGAAGGATACATTCTTAAATATTTAATTTTAAGTACTTTTCAATGACATATTGCTGTGAATGCAACAATGCTTCGAAATGGTAAATTTTTATTTGAGATGAAAATGTAACAACAAATTTTTATACTGTGATACCTATTTGTCTAATTGATAAAAATATTGTAACACATTCTTCATTAATTCATTCGTATCAGCATAAAATTTTAAATTTTCTCATCTTAAAATTAATGATGAGAAAAGAAAATTAATTGAATATACTTGTTAAAAAAAAACTAAATTAAAAATTGAACTCTAAATGTATAAACTATCAAATCGTGAGTTAATAAGCAGTGCGTATAGGCCCTATACTCTGACTTTATTATAGTTTAACGGACTCTCGCTATATCAAATTTATTAATAGTCTATAAATTTTACGTTTTTATTACTCGAATTACAAACTTAAAATCTACAGGTTTTATCCTGTTTTTGACCTTATATACTAAAACAAATGCCGATCGACGATTTAGCGCCTCTCTTATTCAATTAAATTTTAGGTTGGCATCTTTTTCAAACACGTTCGTGATGAAAATCTTTTGTCCGTTTTTTAGGTTTTCACACTCACACAGGTACACTTAGATCATTGCCTTTTTCACTGTTTGTCACATATTTCCTCTTGCCATGTATTAATTTTATTCTGATTTTTCTTTTAGAAACTCGTCGGTCTGGTAGCAAAGGAAAAACGTTACATACAATGGAGATTTTCCTTGCCGAGTTCGTCTTGCGAAGAACTGTCGCCTTCATCACATCCTGCCTGACTTCTAACCATGTTCTTTCTTCAGGTAAAACGTCTATCTGTAGAATGCTATAAACAAACATTAACATTGTATTTTTCTTTTGCAGGTATCTAAACCACACATGACCATTTCCAGAGTCTTTGAAGCCCTTGAGCTACACATACAAGAACTAACAAGTGTCTTTTGTGTCTTTTGAACTCATATTATTATGTATTATATTTACTATCTAACATTTCTTACTAGAAATGTTATAATATCCTTTTTTTATATAACGTGTACGTATCTAATACATATTTAGTTTTATTATTAGAATCTTTCTTATGAATTAGTACCATTATTCATGTTCAAATTTGTATTTCTTTATTCAAGACTGGATCATTTTCTCGAGCACGTCTTGTTTTGTTTACATTCATATTATGGCATTTATGTGTATTTTAGTCAAAATAAAGCCTATTGATTTATTTAGTATTTCTATTGTACCTAATATTTCTACTTATCTAACTATGTATACCAACAATTTATATATTTTGATGAAGGAGTTTATCCTTAAATGTTGGCAACCTATTCTACTTATATGTATCTATTTTAAACTTATACCTTAACTTTAAATAAACATTTTTAAAATAAAATGAGTATTCTTTTTTTAATAACTAAATTAATTATTAAAATTATTATTTTCGACAATGTGAAGGTCACAACAATATGTACCATTTAATTTTTTTTAGAATTTCTTTAATTTAATTCTAAAAAACATGGGTAGATATGTCGAGATAAACATTAGTTTCGCGTACTGAAAAGATATCTCTACTAATTGAGCCCATAATAGGTATTTCATCACCAATCGCTATTTCATAGCAACTTTTCAAATGTTGTACAATTTTTAACGAATAATCGCCATATACTGCATGACATGGAAAGTGCAACACCAAGAATGGGTGCGAATTTTTTGACCAAACTTGGTAGAAACGTATAATTAGTCAAAAGCAATAATTGATTAAAATTTTGTTGCGATAGATCAAGTGGTCATGACACATCTGACACTTCATTCAGTTTTCGCTGACATTAATGTGTGGTGTATTAATTGTTTGTTTGAAATGAATTTCAACGGTTTTGTCTTATTATACCTTTGTTTAACGTGTTTAAAGAGTTTTATTATGCCTAGAGTGCGGCAACGTGGAAATTATCGCCAATTAAGCGAATTCGACAGAGGTCGAATTGTTGGTTTGCGAGAAGGTGGTTTTTCATACAGGGAAATTGCAAATCGCCTTAACCGGAACCAATCCACCATTATGCGCTGTTATCAATCATGGACTAGGGAAGGTCAGGAAAGACGCCAAAGAGGAACCGGAGGCCGAAGAACAACTAATGAGATACAGGACCGCCGCCTTCGCTTAATGGCACTAAGAGACAGGTTTTCCAGTACCAGATCAATTGCTGACGTGTGGTTAGGTAATATTGGTCGTCCTGTAACCCTTCGAACCGTTTATCGTCGAATTAGGGGTTTCGGCTTACAATCTTCTCGTCCACATCTTGTGTTACCACTTACGGCTCAACACCGACAGCAACGTTTGGAGTGGTGTAGATTGCGACTGCACTGGAGCGTGGAGTGGCACAGGGTGGTATTCAGTGATGAATCTCGATTTTGTCTAGGGATGCATGATGGCCGTATGAGGGTCAGACGAAGACGTGGGGAACGTCGTGATATTCAGTTTTCCGTTGAAAGGCATGTGCATCGAGCAGTGGGTGTTATGGTATGGGGTGCTATAGCATATGGGAGTAGGTCTCAATTGGTGTTCATCCAAACCACCATGAACGCCCAGCGTTAGATTGATGAGGTGGTAGAACCCCATATTTTTACCATATCTTCAAACGCTCGAAGACCCACTTTTCCAGCAGGATAATGCCCCTCCCCACGTAGCGAGAATTTCTATAAATCGCTTGGAAGAGGCTCATGTCAATATCTTGCCATGGCCACCCAAATCCCCCGACCTCTCGCCAATAGAACATGTTTGGGACATTATGGGATCCCCCGCAGACACTAATAGCTCTCCGGCATGAATTACAGGTTGCTTGGGACACCATACCCCAAGAGGATATCGACCACCTAGTCGAATCAATGCCACGAAGAGTGAGGGAGTGTGACACTAATAGGGGCGGTTCAACACATTATTAATAAAAATTATGTTAAATTGTGTTAGTCTTTTGTTGTTTTTCTTTGAAATTTTAATCAATTATTGCCTTTGACTAGTTATACGTTTCTACCAAGTTTGGTCAAAAAATCCGCACCCCTTCTTGGTGTTGCAGTTTCCATGTCATGCAGTATATCTCAAAAACAGTTGAAAATCGACAAATTCAAATTCATGTAATCTTAATCAGCTCTTCAAGGGCTATCAAAAAAGGTAAAAGAATGCATGGCATTCCATATAAAATAATGAGTTGTTACCACCACACGACTTTTTTATACGTATGAGCGATTCAAATTATACACAAGTTTTAAATACTTTTATTTTCTTAGAAAAATAAACCTGTAAGTATGTATGTTTCTTCAAGTCCAAATATTAAAAAAATATATACATATATTATTCAAAATCCTATTATACGTACTTCTATTCTTTTAAGGAATCTCTGTAGAATGCATGCTCTATATACAAGATATTCGAAAGAAAATGCTACACGCTAAGAGTAAAAGTATTCTACAAAAAAAAAAAAATCGTTTATACGAGTAATATTCCAAATCTAGCGCTAAATGCTTTTGTACTTTGGATAAATATATATAGAATGCATAATTTACGACAAAAAATAGCTATTCGATAAGAGTAAAAGTGTTACTTCTACATTATTAAATACCAATAATGCACTTTGCCGCTCCGCTAGGACACCCGGTATAATAATAATGTTGACCAGTAATAAATCAACTAACCCCTTTATACAATACTTTACCATCAAAATTATACTAACAACTCGCTCCTAATCATTAAATTAATCATATTTCCAGACATTCGTCACTGTCAGACGTTTAATGCAATAAACATTCACGGTCTGTGTTTACACTAATTTCGACTAAATCAATTCTACATCGCTGCTTAATGGCCGAAACTAATAATCGTCATTGCGTTATTGTATTTTCATATTCACTCAGTGTTTCCGTACAGGAAGAAAAAGAATGCGTGTAGTAATAGTAATATGTAGCAATAACAAAATGAAGTATTAGTCGACAATTAATAACACCTCTTATAAGATTTATTGATTGCAATTTGTATACGTGTTACATCCTTCATTAAGAACGTGTAGATATTTTTCTTTATATACCTTCTATCAAACGCGTTGAACTTTCACTCGAGTGGTGTATTCGTAAGAGCAATAATTGTGTGTAAAAGAAATAATTAGCACTAGGCTGCATGAAAAATTTTTTCACGCGGAAGCCTCTCTTGTCCTAAAAGAGAAAACGGCGTTCCTGTTGTAATTATAACAGATGGAGCCTGTAACAAACTCGTCTAACTCGTCTATTATTATCTGCAATATAATATTTCTCCACACTTGATAATTTCTTATGGAAAAGTATGCGTGAAGTGTTTTCCTCGAGCATTGTCGTCTTTGATCTCAGAGATAGAATGTTTATAATGTTTCTTTTCTTGAATTCATTCTTTCGCAATCCCGCAAACTTTAGATGTTTGTCAGTCGAGGTTAAGAATGTAGACTCTCACCGGAACAGAATTCGATCCATCTCTTTGATATGATTTCATTCATTTCACTCGGCGATTTATATGATTGGATATGTCTCAGTTTGCCTTCGTTAATCAGTTTAAAATATGTGTCAGTCATTTCTAACCTAATTAAATTTAAAAGCTCCTGTTATTTCGTGAAAGATGAAATTTCGCAAATTCTATATTACGAATGAGGTAATCAATATGTATTTTGGCATCAAACTCATTAAGAGGGTGGAGGAGTATTTGATCAATCAATCAATCAGGCAATCACTTATTTCAGGATAGTGTACAGACACAGATTGGCAGATACAGTATCAGAAATTGTCAGTGTATAGATAAATCAAACAATAATATAATTAACTTAATATCTTCTTTACCACAAGTATTTAAAACCAAATTTGTATTTCTGGGGTATGTGGTATTATTTAAGAGGGGCATTTACCAACTGTATCCGGGTGAATCGAAACTTATGCAACTTGTATTACTAGCGGGACGATAGACGCAAGGGAGTGCGAGTAGGTGGACCTAGACCAGTGGTTTCCAAACTTTTCCGAGTCGCGGAGCCCTTTTTCAATTAAAATTTTTCCATAGCGCCCAGAAGGGTATATTCATCTTTTATTGAAATTCAACATTCTGTCTTGCTTTCAAACTGTTGTCGCAAGATAACTCCATAAAATTATCTTCTTCCGCAGAAGTAAATTCAGACGGAGCGTTAAATGGATCTTAAATCCATGCAAACCTACCGAAATTTTCATTTTGAAAGTATTTCTCAAACCACATAGTTAGCTGTGATAAGTGCCCTTCAAACATGTTTTTTATATCTTGAGAAATATCAAATTCATTTGACTTTAAAAAATTCTGCAAAATTAAAAAACAATCTTTGCCTACATTTTCATTCCATGCATCAGGTGCATGCTTTTTCCCTGCAGAGAGAGATTAAGAGAATTCAGCCTTTCAAAAATGTCGCATAAATATGCCAGTTTTATTAAAAAAATCGTGATCAACAAAAACTTCTGCATCTCTGTATCCTTCCTCTTTATGGAAAATAAAAATTTCTTGCCGCAATTTAAAGGTACCTAATAAAACATTACCACGATAGAGTCATCGTGCACTGTGATAGAACAACAAAGACGAGTGTTCGGCTCCCATATTCTCACACAGCTTTTTAAAAAAACCGTGCTTTCAATAGACGAGATTTTATAAAATTTACCACATTTACCACACATTCTAACACCTGAATCAGTGCAGGACTCAGATGCTTTGACGCAAGCGTTTCTCTATAAATACAATGGGCTCACAGTGCATTTGATGATTTGCTTCGAATATGTGTCTGTAATCCTCCATAGCAGCCAGACATGGAGATCAGACACCAACGCACTTAGGCCAATTCAAATTATTTTCAAATATGAATGTATCAAGAATCACAAACAGGTCCTGAGTCTCCGGTCCTGCAGTGATATTTTTACAAAACAGAGGGTCTTCTTTAATGTTATTACCATCTATAAACCGTACATAGCATATCAAATGAGCATCTTTATTATTATCCGAAGCTTCATCTAGCTGTAATCCCAATTCCCCTCCTCAAATTTTTTCAATCAACTGATGGTTCATATCTTCCGCCATATGTTTTATTCTCCGACCAATTGTGTTATTGGACAAAGGCACTTTTAAAAGCAGCTTCCCGGCAGGTTCACCAACCATGATGTTCACGATATTTGCAGCAGCCGGAAGAATAAGTTTTCTGCGATGGTATTTCGCGATTTTGTAGCCAGCTTGTAAGATGCTAGTAAGGCGTTTTTTAGTATAGATGCAGTCTTCCAAAATGTATTATGTTCTTGTTTCTGTTTTTTTAACTTCTTGGCAAAAAAAAAATAATGAGGTTTGCTAATCTAGATATTTTTAGTTTCTTATTTTGTTTTGTACAATATTTCACGGTGCCTCTGCGAAGAGGTCACGGCGCCCCGGGGCGCTATTTTTGTGGTTATTTCTAAAACACATAACATTTTTAAGAAAATAAATTAACACAAAAACTGAACATGACATTATAAATTTATGCCTTCTACATCGCTAACCCAAATTTGAGATTCTAAAATTACAAAATAAATTTAAAAAACGCAAAACGACGATGCCTTATGGGGCCATAGTTTTCGATGGGTAAACGCTCCTCATAAAGAAATAAAACTAAAATTTGACGTTTCGACTGTGTTTAACGTCTTTATCAAAAATAATATAAAACCATGTCAATAAAATTTCTCCTCGTTTCCTGTAATTGTCATTGTTTCAAACGGCAATGCAAACACCTTTTGAAGCGATGTTTTACAAACTGAAATTTTAAATGACAATTTTAGAAAACGACGAGAAATTTTATTGACATGCTTTATATTTTTTTGGATAAAATTTAGCAGTGCTTACTCAGTGTATTTCTGAAGTTTTGGACAGGCGCGGCCAAGTTGATGTGATATATACTGACCATTCGAGAGCATTTGACATGATTGACCAATGAGCTTCTTCTGTCTAGATTGGGTTCGTTTGGCTTTGTTCCTTCTGCTGTTGGCCTCATTAGATCTTACCTCTCTGAGAGAGGATGCTATGTGTGCTACAATTGATTTTCTTCCACTGAGTTTATACTTACTTCCGGTGTTCCACAGGGTACAAATTTAGGTCCCCTATTCTTCATATTATTTATGAATGATCTCCTACAGATATATTCCCCTGTACTTGGATATGCTGATGATATTAAGATCCATTCTGTGATTACCAGTGCTGCTGATGCATTCAGACTTCAGAGAAATTTAAATGTATTGTCTTCATGGTGTGAAAGTTCTGGACTCAAGTTAAATGTTGATAGATGTTGTACAGTCACTTACACACTGTCTTCCACTTCATACAATTCTTCCCAGTACATTGGCGATAATATGTTAAAGAATAACTTTCAATCCTAGTATAAGCTTCACGTCTCACGTTATGAACATTTGTACATCGGCATTCAGATTATTGGGTTTTGTCATGCGTCTTTCTAAATACTTCACGGATGTGGCATTGTTGAAATCTTTATACTCTGTTTAAGCTTGAATATGCCTCTTTAATATGGTTTGCCATCTATGCAAGTGATTGCTTGGCATTGGATCGTGTCCACTGTAGGTTCTTTTTGAAAACATGAAGCCTAGAGTTCAACTTTGTCTTCAAAATAATGTTCAACATTACCAACTTTTGCTTTAGTATTATTTTCTTCTAATTTTGACTATTGTAATATAAAATTTTTCAAAAATCAAATTACTTACTATTTATACACATTTACATGACATAACAAAACTATCAAGATTATGCATTTGTGTCTGATTGAGTGTACTGTCACAAACCATTAAAAAAATATGGCCGTCTGTAACCAAGGAAAGTATTCGAAGGCACGGTAAATACGCCCCACTGGTCATATATCATATATCTCCAGAATTAAACATCTATTTTACAAGGAATTACTGCTGTGCTGTGTGTAAAGTTTATTAAGAGATATTTAAATGCAAAAGCTGCTTGTGCCCGCACACTAACTAGTTACATTTAGGAATACGTGAATTAACTCTGAATACTTAATTTTAATTCCTTTTTTTTAGATCGTAATTGCACCAGACCACTTCTCATAAGCCCATTAAATTAGTTAAGCGATAAATGTCCGCATACTAGATGAGATTTTGGCGCGCATGCTGTCTAAATTTAACAGAAACTCGTAATTAAAAGCGATCACAAATTATACGGTGTGTAATTCTATATGAGTGTAATTGTCAGTGTCGATTTGGGTCATCGGAGATCTCGGCATCATTACTGTTCTAATATTCAACATGGTAATCGTGAAGTTTCAATTAAACACGTACGTGTGGGGATTGTATTTCGTAGTTTCCAAATGAAAACGTTGTTGCTAATCGAGTCTATTCGCGGAATTCGTATTAAATATGCGAGAATTTGTAGTGTTTGAATGGGTCATTATAAGCAAATTCTACATACGATCATGAAAACGAAAAATGGTTCATACCCTGTTCAGGGGAAATGCCATGATGTCTTTCTTGAAGAATGATTCTTCGAAGATACGAAGGCATAGAACAGATATGGTGTTTATTTACAATTTATTGCACAATAAAATTGATGTCCCATCTTTTTTTTTAGCAAAGATCATGTTTGTTGTACCTTTGTACCCATGTCGCACAAAGATTGTGTTTTATTATTATTAATAAATTTATTCATTTTTCTTTGTCCTGTAATTAGATGTATGTCTGTTGGGCAATAAAGATTATTATTATCTCTACAATTAAAGAATCATAACGCCGAAATGAAATATTAAAAAATCAGTGCCCTTCGGTAGGAAACAAAATCATTTTTATCAGATATATACTGCTGCGCTGAAAGCTATCCCATCTTCGAGGATTCAAACAGAAAGAAGAGATAATGAAAAGCATCGGTATTATGCGTTTAATATAATCAGATTCAGCAAACGTACCGTTCACCCAGTGAAGACGGTCATGGGTTTAATTAATAATTCCTGATGTTGGTAGAAAAATGTAAAAAAAAAAAACCCAGATTTCAATTAAGAATCTGAGTCACCAGCAAAACAAGATAGGCTAGAGTTGTAAATCAACCTATGACCCCGAGATGCGTCAAAATATCAATAAACAAAATACGATTAAATCTCAATATCCATATCTGCCAAAAATCCAAGGAAATAAATCGCAAAAAATTAAAATGCGTATTTTAACGACATATAAAAGCAATAACAAGCTTTAGATATTCAGAAATTTCGAAAAATCAGTGAATAAATTGTTGTTATCCCCAAACATTTTTTCATCCCCTATTGGGAACTTAAGGGTCGCCGTACGTTAGGCAATCAACATGCCAGATGAGTCACAACAGGGATAGTTGTGTCTTTTAAACGAGACTTACCCATTACGTTCCGTAGTAATTTCTGGTGTCTTCGTTATTTACTCAATTCTAATTGATATTATGAATACTAACTAAAAAAAAAAAACGTCTGTACGATGGGCAAATACAGTTAGGCATTGTAATATTAAATTTGGCATCAACAGATTTTATTATTTATTGGTGTGCAAATGGAACATTTTTGACAATAAATATGCCCATAGACTACCAATATGTAAAAACTTTATATATATATTAAAATTCAATTGTTTTAGAAAAATGTTACATACAATATGTTTATGCAATAATAGAACATAATAGATATTTACTAAAGTAAACAAGAGAATATTATTCAAAAAAATTATTATTACTAAGGATGGGATTTGATAAATTTACTATTCCACATACAATAATAAATATATCGTCTATTAATGGAATTAAATATACTGGCAACAGGTTTGTTAAAATCTTAAGAAGTTTTTTATACGTTGGTTTGTTCTCTCTTGAACCCTAGCTAGTGACCCAATAATTTTACTGGTTGAACAATTTTTTTTTTTTTTTTGGGAAAGGTTCCAATATTAATTTTGACTTTGCTCTCAGAGTTATTCAGAAATAATACTGAAAATAATAATAATATTTATTTAACCTATCGAATGTAAGTACAAGAATTATATGCAAAGTTATAGACAATATTACATAAACATCAGAGGTCTACAAATCGTGATACAGAGTAGAAGGGATTATCCACGCATAACTGAAAACATCTTTTTTGAAATTCTTACGTCAGCTTTATTTTATTATGCGTAGTATAAGGAAGTATTGTGATGACAAAAATTTTCGACCTCGAGATTTTTGCAGATGTCCACGTTTTGAGGTCCCCTGATATCGAAAAAGTGATTTATAAAAAATATCTGTGTGTAGTATGTGTGTGTGTGTATGTCAGTATGTGTGTGTGTGTATATCAGTATGTGTGTGTGTGTGACCACGATAGCGGTGAAACCGCTGTAGATATCAATTCCAAATTTAGTATTTACATGTACAATCTCCCTCTTGAGATCTGATTAGTTTTTCAGTAAAATCGGTAGACCGGAAGTAGTAGTTTACTTCAGTGAAAAAATCGAATTTTGCCAATACTTCGTCAACTACTAAGTTCAAACAAATTTAGAAAGAATTCATATGTACTTAAAATTAAAATTGAGAACAATTTTATTTAAAAAGTTTTTCGAAATTCCTCCCGGAAGTAGGTCTTTTACTCCTATCGAATATCAGTTTTTTGCGAATATTTCGCAAGTCATGCTTTTTAGACAGATACGTTACTGGTATAAAAGTATTTAGATCTTAATTTTCAACACCTTTTCTAAAAAAAATTTTCAAAATTCGGACCGAAAGTACCACTTTTACTTTTACCGAATAGCGATTTTTTGCAAATATGTCACAAATTATGCATTCTATACAGGGTTATGATAAAGTAACGCACAAAATTCATAAAACGTACAATGTTCATTTTTGAAAAAAATGCAAATACACGTCAAACAATTTATTTTATTCCGCGTCTTTTAACATAAGTCAAAAAAATAGAACGTCAAATTTGTAAAAGTTATGACGTCATCAATATTTTTTTAAATATGAAGCTTGGTTTTTTTTTTACTTTATTTGATAAAGCTTGTTTTTCTGCATTATAAAGAAATAATTGAAGTGGGGGTCACATAAGAAAAAACTGAGAGAATTAATAAAAAATAAAATAAACTAGTTTTTGAATTTATGAAAAGAAACTAAATATTAAAAGAATTAATAATTATTAGTCAGATAGTGAACGGGACACAGTTTGAACAATTCCTGTAATAAATCGTTTTGGTTTAATGGACTGTTTAGTTAATTTAAATGTTATTACTATAATAAAGTTTATTTTGTGTTTTATTAATTCTCTCAGTTTTTTCTTATGCGATCCCTACTTCAATTATTTCTTCATAATGCAGAAAAACAAGCTTTATCAAATAAAGTAAAAAAAACCAAGATTCATATTTTAAAAAAATATTGATGACGTCATAACTTTGACAAATTTGATGTTTTATTTTTTTGACTTATGTTAAAAGACGCGGAATAAAATAAAATGTTTGACGTGTTTTTGCATTTTTTCAAAAATGAACATGTACATTTTATGAATTTTGTGCGTTACTTTATCATAACCCTGTATATATTTATCACGAGTACAAAAGTATTTAAAGCTAGATTTGCAATATTTTTTGTATACATGAAATTTCAAAATTCGGACCGGAAGTAACACTTTTACTCTTAGGGAGTAGCACTTTTTTTTCGAATATCTTGCAAAGTATGCATTCTATAGCGATTTATTAAGAGAATGATAGTACTTAGAATAGGATTTTGAATAATTTCTGTATAAAAAAATTCTTAATATTGTATAGTTTGAAACGCTCATACGTCCAAGAAAGTTGTGCAGTGGCCACACAGAAACACAGAAACTATTGCAAGATGTCGAAAATACACTGACTGGCAAAATGGACAATTCTTTCGTAACAACTATTAACTTTTTACTTGGCAATTGATACATATTCACGCATAGTATATAAAATCTGCGTGCTGTGTTCCCAATGCTCCAGTTAACAGTTATATAAATAATTCTTGTACACGCACAGGCAATATACTGGAATTTCTTCTCGTTCTACAGATTGTTCTCGAAGCGGTTGAACATTCTTTCACTTTTTCCGTTGCCGCTTCGAGATTTTTGTTGTTTTCCGACTTCGACGAGAGACTTCCTTATTGTACGGCAGACATTACGGCACCGTCGCGTTTGTTAGAAGTACTTATAAATGTAAGCCAGTCGCATAGCGTTGGGGTCCGACATAATTGGCAACCTTGTCCGTAATGTGTAATGGACGCAAACTACATCCGAAACCTCGTTTCTTTTCTCTGGGCGATCATTGGAATGAAAGGAAACAGTAGCGGGCTTGTCTCAACTATATATCGCAAAAAAATCACAACAAAAGATAGTTCCAATTATCGAAAGGTTAATATCGCCCTGGCGGAAAGCTTTAAGTGCTAAATAATGTAATTGCTTAATAACAGGAAATGAATAATTATAGAAAATTATGAACGTAATAGTACTAGTGAAAATAGAAATGTCAGGGGATAATATAGACGGAACATAGAAAAAATATTTATAAATACATGCTGTATATGTCGCAGGCTAGAGTCATTTTCGGCAAATAGCTTTTGCCTAGGCAAATGATATCTCCTTGGCAAATAGCTCCATGTCATTTATTTCTGCTCAAAAGCTATTTTCCTAGGTAAATGTTATCTGCCAGCTGGGTTTTAAGGCAAAAAGATTCACAATAAAACAAATGTCGTAGGCGAATAGACTTCTTCTCTTAAAACGAAATAAACAATAAAATAAACACAAGTAAACAAGGGAAATTGTATTTTTATCCCTATCAAGTTGAAATACAAACGTAGAAATTTAAATCTCTTCGGTCTGTATTTTATCAATAAGATCTGATGGCAGATTTGTAGAGCGTAAACCTATTTTCGGATCTGCACCATATAGACTTTTATAAGGTGATCTACCAATGATACGATGATATGATGTATTTTTTAACCATTGCACAAAGTAACACCCGATCGACCAACGAGAAGTTTTATTTTTTTCCATCCACATTCTTAATATTTGTTCAACATCTTGGTTTGCCCTTTCAACGGACCCTTGGCTTTGATGGTGCCTGGGACGTCCATGTACGATTCTGCTTTCTGACCATAACAAAACCAATTCTTTTATTACTTCGACTGTAAACTCCCGTCCATTATCACTCTGCCGGATCACTGGTACACCTTGCTCGAGAAAAATTTTCAGTAATTCGTTGGCTACTTCCTCAGCCTTTTTGTTTGTAACGGTCTCCAATATAAAAATTTTGTGGAATGATCTTGGTAGTTTAATAGCCATTTATATTTACCATCTGAGCAGGGTTGAAAGTCAATTAAGTCAAGTTGTCCTCTTTGATTGAAGTCTCTTGATGTTATCGGTTTTACAACCAAACCAGCATGCTTCTGTCTTTTTTTCAAGTTACAAGTCTTACACAATTCTGCGTATACTTCAACTGACAGTCTTGGAATGTTACATTTCTTTTTTAAATAATGGAGCAATTTGTCCCTTCCCCGTGTCCTGTCGCTTTGTGTTGTTCGTCAATTTTATCAAAAAATTCTTCAATTGGTGTAACATAAATAAGGTCGTCGTTAACAGATTTTGCTTTCCGAATAACTTTTGATACGTCGGATATCTCCAGGAGGTCATATGTTTTGCCATAATATTTTTCTTTTGCTGAGAGGGCCTGAGTATTATTCTGAACTTGTTTTAAACGAAAACTTTTTAATATCGCACTATTTTCATTGGTTCGTTGCAGGGTCCACGGCTTTTTAATTCTTGTTTGTTCGTACTTTGCATTCAGCCTTAAATAAAATTCATCTTTATCTACCATGGTGTTAATATTAACTTACATGTTATAGGTAGAAAACTGCTAAATGAAGAACCGAAGCACATAAACATTAGGTAAACACGGATAAACATAACCTCAAATAAAAATTAAAAACCCATTTGCATAAAAAATGTTGTTGGCAAATGCTATTTGCCTAAAATAACTCTTCGCCCACGACATTTGTCTTGTTGTGAATCTATTTGCCTAAAAACCCAGCTGGCAGCTACCATTTGGCTAGGAAAATAACTTTTCGGCAGAAATAAATGATATGGAGCTATTGGTCAATTGCCTAGGCAAAAGATATTCCCATCTAATTCTCGATGTTCCTCTTGTTCTGGTCAATGCTGTGTGTATTGTTGCCCTTTGAGTCTGGCTTGTTGATGTGTCCATACCATCTTATTACTTGGTCTTTTATGTATCTCACTTTTCCTTTCACTATCTGGTCGATTTTGTGGTTCAATAGTTTTCGTATTTCTTCTTCTTCCCTCTTTGGGCTTCACATTGTTCTTATGACATTGCTTTCAAATATTTTGAATTTTTCCTCGTCCCTTTTTGTGAGTAGAATCGTTAGCGCGTTAGTAGCTTACTGTACATACAATGCGATGTATTTCATCTTTGCATTCGGTGTGAAGTTTCGGCAGACCTATTTGAGAATGTCTACTCTCTCAATTCACAGCTCTCCACCGTGTACTTCCTTTTTTTGCGTTAAGATGTATATCTCTATCTGCCGCCGCTTCTATAATTTTTCTGAATGTATCTTTCAAGCTTCTTTCGTCTGTGCCTATTATGTCCAAATTCTCCGCATATTCCATAATTTGCACTAATTTATTTCTAATATTGCCTACTACCTATACGCTACTACTTTGTTTATACCCTCTAAGGCTATATTAAATAGAGTTGTTGAAATTGCACTCCCCTGCCTAACTCCTTTGTTGACTTCAAAACAGTCTGGTGTTCCTTCTTGTGTCATGTTCGTTCCTGTGAATGAGTCAATGTCGTTATCACAACTCTGATGTGTTTTTTTTTCTTGGTATTTTCATCTCTTCTGCATGTTTCAGTCTTCTCTGTTTAGGAAGTCAGATGCTTGCCGGAAGTCTATAAATAGCATATGGGTCAATCCATTTCAAATCACCCAATATAAATAAAATTTGTTGCTCAAAATTTTTTATTTTCCTGATTTTTTATCATGAGTTTCCTATAGGCAGAGAGTCACAAAACACTGTTTGAAAAAAATTTATAAGCCATAGTTTTTTTCTGGCAGCCATTTTTAAAACAGAAGAATAAAATTAACTATCCAAACAATTTCAAATTCGTCTTTAACTAACTAGAGCTTTACACCTTATTCGTCTTCCTTCCAGTGAGAGTCATCTAGCATCGACAAGTTTAGACAGCAAAAAAACAGAGGTATAGTAAATACGATGATAGCTATTTAAACTCTGAGTTTACTGCAACTTTGACTTTTAGACAAAAATGTTTCATGTAAGTTTAATCCAATTTTATGAACGTGCAACTAGTAATTGAAAACAAAATAAGCTTGTATTAGGACCTTTTATTATGAACGACACTACCAAAAAATTGAATCCATCTAAATCGTCGTTTTCGAGAAATATATTTTTTTTAAAAACATTCAATTTTTCAGAAAAATAATAATAAATCGCAAACTTTAAATTTTAGGCCTATACTGTCTTACTACGTTTTAACTAAGGATTATACGGGGAACGCAAAACTGTAATAATAGACAGAGTATTCTATTTAAAGAACTGTAAGAATGATCATGCACCAAGTTATGGAACACTCTGTATAATACGAAATAAATTGAAAATGTGTTCTTAATGAGCGGTTGTCATAGGAAAAGAAACCGCTTTGAAATATCATAATGTCACAATCTACCTTCCCCACAAAAATAAATCATCCTGTATATATTATACCGGGTGTCCCAGCGTAGCCGTAAAGTCCATTATTGGTATCTAATAATGTGATAGCGAATATTTTTTAATACAAAAATTATAGATAATCATAAGCTCGACAATTTAAAAATATTTTCATGAAATGCTATGCATTTTTTTACATTTTATGATAGCCATTGAAGAGCCGAGTAAAATGACATCAACTTGTATTTGTCGATTTTCAAGTGTTTTTGAGATATGACGATTTTTCGTTAAAAATTGTACAACATTTGAAAAGTTGCTATGAAATAACGACTAATGATGAATTACTTATTATGGGCTCAATTAGTAGAGATATCTTTTCAGTACGTGAAATTACTATTTATTTCGACAAATCTATACATGTTCCTTAGAATTACATACTATTCGCTAAAGTTAATAATTCTAAAAGAGATTAAATGGAATAGCTTGTATATTTATATGTCATTGAAAAGTACTTAAATTTTACTAATTAAAAATATGAGTTGCCTTGACTTAATTACACATAGCATAACTAAAATTAAAGGAAAATAGTTACTTCTAATATTTTCTTTTTACAAATAAGTAATTTTCATTAAAATTTTAAAACTAGTGTAATTAAAAGCTTGGAAGTTCATGAATTACCAATAATTAAAATATCGCAGTCGCTCTGTGTCAAAAAATTGTTTATAGTCATACTTAGACTAAATTTTAAATTACTTTAAAATTAGAGAAGTACGTATACGTACGTAGTATTTGAAATATATAAAATATGGAAACAAATACATTTACGGTAAAACAAAAATTGCGGATTAGCAGTGGCGTAAAAATGCTATTTATAAGATCATTACTCTTAAAAGTAGCCTCATCACAAACCAAAATCTGAGATACAACTTTGTGGTTGTCATTTATTTTGTGCAATATCGTATTACAGAAGGCAACCCTATTTATAAAAACTTTCCTCAGCAGGTCTTGATGTAATACAGATAGAATTTAAACTTGTTTAAGGTTCTCTTAATAAAGTTTTTTGCTCACATCCAGGACTCTAGAAAGTTATTGCACGCTTGCATAAGGATTTTTTTGAACGCATAACAAAAGAACCTTTTGTGCATCTGCGTTTTCTACGGCAGCAGTAACACGGAATACTGCCAGTTTCTTCAAATCTTGTTAACAGTTTTTGAAGACCACTCATCGATGACAGTCCCATATTTGGATATTTTTGTTCGTATATCTTTGTGCCAGCAAACAATCATTTTTTTAATACCACTGCTAATACATGAACTTCCAAACTTTTTATGGCAACTCATATTTTTAAGTTGTAATCGGGTTTATTCAGATATAATATCTTATAACTTTCGCAATATCGCCCACAGACGTAGTAAATTTAAAGTACTTTTGAGTGACATATAAATATACAGGGTGTTCCATTTAATTTTTTTTAGAATTTTTAATTTTAGCGAATGGTATGTAATTCTAAAGAACATGCGTAGATATGTCGAAATAAACATTAATTTCACGTACTGAAAAGATATCTCTACTAATTGAGCCCATAATAGGTATTTCATCATGAATCGTTATTTCATAGCAACTTTTCAAATGTTGTACAATTTTTAACGAAAATCGTCATATCTCAAAAACAGTTAAAAATCGACAAATACAAGCTGACGTTAGTTTAATCAGCTCTTCAAGGGCTATCATAAAATGTAAAAAAATACATAGCATTCCGCAGTTAAAAAAACATAAGTTTGTGTTAGTTCGTAGTTGTCAAACACTCTGTATACTTGAAATTATTTTTAAATTGTAGAGCATATGGTCATCTACAATTTTTGTATTAAAAATTATTCACTATCTACATTATTAGATACCAATAATGGACTTTACGGCTACGCTGGGACACCCGGTATAATATATACAGGATGATTTATTTTTGTGGGGAAGGTAGATTGTGACATTATGATATTTCAAAGCGGTTTTTTTTCCTATGACAACCGCTCATTAAGAACACATTTTCAATTTATTTCGTATTATACAGAGTGTTCCGTAACTTGGTGCATGACCATACTTACAGTTCTTTAAATAGAATACTCTGTCTATTATTACAGTTTTGCATTCCCCGTATAATCCTTAGTTAAAACGTAGTAGGATAGTATAGGCCTAAAATTTTACTAAATGAATTACAATCATACCTTTAACATTTCTCATATACTTGAATTCAGGCTCTCAACAGCTTGCCGCCTAGCATGTAATTAACAATGTACACCAGAAAATCGACAAACCACTACACCCCAATCAACGAAAATTGAAACATCAAGAGTGACAACAATGTCAATAAGTGTTAGCAAACTCAAAGTACTTCTTGCTGGCGATGTAATAAGATGCTTCCCCCAAACGAATCAAGATCAGATTTTTAATGTTCAAGTCTAGCGAAAACAAAACGTTCATATTTTTACTTCAAAATTGGGTGGCTAAACACTGCGTTGGACAATTATTTCTAGGGTGGCAACTGCCACCCCTTGCCACCACCAAGTTACGCTTATGACTACAGACTCTTCAATAAGGAACCAGAAACAGTTAGTCATATCTTAGCTTCTAAACTGTGAGAGAGTGGATCACAGGAGGCAAATCATTTTTGGGCAACTAAATCCAGAGATACTAAATAAACTTTCAGTAAAGAACATGTATATAGAACCTTGTACACGGCATAAAAGTACTAAAGTCACTATCATAAACCACATAGACTCAACATACTAAGCCTATTGTCTGAGGTGCAAAATCGCTATATTACTATACAAAAGCGTTTGGACTAAAGTAGTAAATTCAGGATATTTTCAATCAAAATAGGCGAAGAAACTTTTTGTCAACAATTTGCCAACATTCCGTATAGAATTTTTCCTTCAAAATTAATTGAAAATTAATAATTTGAAAGAAATTATAATGAAAAACTAAGAACGCAAAGTGCTGTGGTATTCAAGTAATCATTTAAATTTGCAATTTTAGTTATTCAAAGTTTCTATGGAATTTTCAATAAAATACTATTTATAATACACAATATTTGCATTTAATATGAAATTCCAACCAGCATAATAATCTTTAATTATATACATTTAACCCGCAACTGTCTAACTGTCTTATACAATTAACATCTACAATTACCGATAATGATCATTCTAATAGTCAATATTATTTGTTTGATTTACTAAAGTTATATAACAAATCGTGATTACTTTTTATTCCGACAATAGTATTTCTATTACCCTATCTAATCGGCATACAAACACCTTAATTGTACGGTACCAAGCGAGCAACACCCAGATTTGCAAGTAAAATTAAAATTGATGAGACACATAGTATAGTATGTACATACCTTAGCAATGACACAATTGCCGGTGAAAGGAAAGGTTAACATACAGGCAAGGAATTTTTTTTTACGGAGCATTTCTGTCCTCGCTAACGTATACATAAAATTGAATATTAATGTGGGTAAGTATCTATCAGTCACAGTCCTAATGGGTATAATAAGTTTTGCTAAAAGAACAATATAAATATCGCCTGTAAACGTGTAATTGATAAGTCGACTTTCACCGATGAGAATATTTGATGTTTATCTTAAATTGGTGGTTGTTGAAAGCACTCCATTATAATGTTTCTCCTCGTGAATTTTAATTATACTATACTAATATTTTACTTATCAAATCTTCCTTTCTATCAATTTTTTATATAAATAGAAGTGAGAGTAGAATCACCACCCGACTCATAACAAAATAACTAAAACGTTGGAATTTTTAAATAATTTTTATTCTCAACTAGTTGCCCGAGTAGACGTAGTTCTGCCCTTTCCGGTAGATGGCGCGATGATATTTATAATAATAACTCTACCACAGCGCCACCTATCGTGCCCAGGTTATGTGATTTTATTTTTTGGAACTAAACCAATATACCGGGTGTCTGTTTAAGCTCGGCCACCGCCATATCTCGGCAACCGTTTATCGTACAACCTCGCGGAAAAAATCTTGATAGTAAAATGGACGACGGAAATTACAACTAAAATATTTTTAAGTTTCCAAAATGATCGCAAGGGGGCGCAATTCTCAAGATAAATTAAAAATTGGATAAGTTTTCATTAAATTCTAGATTAAGATTTATTTTATATTTTTTTCTAGCAAAATTTTTAGACGTTTTTATACAACTTTCATTTGAAACTTTTTGATCTAACTCCCATACGAAGGGAAGTGGGGAGGGGGGTATGTCTGTGTACAAAAGTCGGTATAATTTTGGTTTGCACAAACGGATTTTAATGTTTCTGGGCTCATTAGATAGAGAATCTTACAAAGAATTGAAGGACATGTAGCACGAAATTACGTGGTTGTCATAGAAAATAACAGGGGGCGCTGTTCTCAATGTATGTATATTACTTGCTTTTTCTTTAAAATTTTAAATGGAACGGCATATTTTTAATATAGTAATATTGAAGCACATAAAAAACTGAAGAGAATGATGAAAACCGGAAGTTGCTACCTTTTTTCTGGACGAAGATATAGTCATACGAAGACAATCCAAAAAAAAATAAACAGTTTTTAATATAAATTTATTTATTTAGTGTGAGTAATAACTTTATTTTAATTTTAAGTGTTACTAGACAGTGTATAGTTCGCTTTCACTTGAATTTTCATCATAGTCTTCCATAAATGTGTTTATTTCAATCTTCTCACCGATTTTTTAATTCTTGCGATGTTGCATTAGATTCTCTTCTTAAATGTTTTCAAATTCTCTAGCTATTTTTAAATTTCATGTCTTGCCTTTTTAGACATTGAAATAAAATAATAATAATAATAATAATAATAATAATAATAATAATATATCACCCAACTGATTTAGGTAGATCTAATTATAGGAAAACAGCAAAAATAATTTCCATAACTCATGAACTAAGTAGACAATAACGAGAAAAAAAACAATATAATATAAAGCATTAGTTATAATCAAATAATTTACTCATTAGTAACGAAAGGGTACACAAATTGATATCTAAATCATCCCCGCCTGAAATGAAAGTAAATAAAAGAACCTATTATATACCTAAACATAAATAAGAAAATATATTGACCAAGTAATATAAAGGAAAAGAAAATATATTTAAATTAGAAAGTACAAAAAAAAAACAAGAAAAAACTTCAATTTAACAAATGTTCAAAGTGTTCACCTTCGTTTTCAATATACGTTTACTTGTCGATTAGTAGAGAGCAGAGTTACTTCAATTTCGGAGGCAGCAGTTGTTGTACTCGACTTTTTGTGATAAACTTTGTCTTTTATTCTGCCCCATAAATAAACATCAAGAACATCTGGCAAGGTGAATAAAAACTCAATAATGTCTTCTTTCGGGATAATTTAAGGATATTTCCCCGAAGCAAGAATGCATTTTCAAAGCATTGAAAATACATTCGGATCATGTCATAAGCTTCAACGTTAGAATACGACAGTTTACAAACTTAATAATTATGTGCAGGTGTCTAAAAAGGCTTAATTTGCTAAATACGTACAAAAAGTTTAACTACAAGTGACACTAATATCTTTGCATTTCGATTTTCATGGCCTACCTTGGAAATCTCATCATAATGTAATTTAGTATCACTGTGCATGTCATGTTGTATGATAAAAATTTAAAAAAAAAGCAAACTACACAGTTCACTATTATTATTTTATTTCAATGTTGGAAAGGATAAGAAATGATATTTAAAAAATAATAGCTAGTGTATTTAAAAACATTTAAAAGGAGAATCTAACGTAACATATGCAATGAATTAAAAAATCGATAAAAAGATTGAAATAAATACATTTAGCGAAGAGTATGATGAAATTTCAAGTGGAAACGTACTATAGACTCTCTAGATACCCTATAAAAATTAAAATAAAATTATTACTCCAAATAAATAAATAAATTTATATTTAAAGAGTTTTATTTTTCTGGATTGTCTTCGTATGACTATATCTTCGTCAACAAAAAAGGTAGCGACTTCCGGTTTTCATCATTGTCTTCAGTTTTTTATGTGCTTCAGTATTACGATATTAAAAATATACCGTTCCATTTGAAATTTTAAAGAAAAAACAAGAAATATACATACAATGAGAACAGCGCCCCCTGTTATTTTCTTTGACAACCACGTAATTTCGTGCTACATATTCTTCAATTCTTTGTAAAATTCTCTATCTAATGAGCCCAGAAACATTAAAATCCGTTGGGGCAAACCAAAGTTATACCTACTTTTGTACGCAGACATGCCCCCCTCCACTCTCCCCTTCGTATGGGAGTTAGATCAAAAAGTTTCAAATGAAAGTTGTATAAAAACCTCTAAAAATTTAGCTAGTAAATTTTTTAATCTATCTTAATCTAGAATTTAATGAAAAATTATCGAATTTTTAATTCATCTTGAGAATTGCGCCCCTTGCGATCATTTTGGAAACTTAAAAATATTTTTGTTGTTATGCCCGTCATCCATTTTACTATCAAGATTTTTTCCGCGAGGTGTACGATAAACAGCTGCCGAGATATGGCCGGTGGCCGAGCTTAAACAGACACCCGGTATATTTAAAGTGCAGTGTGTACAACAACAAACCAGAATCTTTGGACGAATTGAAATTACGTATTCAGAAAGAAATAACACATATTCCTCAAAATTGGTTAAATAATACAATATACGGATTTATCCAAAGACTTCATTATTGTCAGGAAGTAAATGGAGAACACTTTGAACATCTTTTATAATCTAAATTCTGAAGTGAAGTTTTGTTTATAAATTACAAACATCTTGTCTAAATATTAATTGAAACATTTTATTAAATTTTTGTTGCTTTGCATAGTTTTGTTTATTTTAGTTTCATTGCAAGGATTTGTTGGTGTTTCAGTGGAAAATAGTAGGGGCAGTAATGGCAATAGGATATTCTCTAGTGCCAATCAAAAATTATCTTCTTTCCTTAAATCACTTGAAAAAAAATTAAGAGTAAGTAGAAGTGGTCTTAGTCTATCCTTAAATTCGAAACCGAAACGCTGGTGCAATTTAGTTCCTGCCAAAAAAAAATTTAGAAGTATGGCTAACTGCGAAGAAAAACCGTTATAACAGCGAAACCGCTATAGTCATGGATATGACGTTACATAAGAAAAAAAAGATACTCTTCGAGGGCTTTCCGCATCAGCCACAAAATATATATTGGTCCATTTAAAAAAACATAGGTTTGATACGCCACTGGAATACACGGCACTGATAACCAAAAATATTTTAGGGAAATGGTGATTATAATTATGGACTTTTTTCGATATATTGTATGATAGAGGAGCTACGGTCCGAGGCATCTTAGGTACTACATCCTGTAGATAAACATACATAAATATTAAAATGTTGCTGTTCTTGCTTTGGCGCTGGGAAAATGATTAATAATTTTTTCACTGGATATCAGTCTGGACATTCTACCCCAACATCTGGTGTGCCATATGGATCCAACCTAGGTCCGTTGCTCTTTACTATATTTTTAAATGATCTACTGATTTCCCTGGTCGGTGGTGTTTTGGCATAAGGTGAGGCTCTTAAGATGTACTTGCGAATTAATACTTTGAACGACAGCTGTATTTTCCAGGATAACTTGAACATAGACCCTCAGTTAATAAAAGTGATGGTTTTTACAGGCTCGGAACAAATTGCTTTACTGGAGAGAAGAAGAAAGGTATAACTTTTTTTATATAACTTGACTAATAATATGGTGGACTCGCTGGTACCATTATCCCATGTTAACTGTGTCAACTCGAGGCATCTGTCTCACATATGGCGGCAAATATAAAAGATATTTTTTCTGCTTGTTTCCATTAGATTGATAACTCCCTAATGCAATATTATTTTTATTTATTAAATTACTTATGTATTATAATTTCAATTTCAAATTATTACTAGTTTGTAGGGAGCAACTGCTCACACGTGCTATTTAAATGTACATGTAATTTATCCTGTAAGTGAAATATATTCTCTGTTGGTAATAAATGTTTTATTATTGGTATTTTTTTTCCATAAATATAATTGAATGAGCTAAAGGAATCGTCAAAATTATGTAACTGTGCTTGAAACATATCTTTACGGGAAATTAATTTGGAAAATAATTCACTAGATATTGAATCTTCCCTCTGCATCTTTTAAATACATTTCTAAATTATCGCATTTTTTTTTTATCTCTACTTTCAGACAATACAAATTCGACGTCAATTTCTGCGAACATCTTCATCTTCTTTCCAACACTAATAATCACGTTGAAGCGCTGATATTCTCCGTCTAGCAAACCGGTCGTTATCTACGTCCCTTTCAGTTGTCTGTTACGTTCCTTGAGTGAACCGCGCCAAGAAAATTCTTCGCAGATGATGCAAGAGCCGAGAGCCGAATGATGCACACGCAATGACGTTAATGAATGATCGGTGCAACGATGTTGTTTCTACAGCGTACATGTTACGTATCACCGCGTCTTTTGACAATGACGAAGACGATGATGGAAAAGTAATCTTCGCGAGAGATGGTACGACAAGTATGTACGGCTTATTCATGTCCGTAAAACATTACGAAATTAAATTTCGTTGACGAGCGTGGAGGATCCTATTAATAATTATTCGGATTATCGATGCCAAATTATGAAGATAATCGCTTGAGATGTTTGACGTTGAGTCCTTAAATGAGGTTTTTAATGTTTACAGCGTAAAACTTCATTAATATTACCTACAAACATCGTGCCGGTCATGTCAATTTTCAATTACAAATTTGAATTACAAGTGTTTTACTTATATGTACTTAATGCATACCAGTGGCGGCTCGTAAGTTCAATAACAGGTGAAGCAATGTCGGCAAAATCTGATTATGCCACGATGTTTTAAATTTTCGCACACACGCTTTGCCATTCCATTTTGCTACTTTACTAACATCCAAATCTGGCACAGGTTTTTCACTTTCTAAAAAGTCCTTTTTATTTTTTCATGCCACAACGTAAAAGAGTTTTCCAATAAAACATGAACGGGATCGTACTATTATGGTGACATATTATGCGACAATGCAAAACACGCCTAGAGATAGAGATACATAAAATAACACATCATAGCTTTATTCTAAAATTTAGAATAAAACTATGAATTTGGAATCGATTTAGAATCTAAATCGATTCTAAAATAGATAGATAGTATTATTATCACTAAGCGGGCACAGCGTAACGTCACAGGTCATGTGAGAAACAATAGTTGTTAGAAAGTGACAATCAGATAAACATTCGGGAAGCCTCCCAATTAGCTTGAAGCGCTCAGAAACACACGCGCGTACGTTCGAGAATATTCTAGTTGCCTATTGCGGCAGCGAACGCATCAGTTCAATTTTGAATTCAGTTCATAGTGAAGCAAAAGAATCCATATAAATAAGATGTCTGGCATAAAAAAAAACGAAAAGGCGACATAGAATGTCGTCAATTCCAAGAAAAATGGACTGATGCATACTTTTTTATCATGCACGATGGTAAACCTATGTGCTTAGTGTGCAATGATACAATTTATGTTTCAAAAGAATATAATATCAAGCGGCATTATTCCAGTAAGCATTTCGTTCAACAAAACTCATTCACGGGTCAGTTAAGAAAAGATAAAAAAAAATTCAAAAGCTTATAACCAATTTGGGAAAACAGCAACAAATATATCATAAACAAAGATTACATCTGGATAGTGTTGTTAAAGCTAGCTTTATAGTTAGTTCCAAAATAGCGAAGGCATCGAAGCCTTTCGCTGAAGAAGAGTGGATAGTAAATGTTGCAGAACTTTTGTGTCTGGAAAAGAAGAAAGAATTTGAGGAAGTAAGCTTATCGCGACGTACTGTTGTTCGTAATATATAATGGCTGGTGATATCAAATTTTTTTTAGCAGATCTTGTGACTGCATTCCAAGCATTTTCGATTACTTTGGAGGAGAGTACCGACTTATCTGATAGAGCCCAACTAGCTATTTTTATACGAGGTGTTGTTGAAAAATTTACTGGTGCAGAGGAATTACTGGCTTTACGGCCGCTACATGCGACCAGTACAGGAAAAGATATTTTTGCCGAGGTGTAAAGTACTTTTGAGCAATATGGTTTGCAGTGGTGTAAATTAGTTGGAGTTTGTACAGATGCATTGCATTATTCACCAACAAAATTTGTGCTCTAAGTCCATTGAACTGAAGAACGTTATAGATCTGGTAGTAAACGCTATCAATTTCATTCGATTCCGCGGACTTAACCATCGCCAGTTTAAAGCATTTTTGGATGAACTCTCTTCAGAACATGATGATGTGATATACTATTGCAAAGTAAGGTAGCTAAGCAAAGTTAAAATGCTAAAAAGTTTTATGACCTTAGAAAAGAAATAGGAGATTTTATGGAAACTAAGAAAAAACCACAGCTGGAAATACGTTATCCGACGTAGTGCTATGACTTATCATTCCTGGTAGACATGACAAGACACTTAAAAGACTTGAACTTTAAGCTTCAAAAACAAGGCCAATTGATAAACGAGTTGTACGGCCATCTAAAAGCGTTTCAGAACAAAATTAGCTTGTGGGAAAGACAAATGAGAATTGAAAATTCTTTTCACTTCTCTATCCAGTCACGAAAATATACGGTCGCTATGCTGAAGAAGTAAAGCTACTGTTAGAGCAATTCACAGATTGGTTTTCCGACTTCAAGAACAGGGATAGCTCCTTTAGCCTTTTTGGAAATTCGAGTGAAAGTAATGTGGAGGCCCCGCTACATCTGCAAATGGGGTGATCGAGCTTCATGAAGACGCATATCTGAAGTCTAAATTTGATGATGTGGACTAAGCAAATTCTACAGAACATACCTTGCTGAAGAAAAGAACCCACAGCTGAGAGCTTTTGCACGAAAAATAATTTGTGCATTTGGAAGAACGTATAAATGAGACCAGTTTTTCTTCAATTGTGAAAATTTAAAAACATTTTGCGCCTGTGTACCAGTGGAACTGACGCCAATATTGATCATCTTGTTTCTGAACTTCAATCTTAAGCCTCTCATTAGTTTCTTCTGATTGTTTATCTTTTTTATTTATTAAGTAGTTCTTGTATTATCTATGTATAATAAATAAATGTGTGAATAACTAATTGTACGGGATGTTACCCGTTGAAACTCCATGTCAGAATAATTAATAAACGTAAAGATAGTTTCAAATAATTTTTATTGTTTCTCTCATAACAATATTGTTTCGCCAAACTTTGGCTTCATCAGGTGATGACGGAATAATGTTTACAAAATCATTACGGCGTCATATATACTTATTTTACATAAATGTCGGGGTTCAAAGAGGGGGTAACAAATTTAGAAAGACAGTAGAGTAGTAGTTTGGTTAGTTAGTTAACCCAACTATAAAAACAGAAATATTAGATTTATTGAATATTTGCATAAAACAGAACTACTTTCAATTCAATAAGGAATGGTATAAACAAACTTCGGGTCTAGCAATGGGAAATCCCTTATGTCCCCTAATGGCAGAAATCTTTATGAACCATATAGAAAAGAAGATAAGTAAACATCCCTTATTTAACAAATGTATTTATTGGTACAGGTACGTAGATGACATTTTAGTTTGCTTTAATGGTACAGATAGACAATTAAAAACATTTGAAAATCATATTAACAACATTCATAAATCTAATTAAAAAATCCGACAATGAATTAATATCATTTAAAACAAATAACTCGCTACAAAAATACATTAGGAATGACAAAGATAAAATAGATAGAAAGTCGAACTCAGGAGTCTATATGTTACCATGTGAATGTAACAAAGTGTACATCGGTCAAATAGGGCGCACCTTTGAACAAAGAATTAAGGATCACGAAAAAAGTTGCAAAGAAAGAAAGACGGATTCAACATTTGCCAACCATTGCATAGAACTAAACCATAAATTTAATAAAGAATTTCAAATTTTACATGTACAAGTTAAACGAAAAAAACTTAATTTATTTGAAGCTTTCGAAATTAATAGATATAAGAAAACGAACAAACAGATTTAAATCACTCCCCTCTACTATCTTTCTAAATTTGTTAAAACACCCCTCTTTGAACCCCGACATTTATGTAAAATAAGTATATATAACGCTGTAATGATTTTGTAAACATTATCTCGTCATCACCTGATGAAGCCAAAGTTTGGCGAAACAATATTGTTGTGAGCGAAACAATAAAAATTGTTTGAAACTATCTTTACGTTTATTATTTATTCTACAAATGTGTGAACTTTTATAGTTTTTTATTTACTACTACTTATTATCTACCTACGGCCCGAGACTTAATTAATGTCCTGAAGTTAGGTCCACAACCAAGCAAAGGTTGCCCATACCTGCATTAGACGATATATTTATTTTTCACGAAACTGACACGACACTGGTATGTCTGAAGAGACCGCCCACGAACATTTATCCACAGCGTTTAAAAATTGAAATATGTACTGACAGACCGTTCAAAAATCATCAATACATTTCCAAGTAATAAAATAGACCTATTAATGACAATAAAATTTGCCAGAACGTTAAACGTAACACAGCAAAAAGTTTTATTTCAACTAACGAAAAAAAATAACTATTAAACAAAAGAATTGCAAGTGCTTTTTAGTCAACTTTAATTTATCCGAAAATTACACTGATTGCCCATTACAACTGCACATACCTACTACCTTCGAAAAAAGAAGTATTTACTGGCGATGGCATTTTAGCAATGGTATCATGCGGTATGACAATTGCGCAAAAAGAAGGACCAGCAGAAAAAGAAAATAATTAAAGTCGAATATCTGCTATCAGTTGAAGCATGCAAGGTTTGTCTTTAGGAGATATCGACGGCGAATTAAATTGAATCTGCGTTTATTATGAAAGGTTAACGTCGTCAACGCAAGAATGAATAGTATAATTAAGCATGAGTCATTCATAGAAAATTGAATGCAACATTGTATCAAATAGAAGAAATATAATTTTTGTCCTAACAATATCGCTCTTAAATTATTTGGTGTTGCAATAAATATTTATTGTTTGAAGGAGGAATGTCATTAATGTACACTATTGGTAATTATAATTCTATCGATACCGACCGATAAAATAGTTAATTTTTATCTAGTAGCTTGTATTATTTATTAGTATTTTGTCACTTATAAAATATTAGCTGACCCGGTAGACGTTGTTTTGCCCTTGCCGGTAGGTGGCGCAATGAGTTTGATTTGATTAAAGTCGCTCTATAAGAAGGTCAGTACATAGATGGGGACGGAAAAATGGCCTATGTCAAAATTCAATTCTACCAAAAAAAATAGCGACATCTATCAAAAGGCATATACCAAAACAATCTTGTTAACCACACAAACATATTGTGTAGGTATGTATATGTATATGCATATAAATTATTTCTGTTTATAAACATAAAATTTATTAATAGCTCGATCACAACGCCACGTTCAGACTTTGTGACTTTCTTTTTGTCACTAAACCAATATATATTGTGAATATGGGTCATGTGGGTCCATAAATATAGAATTTGTTAAAAACTTGATTTCGGCGCCACCTATCGAATGTTTTGATAGCCTATTTTAAGCGCATTGATGATATAAATACGGTCTAAGAATATCAAGAAGATTGGTTGAGCCATTAAAAAGTTCTGCTGCAAAATTAAATATGAACAGGAGGACTCTTCAGAAAACATTGAAACTCAACAATTGAGAATGGGTGATTATGCTGCAAGACTTGAACACTGTGTCAGAATCCTTGCTCTGCAATATGATAATCCCATTATCAGTAACATCTGGTACAGTGACAAATTCAATTTTTATTTGTCAGGTCATGTAAATAGGCGTAGCAATAGATTTTTAAGTTTCCAACAACCAGAAGAGGTGTAAGAAATACCGTTGAATAGTGAAAAAGTGAACATCTGGTGCACAGTTTCTGAACGTGGAATTATGTGGCCTTACTTCACTGAGGAAGACTGACGTAACTGTTAATCAAGAGCGCTATATTGCTCAAGTTCTCACACCGTTTGTAGATGACCTTCGGATGTCTTGCAGATAGAGAAACCTACCCTTCGGTAGGCATTTTTTTAGCAAGATGGGGCAACGTGCCAAGCAGCACAGGAACCATTCTGCGGGAGACGTTTGGAAACAATGTAATTTCACGTTTTACCGATTTTTCTCTTAAATCTCACTCTTCGGGTTTAACATCATTGGATGCATATGTTTGTTATTTGTTTTTATGCTGAAACTATGGGTTTTCCGAGATAACTCCCCTTCTACAATACATCAGTTAAAATAGAAAATTACAGAAGCGATACGACATATGCAACAGCCTCTATTTTCAGATATGGTCACAAATATGCAAGAGCGATACGATCTCTGCGTTTAACGTAATGAAGGGCACTTAGAACACGTTATTCGTAACGAAAAAAAAAACAAATGGTGGTCAAAAGAAATACATTTAAAAGATATAGAAAAGAAAAATAAATGGAGAAGATATTTGCAGTCAAAGACAGGAAATGGCCTCCAAGAGTACAAAACTGCTCGCACTGAAGTAAACCACTTAATAAAAAGAGCTAAGAAACAGACCTGGGAAGACTTCGGAATTAGAATGAAAGAAAACTACTTAGAAAACCAAAACTGCAGAGAATGAAATAATAGACAGATGGAAGCAATACTATGAAGAATTAGCAGATCTAAACCAGGTAGAAGAAATAGATTCCGAAGAGAGTAATGAAGTTGAATATGAGCTACAACCAATATCATTAGAAGAAATCACACAGGTCATAGGAAAATTAAAAATAGGGAAAGCCCCAGAACATGATGATACAAACAAAGTAAGAATGCACAATCTGGAATCTACAGAATTCGAAATGAAAATAGGTCTTTAACAAGGATGTGTGCTAAGCCCTTGACTATTTTCCTTAGTAATAGATGATGCCATAAGAAGATGCAAGGGAACATGCAAAGATATAGTATTAGGCAAATGGAAGATGAAAGATGCAATACTACAAGAACTCTTATTCGCTGATGATATGGTATTGATTGCTGAATCGAAAAACACATTACAACAAAATATAGATTTTTAACAAAATAAATATGCAAATAAACATCGAAAAAAGTAAAACCATGTTAATGTCATCAAGAAAAAACGGCATGAAACTAAAATCGAAGGACAAGAGCTAGAACAGGTCACAGGCTTTAAATACATAGGTACAGTCATAGAAGAGACGGGAAAATTTAATGAAGAAATAAAACAAGGATTTGGAAAAGCAGGGAGACTTTATAGCACCCGCAAAACAACACTTTTAGGCAAGAAAGAGATACAACGGGAAATACAAACACAGGTATACCAGAAAGTGGTCAGGCCATCAATAATATATGGCAGTGAATCCTGGACCTTAACAAAAACGAGCAAAAGTAAAGTAATAGCTACTGAGATTAGATTCCTGAGAAAATGAAAGGAATCACAGGAAGAGATCGAGTAAGTAATAAGTCAGTATTGACGGAATTAAAGATAAAACTCATAGATATGGTGATTGGAGAAAGGCAATTGGGTTTGCCGGGTCACATACGTACGATGAATGAAAATATTAGATTAGCAAAAAAAATCTATGAAGCCAGAGTACAAGGAAAGAACAAGCTAGGACGACCACGATTAAAATTGGAGGAACAAGTATGGCAAGAGGCTCAGAAGCGAGAAATTCAGTCGAGTGAGACTAGATGATTGGCGCAAGTAGAAATGATTGGAAAAACAGGATACGATAAAGAATATAGGTACCTATTAAATATATAAGTGTTATACAATATTTGTATGTATTTGTATCAATTCTACACCTAGAGGTAATTGGACATAATTGATTAAATAAAATAAATGAATAATCGTAATGATAATGCTTAAGTGTTAATTTATTATTATATATTATTTTAATTGAATAAAGTTTGAAACTTTTAGTACTACAAATTAACAGCCATACTCTCTTGTGCTTTCTTGAATCTCAAATATTTGAATAATGCGTTGCTTATTCTGTAGATTGGTTGAGAATTTTTATAATTGCTGAATCTCGTGAATATTCAGTACAATATCAAACCCCTTCGAACATTTTGAGACTGTTACTGTTGGTAATTTAGGTCAACGATTTCAATAATTCTATAAATTAATTAGTATAAATTACCTGTATTCTGTAGCTGTTGCATCTGCATATTTCTGGATTTCTCCACTCTGTCTCGACTGCCGAAATGCTCCCACTTATAATCTGTGAGGGAAGAAGTAGGAGCGTCAGTGGCTTCTTCCGCCTGAATTTCGTCACCATCATCGACGTCAAAATACTCATCGTCTTCTTCGTCCCCATAATCGTTGTCATAATTATCGTCTTCGGTCTGAAACAAAAAGAAAACAAAAAATAAATATTAACAATATATTAACAACAACCAACAATTCCAAATATAATTGATAAATGCAAAATTATAAATAACTTCAACACAACTATGAAAGCACTTTTTGTACAAAATGTGACATACTTTATAAATTTTATTTTTATTGGAATTTAAATTCTCCACAGATGACTATGAATACAAATCAGCAAGAAGTATACGATTTGTTTAAGGGAAAATTTCCAGATCACCCTACCTCATCTAATCTACAACCAGTAAGACTGAGTTTAAATTTCGAGAAACTGGTGATGTTAAAGATATTCGAAAACCAGAAAGAAGTGAAGATAAAAATCCAGAGTCTGGAACAGAACACTCAGCAAACGTCTCGATTAGTTGCAAGAAGTTAGTTATCCATATAAAATTCATCTTGCACATAAACTTTCCGACGACCTCAATCGACGCTAGAGTTATGTAAAACTATGATGGATTTGGTGCCAAGCCTCTCCATGTTTGCACTAGTAATTACGCTTTTCCCAAGAGGCCAAGGAACAGTTAGAATTGCCGGTATCGGTGCTGGGCATATCCTCATTGGATAGTTGAGGCAGAAATTAACTGTATGGGTTGATAATAGAAATAGTAGGGCCGTTTTTATGAAAAGATATTTATTTTTGCAAAATGATCTTGTTCCATCACTTTTCGCAATTTTTCCAAACGACAATGATCCAGATCTCCCAGATAATAGTATATGTTTTCAGCAATATTTTCTGGACAATTGCACGCTGATGAAGTGAATTAGCAGGAGAGGATTGATAAAATGGTTTCCAGGATCTCCAGATCTTACACCTCTTCACTAATTTTGACTGGTTTATTTGAAGTCAAAAGTCTACGTCACAGACCATAAAATTTAGCTGACTAGAAATAGTCAGAATTACAAAGTTAGCTGAAACGTATTGAACATCAACTTGAGGATGGCGTTATTAGTATTTTCTGCTCCAGTAGTACAACTATATATATGTACTTTGAAAGGTGCCACTGGGAATTTAAACCAATTTGAACGCTTAGTTGTTGTGCTGAGAAGGAGAAAGACTTGCAATAGTGAATGTAAAAGGGCAAGCAGTTTTATTGGCCGGAAAGGTAATGGCAACTATGTTGTGGCATAGTCATGGCATTGTGTTCATCAACTATATTGCAATAAATAAAAAAATAAAGGGATGACTGGGTACTATACATCATTACTTTCCAGCTAAAGGTAGAAATTGCAAAAAAATCAGTATTTTAAAAAGGTAAAAGTTGATTGCCATGGCCCAGATTCATGAGTGTTATTTCCAATTACTTAACCACCCTCAATATTCATCAGATCTAACCACAAATTACTATTTTTTTTCTCACCTAACCTCAAAGTTTGACTCGAAGATTTTCATCGAATAACGAGACCATACACCAGGTGTCCCAGCGGTGCGGTGAAGTCCATTATTGTTATCTAATAATGTAGACAGCAAATAATTTTTAATACAAAATTTTTAGATAATCATAAGTTCACCGGTTTAAAAATATTTTCAATTATACACAACGCTTTGAAGAACTGGTTAAAATGACGTCAACTTGTATTTATCAAACTTCAACTGTTTCTGAGATGTGGTGAATTTTCGTTAAAAATTTTACAACATTTGAAAAGTTGCTATGAAATAACGACTGATGATGAAATACCTATTATGCGGGCTAAATTAGTAGAGATATCTTTTCAGTACGTGAAATTAATGTTTATTTCGACATATCTACAAACATTCTTTAGAGTTACATACCATTCGCTAAAGTTAAAATTTTTTAAAAAATTTAAATGAAAAAAGTATATGTCATTGAAAAGTACTTAAAATTTACTAATTAAAAATATCAGTTGTCTTGACTTAATTACACATCGCATAACTAAAATCAATCGTAAAGAGTTACTTCTAATATTTTCCTTTTACAAATAAGTAGTTTTTATTAAAATTTTAGGACTTATGAAATGAAAAGCTTGTGTAAGTTACAATATCGCAGTCGTAAATTACTTTAAAAGTAGAGAAGTCGTATTTAGATTTATAACTTCAGTTGAAAAGCAAATCCTCAATACAAGTATTTAAATGTACGTTATTGAAAAGTTCTATAACTTTCGCAATATCTTGAAGAACATATATGCTACTATTTTCAAGCATCACAGTAATTCTAAATTATCATATAATAAATTAAAAAATGTTTGGTTTTATAGTATGTTCATATCTTTTAATATTTGAAATATATAAAATATGGATACAAATACATTTACGGCAAAACAAAAATTGCGAATTCTCAGTGGCGTAAAAATCATTACTCTTAAAAGTTGTGATTTATTTTGTGCAACATCGTATTACAGAAGGCATTCCTAAAACTATCCTCTGAAGATCTTGATGTAATACATATATAATAATGAGTTCTTTAAGGTTCTCTTCAAAAGGTTTTTGTTCAAATCAAGGAGTTTACGCACACTTGTATCAGAATTTTCTTGAACGCATAACAAAAGAATCTTATATGCATCTGCGTTTTCTATAGCAGCAGTAACACGGCTTCTTTTTTTCATACGGAATACTGCCAGCTTCTTTAAATCTTGTTAACAATTTTTGAAAAGCACTCATCGATGGCAGTCGCATAAATATGTGAAAATATCCAAATGGATATTTTCGGTTGTATATCTTTGTGCCAGCAAACAATCACTTTCCCCAAAACATATATCATATCTATTAATTCCAAGCGATTGCGATTCATGAAATTCCAAACTTTTTATTTCTGTTTATAAACATAAAATTTATTAATAGCTCGATCACAACGCCACCTATCTTGTTCAGACTTTGTGACTTTCTTTTTGTCACTAAACCAACATATGTTGTGAATATGGGTCATGTGGGTCCATAAATATAGAATTTGTTAATAACTTGACTTCAGCGCCACCTATTGAATGTTTTGATAGCCTATTTTAAGCGCATTGACGATATAAATTTGGTCTAAGAATATCAAGATATGTGAAAATATCCAAATGGATATTTTCGGTTGTATATCTTTGTGCCAGCAAACAATCACTTTCCCCAAAACATATATCATATCTATTAATTCCAAGCGATTGCGATTCATGAAATTCCAAACTGTTCATTTCATGAGTTTTAAAATTTTAATAAAAATTACCTATTTGTAAAAGGAAAATATTAGAAGTAGCTCTTTTCGATTAATTTTAGTTATGTGTAATTAAGTCAAGGCAACTCATATTTTTAAATCGTAATGGTAATTTATGCATATTTTGCAGAGGAAGATACCAGGTACTATTTGGGTGGGTTAAAGCGGTTTAACCATCGCTGGATTAAGTGTGACAATTTAAAAGGAACTATGTCGAACGATAAAGTCGTGTTTGACCAGAAAAAGAATTGTTTCTGTGTTAGGAAATGATTCACAATGTACAAGAAAATTTTCTGGACAGGCTTGGGTGTTGTCAGAAAGTCATTGGATGGCAGTTCAACACTTAATAACTGCGTTTGCTTAGCAAAGGAGTGTTTGTTTATTTAGTGTTTTACGTCTTTTAACAGCCAATTGTCAGTAGGTATCATCGGGAGTTGCTATTAAAAGAAAATGATGTCATTACTCAAATAGAAATGATGTTTGAATATCGACTTTTACGCAAACTTGTAGATTTTTATCAAATAGAATCGACCTGTACAAGGATTTTTCCAACAACTCGATTTACTCCATGCTATAGAGTGCACACTGTATACTCGTAGATGCATGTACCTGAGAGCTAATAGTTAATAATATACCTATGTAAGGTATGTATATAGACAATATGGATACAAATGCATTATTCCTGAGTTTCGTGGAATTTTATGTTTTCTTCGCGGACAAAGTCTAAATAAACAATCGATAACCTTGAACTTGAGTAAACAATTTCTCGCGATCATATGAAATCTAATAACGTTCTCACTCTCCATTGTTATTTTACAATGCGGCATGCAGATCGATGTTTGTGTAACGCGCTGCGACAGACAAGAAAGAGGTAATTTCAAGACGAATTAATCCGTGAAATCAATGGTTATTGACTGTTTTAACGAAGCGTGGCCGGTTTATTCTTATTTTCAACGGTAGCCGGGGCTGTCTTCAAACACACCATGGGCATTTTTATACCTCTACCTCTTGTTTTTTGTTTTACATGATATATATTTTTGTAATATTATAAACTATTCATTTCGATTTACTTCTTTTACTGTTAAAATTTAAATAAACAGAAGATAATGAAAATCGTGTTTTTATCTCCAAGGATATGCGTACCCCTTAAGACTATAAAAGTATATAGAGCTGTATAATAGTAATGTTAGACCAAAGGAAATTTGAAAATTTATATTTTTACTCTCATAATTTGACGGTTGTTCCAGGTTGTTTTACATTTGTTCAAAATTGGCCCAGATAATTGAAAAAAAACAACTTTTTCACCCATGAATGTTTTTTCGAAAACTGAAATTCTAAATGTTGCTTCAGGTTGTTCCAGTTCTTCGAAACACTGTTCCAAAGAATCTCGAAAAGTAATTAAAATTAACCGATATAATCGGAAAAAGAGGGTTTTCCCAGTCCCCCCTTTTTTTCGTAATCATAATTGTGATGATTGTTCGAGATAATTGAAAAAAGACTTTTTCACCCAACCCCCTTTTTTCGAAACCTAAAATTCTCAGGTTGTTCTAGTTCTTGGAAACATTATTCCAATGAACCTCAAAATTAACCGAGATAGTCAGAAAAAACTAGTTTTTCCCAGTCCCGCTTTTTTTGAAAATCTAAATTTTGATGATTCTACTAGGTTTATTCTAAATTGTTCCAAAGTATTCAAAAAAAAAAAAAATTGGCCGAGATAATTGAGAAAAAGCACTTTTTCACCCAGCCCCCCTTTTTCTCGAAAACTGAAATTTTGAAGGTTGGTACAGGTTGTTCTAGTTATTTGAAACATTGTTCCAAAGAATCTCGAAAAATAATTCAAAATTAACCGAGATAATCGGAAAAAATGAGTTTCCCCAGGTTTGATCTAAATTGTTCCAAAGTATTTCACAAAAAAAAAGAAAAAAAAAAACGCCGAGATAATTGAAATAGTATATTAAAATACAAGTTTCATAAGACACAATTTTTGCGCACGCGTTCAAGTTTAGAAAACGAGCCGCTAGGCGAGTTTTCTAAAGAACAAGTGCGCAAAATGTCTTATGAAACGTGTATTTTATACTATTTTCCTATTTCGGTTATTAAAAGTTCAAAAAAGCTTAAAATAAGAGACATGTTTTGTTCGAATATTTTAGAAATTTTGCTTTTTTGAAGTTGGTTACTCTGATTTTTAAGTAGAACGTTTTAAATATTTGAATATCGGTGGTGCTATATGTAATTGTGTTTTTCTATTCCGGTGCTATAAAGTTCACTTTACGACACCCGTTTTGGTTGCATAAAGTATTACTTTATCGCACGCTAATTTTATTTTTTTGAAGTTGGTAACAAAAAAAATGGAAACAAATCGTATTTAAATGTCAAAATATAAGCCTTTAAAGTAACAAAAATGTGCAATAAAATTGTACAAAGAATAAAAAGCACACATGCTAACATTTCACTTACTAATTAGCAATATAAATTGTTAAGCAGAGTTGGATGATAAGTTTTCGGATGCTACTATTGACATTTACTTACCATGTTGAATAGTACAACTGTTATAAAAGTTTGTTTTGATAAATATGTAGAGAGTTTGTGGACGAAAGATTTTGTAAATTGTCTTCTGCTATTTTGCGAATCTCTGGGGGCGTACAGTTATTTATTTCGTCCTTTTTGTTGATAATTTGAAATAATTTATTGTATAAATCAGTCTGAATTTTAAACACAATTACATATAGCACCACGGATATTCAAATATTTAAAACGTTCTACTTAAAAATCAGAGTAACCAACTTCAAAAAAGCAAAATTTCTAAAATATTCGAACAAAACATGTCTCTTATTTTAAACTTTTTTGAACTTTTAATAACCGAAATAGAAAAAATAGTATAAAATACACGTTTCATAAGACATTTTGCGCACTTGTTCTTTAGAAAACTCGCCTAGCGGCTCGTTTTCTAAACTTGAACGCGTGCGCAAAAATCGTGTCTTATGAAACTTGTATTTTAATATACTATTAAAATTCAAACTGATTTATACAGTAAATTATTTCAAATTATCAACAAAAAGGACGAAATAAATAACTGTACGCCCCCAGAGATTCGCAAAATAGCAGAAGACAATTTACAAAATCTTTCGTCCACAAACTCTCTACATATTTATCAAAACAAACTCTTTTAACAGTTGTACTATTCAACATGGTAAGTAAATGTCAATAGTAGCATCCGAAAACTTATCATCCAACTCTGCTTAACAATTTATATTGCTAATTAGTAAGTGAAATGTTAGCATGTGTGCTTTTTATTCTTTGTACAATTTTATTGCACATTTTTGTTACTTTAAAGGCTTATATTTTGACATTTAAATACGATTTGGTTCCATTTTTTTTTGTTACCAACTTCAAAAAAATAAAATTAGCATGCGATAAAGTAATACTTTATGCAACCAAAACGGGTGTCGTAAAGTGAACTTTATAGCACCGGAATAGAAAAAAGCGATTTTTTAACCCAACCCCTCTCTTTTCGAAAAGTGATATTCTGAAGATTGCTCCAGGTTGTTCTAGTTACTCGAAATGTTGTTCCAAAGAGTTTAAAAAATAATACAAAATTAACCGAGATAACCGGAAACCAAAGTTTTTTCCGCCCCCCCCCTTTTTTTGAAAATCGAAATTTTGATGAGTCTTCTAAGTTTATTCTAAATTGCTCCAAATATTTAAAAAAAAAAAAAGTGACCGAGATAATTAAAAAAAAGGACTTCTTCACCTAGTCCCCCTTTTTTTCAAAAATTGAAATTCTGAAGGTTGCTGCAGGTTGTTCTAGTTCTTCGAAACATTGTTCCAAAGAATCTCGAAAGATAATTCAAACTTAACCGAGATAATCGGAAAAAAAACGAGTTTTCCGCAGCCCCTCTCTTTTTGAAAATTGAAGTTCTGGTGTTGCTTCTAGGTTTGTTCTAAAGTGTTCCAAGTATTAAAAAAAAAAAAAATTGACCGAGATAATTGAAAGAAATGATTTTTTAACCCAACCCCCCTTTTTTCGTAAACTGACATTTTGAAGGTTGCTGCAGGTTGTTCTAGTTCTTGGAAACATTGCTCTAAAGAATCTCGAAAAATAATTCTAAATTAACCAAAATAATCGGAAAAAAACTAGTTTTCCCCAGCCCTTATTTTTGAAAATTCAAGTTCTCATGATTCTTCTAGGTTTGTTCAAAATTGTTCCAAAGTATTTCAAAGAAAAAAACAAAATAAGTAGAGAAAATGAGGAAAAACGAAAACCAAAATTATGAAGTCAGGTGCCGTTTTTACAAAACTTAAATTTTTGACGGTTGTTCCAGGTTTGTTCTAAGCATTGCTCTAATAAATAAAAAACGTATCTCTTATATGATATCGGAAAAAACGAAAGTCAATTGTAAGAAGTAATCCCGTCCCCACTTCTAAAAATCTAAATTAGACGGTTATTATAGGTTATTCTACATTGTTGCAATGTATGTATTTCAAAAAGAAATCGTAATCAGTCGAGAAAATGGCAAAAAACATTTTTTTTCTAGCACCCATATTTTGGAAAATAGAAATTCTGACGGCTGTTCTAGGTTTGTTTTAAAATTGTTTCAAAGTATTTCAAAGAAAAAAAAATGATAAATGACCGAGATTATAGAAAAAAAACGATTTTCTCACAGTCCCCCTTTTGCGAAAATTGAAATTCTGATGGTTGCTTTAGGTTGTTCTAAACATAGTCCCTATACATCGAAAAAGCGAAATCCAAAACTGAGAAGTCAGCAACCTTTTTCGAAAACGGCATAACCATTAGATTGTTGATTTTCGACAAAAGAGGGACTAACTTCACACACCCCGTCTGTGATCACTATATTTTAGCATAATTGTCCTTTCAATTTCTATATTTATTCATTTAATTTCAATTTGTCTAATAATAAATAAATTGAAAATTACTGCAGAGAAAAAGCATAATTGCTGCGACAAATCTCAATTCCAGCTAACTGAAGTAAACTTAATTAACGTTGTTTGCAGAATATACGCAATAATATATAATATTACAATCACTATTTTTCGTGGCAGCAGTATAATTAAGTCAACAGCTTAAATTGTGATAGTTCCAATTTCAATGGTGGGTGTAGGAACTGCTGGTTCGCGTAACCCTATCACCACCCCTCACTCATAAAATAAAGACTTGTATTACAAGCTCGAGTGGTATAAACAAGCATTATATGAAAGCCTAATTGAAATAAAAAAAAAAACTGGGTATCTATTTCTGTATAACAAACGGGCGCGCGTCTAAACATTCATCATCTTCGAAAAGCCAAACAAAAAATATTTCAATGAAATTTAATTCGTAGCCTAAACACGCGCATAAAAATAAGTACCCAAGAGAAAGGCATTTAATAGAATGTCTTATTTGTTTGAAGGCGCCTGCTCATCATTAATACACGTTCGCTAATGATACTAAAAATAAATTAGTTATTTTTTAACCTCTAGACAGACACTAAAATGTATTTTTAATCTAGTTACCCTTTGGTGTTTTATTTTCGGTAATTAGCAAGGTATTTTCGCATATTGTTGTTGAAATATTCAAAATAGGAATGAGAAATACCGTTGATCAAATAAATCGTTCAATTTTAGATCAGTATAAAGGACAATATATTGAATAATATACAAGAGCCCATTACGATGCAGTATTATAATTGAAACACTTTAAAAGCACTTTCTTTTCATTTATCCCCTTTCTACATACAAACTGTAGCATAAGACTTTAAGTATTTTTTTTATATTAATGAGCATGGAGGGAAGCAATTCCAATGAATATTTCCCTATTTATCATCTACTAGACTAATATCCTATCAAAAAAATGAGGTGTGGCCACCACACGACTTTCTTATACGTATGAGCGTTCAAAATATACAATTTTTAGAATTTTTTTATACAAAACTTACTCAAAATCCTATTATAAGTACTTTCATTCTCTTAATAAATCGCTATAGAATGCATACTTTGCAAGATATTCGCAAAAAACTGCTACTCGCTAAGAGTAAAAGTGCTACTTCCGGTTCAAATTTTGAAATTTCATATATACAAAAAATATTGCCAATCCAGTTATAAATACTTTTGTACTCTTGATAAATATATACAGAATGCATAAATTACGACATATTTGCAAATATCGCTATTCGATAAGAGTAAAAGTGGTACTTCCGGTCTGAATTTTGAAACTTTTTTATACAAAAGATATTGAAAATTATGTTTTAAATATTTTATACCCGTAACGTACCTGTCTAAAAAGTATGACTTGAGAAGTATTCGCAAAAAACAGATTTTGGATAGGAGTAAAAGACCTACTTCCGGTAGGAATTTCGAAAAACGTTTTATATAAAATTGCTATTTTAATTTTAAGTACATATGAATTCTTTATAAATTTCATTAAATTTAGTTGTTGACGAAATATTGGCAAAATTCGATTTTTTCACTGAAGTAAACTACTACTTCCGGTATGTCGATTTTACTGAAAATCTAATCAGATCTCAAGAGGGAGATTATACCCGTAAATACAAAATTTGGAATTGATACCTATAGCGGTTTGACTGCTATCGTGGTCACAGATAGACACACAGACAGACAGACACACAGACATTTTTTAAAAACCACATTTTCGGTATCAGGGGACTTCAAAACGTGGACATCTGCAAGAATCTCGAGGTCGAAAATTATCATCATCACAATACTTCCTTATATTACGTATAAGAAAGTAAATAAAGCAAACGAAAAACATTTTCTAACACGAAGACTAACTAACTAAATCTAGTTGGCAAAGTAGTAGGCTTAAAGCGTTTCAAGACGTTTGTTTTGACAAGAACGTTGGGATGCACTTTGAACCACTCACTGTATTTCTGACTAAGATTTGAAATTTCACTCTTCAGTGATGGCACTTGTAGGTCTCGGTGAACAATTGAGTTTGGGCATACTGCGGTGCACTAACTATTAAGCATAGCACTTTGTTTTAATAGCGTTGGAGTATTTCGATATTAGAATTGCTTGCTGTTCCCCAAAATTGTATACCGTACGTCCATAAGCTTTAGTATGGCTGTGTACACTAGGAGTTCAAAAGCACTAAGAGAAAAACGCAAAACACTTTAGAAATACGGGACTGTTATGTAATGAGTAGTGTTGTATTCCCAACTTAACAATATTGACCAAGAATTCTTTAGTACGTTTTGTGGTAACTCAGCCCAAGCTTGGTTCAAAAAAATTATTGTACTGCGAACTGAATAGCGTTTCAAAACAGTATTCATTTCACCACCTACAGCTATTATTTCAGCAAGAAGATTACTTTTGTACGTTAACTTTGTTATCTTTATGGGATTTTCATTGGTTGCACGGCTGCTGTCATATTTGGTGGAGAGAAATATGTAGCTATGCTTCCATCGTCACTGTGAAGTTCCTCGATTGCAGAATGAGCAGAGAGAACATTATCAATAAGAAAAATGGCTTTTAGAGGCAAATTATTGTCTTCAGAAGAACGGATGATCTGTCAAACTAAAAATAAATTAAAAACTCTAAATCTAAACATCTACAAGATTTTTTTCCTCACTTCGTCAATAAATATTTTGTCAAACCATTCATGAAAGATCCGCGCGAAGACATCCAAGCAATTTCTGAAAAATTGCAATTAAGTGGGTTATTAAATCCTTTGAAACACCTTAGCTTTCTTGCTTTTCCCATAACGAATGTCCTTAATTTATGTGAGTCGTCAGAATTTGCTCCTAGAAAAATTGAAATGCGTTCTTCTTGTATTTTGTATCCAGGGGCGCAACGGAAAAATAAACCACTTTCATCGACATTCTACATCTGTGCCTTCATAAGCCCCATTCGAATTACATATCAGTTATGTTTCTTATCTTTAATACTTTAAGAAAAGAAATATTGCTTTTAAGTTTTCAGAATTTTTGATTATTTCTTTTATTTACTCATACAATTTGGGAAGCTATGGTGAAATCCGTTACTAATATTATTTAGTGGAATACTAACATTATTTAGTGCAATTATCTGATGCTTCAACGAGTCTTTACTTATAAATATTACATAGGTAGTGTTTTTTTTATTGTTCAATATTACTTCCATCTTCTCTAAAGCAGTTCTGTAAATGACATTATTCTTGGTTAAAGAATTTGTTAGTAATACACTCTATTCACATTAACAGCAGCAATTTTCACAGAGTAACGCAGTGAGGATTTCTGCGGTGTTGAGTTTAACGGAGCTCTAATGTAAGTAAAGTAACAGAGGCTACCCCCTAAATCTCCCACTTATAGTAGACCAGCTATGTCTAGTATATTCATCCGCTAGAAGATCGCGTGCGCACTGTTATACGTATCTATATACAAGTAAAGAATTTCATGAAGTAACTCCGCTAAAAATGCAACTGCAGACCCCTGTTTCGAACTAATTGGTTCTCGTCAGTTCAGTGCAGCCAAGGTCGAATTCTGGCTGAAGCCTCAGTTGAGAGTCTGTCTTGTGTATATCTCTCTGATTGATGCTTTTTATCTCCAAGGTTATCCCATCTTATTCCTTGGCTACACTGCACTAACGAGAATCAATGAGTTCGAAACACGTATCTGCAATTGCATTTTCATCGGATTACCCCATGTAAGTCTTTACTTGTATCATCTATGATCCGCATTAAGGAAATTAATGAGTATAAAGAAAGTAGTTACAAAATTGTTCCTTTTACTTTCTTATACGTAGTATAAGGAAGTATTGTGATGATGAAAATTTTCGACCTCGAGATTTTTGCAGATGTCCACGTTTTGAGGTCCCCTGATACCAAAAAAGTGGTTTTTAAAAAATGTCTGTGTGTCTGTGTGTCTGTGTGTGTGTGTGTCTGTGTGTGACCACGATAGCGGTCAAACCGCTGCAGATATCAATTCCAAATTTTGTATTTACGAATATAATCTCCCTCTTGAGAACTGATTAGATTTTGAGCAAAATCGGCAGACCGGAAGTAGTAGTTTACTTCAGTGAAAAAATCGAATTTTGCAAATATTTCGTCAATTACTAAGTTTAAACAAATTTATAAAGAATTCAAATGTACTCAAAATTAAATTTGAGAAAAATTGTTTTAATAAAGTTTTTCGAAATTCCTACCGGAAGTAGGTCTTTTACTCTTATCGAAAATCAGTTTTTTGCGAATATCTCGCAAGTCATGCTTTCTAGGCAAGTACATTAAGAGTATAAAAGTATTTAGAACATACTTTTAAATATCTTTTGTATAAAAAAAATTTCAAAATTCAGACCGGAAGTACCACTTTTACTCTTATCGAATAGCGATTTTTTGCAAATATGTCGTAAATTATGCATTCTATATATATTTATGAAGAGTACAAAAGTATTTAGAGTTGGATTTGGAATATTTTTTGTATAAATGAAATTTCAAAATTCGGACCGGAAGTAACACTTCCATACGTATAAGAAAGTCGTGTGGTGGCCACACCTAATTTTTTTACTTTCTTATACGTAGTATAAGGAAGTATTGTGATGTTGAAAATTTTCGACCTCGAGATTTTTGCAGATGTCCACGTTTTGATGTCCCCTGATACCGAAAAAGTGGTTTTTAAAAAATGTCTGTGTGTCTGTGTGTGTGTGTGCGTGTGCGTGTGTGCGTGTGTGTGTGTGTGTGTGTGTGTGTGTGTGACCACGATAGCGGTCAAACCGCTATAGGTATCATTTCCAAATTTTATATTTACAAATATAATCTCCCTCTTGAGATCTGATTAGATTTTCAGTAAAATCGGCAGACCGGAAGTAGTAGTTTACTTCAGTGAAAAAATCGAATTTCGCCAATTATTCGTCAACTACTAAGTTTAAACAAATTTATAAAGAATTCATATGTACTTAAAATTAAGTTTGAGACAAATTGTCTTAAAAAAGTTTTTCGAAATTCCAACCGGAAGTAGGTCTTTTACTCTTATCGAAAATCAGTTTTTTGCGAATATCTCGCAAGTCATGCTTCTTAGAGAAGTATGTTCCGAGTATAAAAGTATTTAGAACATAATTTTCAATATCTTTTGTATAAAAAAAATTTCAAAATTCAGACCGGAAGTACCACTTTTACTCTTATCGAATAGCGACTTTTTGCAGATATGTCGTAAATTATGCATTCTATATATATTTATCAAGAGTACAAAAGTATTTAGAACTGAATTTTCAATATTTTTTGTATATATGAAATTTCAAAATTCGGACCGGAAGTAGCACTTTTACTCTTAGCGAGTAGCACTTTCTTGATAATATCTTGCAAAGTATGCATTCTATAGCGATTTATTAAGAGAATGAAAGTACTTAGAATAGGATTTTGAATAAGTTTTGTATAAAAAAAATCTTAAAATTGTATAGTTTCAAACGCTCATACGTATAAGAAAGTCGTGTGGTGGCCACACCTCATTTTTTTATTATTTAGTCAGCATTTTATTGTATCGATAATAAGTAACAACAATTATTAGAAATTATAATAATATTTTCGTAATAATACTAAAACAACCATCAAAAAGGTCACTCCCTGATTATCGTGTGTAAATCTGTCGTTACTATAAGAGGATTTATCAATAAAAACATTTCTTCTTGTACCTTATTAAAAATGCATGTAAATTTTAAGAATGTACATACTCTTTTTAAATTTTCACTATTCACGTACAACTAGAAACATAATGGTATAATTTTCACGACAAATAGAAAGATATAGATAGTATTACATTAATTTGAAAGTGTGCGAGTTCACGATTATATGCAAAATGCATAGGTATATAGAAAATATCTTTAACCTTTATCTATCTGATTAACAAAATTAAAGATTCTAAATATAAATACTGGCAATAATAAGAATTTTGGATTTTTTAAAATTATTGCGACATGATTAATGAAAAGAAGTTCTAGATTAGTTCTAATGACATTAATATTATCCGTTTTCCCCATAAATTACATCGTAATGCAACTGACAGCTATAAGTGTTTTTCTACATGGTGGTTCACCGGGAACTGAATCGATCGATTACGGAAAAACTTTAGCTAGGAATGATCTGAAAATTTGACACTATACTAAAGTCGATGGGGGCCATTCGCCTAAAATATTTTCAAGATGGCGGCACTTCGGGCTATGCCGGAAGTAGGCACCAACTTCCTAATTTTAAATAGTGTAGTGTGTAGTGTATATTGTCAGGTTTTTGGATTCTACGTGAAATTCTAAATATATTTCATGTATAATGTCATATATCTAAGTGTAACCCTTTTTGACTTATTGAAATTCTTATGTTAAATTAGACGTTTGCAGGCAGAAAATCAATAGCACTTTTTCTATATAAAGATGAATTTATTATTTAATTTGAAGTAAATTCTCTCAAATACATGGTACAATTAAATACTATTTGTATAAAATTGTTACAATTATTAATACAGAGTGTGCGAATTATACGCCTGAAAACGAATATGGAAAAATTGCCAAATGACATTTTTTTTAAATGGGAAGCGGCAACTTTTATAATCTTACCTTATTCTGCATTAAAAATAAGGATTGTATAAATATGCTTATTATAAAAATTGGTAATTTTCGAAATATTAGCAAGTTAGTGTTTTTATCTTCTACAATACATACTGTTTGCATTAGTTCTTTTTCCATTAGTTAGCCATATTTCCATCACAATAAGATAAAATTATAAAAGTTGCCGCTTCAGACCAAAAGTTTTATGGGCCTCACTATCCACTTTGTACATGATATGAAGTTAAAACCAGCGACAATAGGTATTATTGAATTAACAGAGTCTCACACAGCGGACTATATTGCTTTAGAATTGGGCAAAGCTCTCGAAATTTGGGGAATTAATCCTAATAATGTTGTTGCTGTAGTGACGGACAATGCCGCCAATATGGTCAAAGCTATACATGACAAATTTGGGAAAAACCGACACATCCCATGCTTCGCACATACTCTCAATTTGGTATGTGACAATTCGCTAACAAACACCGTGGGTTTGAATAATATTATTGACAAGGTGCGATCCATAGTAGTATGGTTCAAAAGAAGTGTTAAGGCTAGTGATCAGTTAAGAAAAGCACAAATCGATGCAGAAACGCTAGAAGGAAACATAAAAAAACTGATTTTGGATGTCAAAACTCGTTGGAACTCCAAATATTACATGTTAGAGAGATTTTTACAAATGTCACCAATGGTCAGCAATATTTTACTTTCCGATGTTAATGCTCCAAATATGATTACTACAGCCGAAGTTGAGCATTTACGCGAAGTATGCAAATTTCTAAACCCATTAGAAAGGATGACAGTAGAGATAAGTGGTGAAAATTACCCAACAATAGGCAAAGTAATACCTATGATTCGTTGTCTGATGGATAAGTACAACAATTATGTGCCCCGGTATGAAATAGGTAAAGAATTGAAAACAACCTTATTAAAAGAAATTGAAAAGAGGTTTGGCGCTATCGAAAAGTCTTATATACCACCAGTTTCCACAATATTAGATCCTCGATTCAAACAAATACACTTCAGAGATCCTCAAGCCCTATGTACTGTGATGAGACACATAAAAAGTGAGATCACGAGTTTGCAAAAAACCTCTTCTTCATCCGAATCTTCTGATTCGTCTGCTGAAGGTCCTGAATTTGATTTATGGGCCCATCATAAAAGATTAGCTAACACTAAAAAAAGTGGACAAGGCAGATCAAATATGGATAGTGAACTTAATCAATATTTAAGCGTGCCAGTTAGAAACCTAAATGATGATCTCTTGGATACCTGGAATGAAATGAAAGTGGTATATCCCAACTTATTTAAATTAGCGGCAAAATATTTTGGTGTTGTGGCAACGTCGGTCCCCAGTGAGAGGTTATTTTCAAAAGCTGGAGCAACCGCTACAAAAAGTCGTAACCGTCTCAAGGGAAGTAGACTTTCCAAATTATTATTTCTGAGCTCTTTGCCTGATAGCTTGCATTTATGGAACTGATGTACCCACAAATGCCGGCAAACAGCTTACTTATTGTCCTGTGGCTATGAGACAGTTATGATTTGTAAAAAAAAAATACATTTTATTTTTCATAAAAAAATTCAATTTTGTAGAACTGGATATTTTACCTACTTGTAAGTTACATATATTCGATTTTTTCATATATTGATGTATTTGTTCTGATATATCGTATGTATCGATATATTTGTTCCGATGTATCGCATGTATCGATATATAGCTTTCGATATATCATATGATGATTATATCGATATATTTATATTTTTTGCCATGCCTAATCACCACACAAACTGGGTAACCTTTTTGAATATTATAGTGATTTTAAAAAAATTTAAATATTTTTCGTATCTTAGAAGCAGCTTCTGGTACAGCAGAGCCATCAAGAAAACTGAAAATCAGTATAATTGAAGAATCACCTGCATGTAAGCATTTACTTAACAGTTAATTATAGTCAATAATTTTTCATTCATTATTTAGTAACACAAAAAAGAAAATCTGCATGCAGGCATCAATTGCAAAAAGAGCCGAGATCAGAGGATAGAGAAGGATATTCATTGCTTCTCCACAAAAAAAAATGAATTTTGTTGATTTGCAATTACAAATTTTGAAAGAAGAGCATCAACAGAAGAAGGAAAAACATCAATTAGAGATGGAAATTTTGAAACAAACATTATTAAATTTAAATAAATGTTAATTTTATAAATAATTTTTTTGAAAGCGTTTCGTATTGTACTTATTTAATTTAGAAAGTAGATGGTATTACAAACAAAATTATTCAATTTAAAGTGGGATTTGCTTAAAAGAACATACTTGCACAATGTATTAAAATACCCTTTCAACTTACATACTCGTACATAACCTAATATTTATTTAACGTATTAAAACACTGAGTATCAGTGCTTAATTATAATTCACTTGTAGGAGATTAAAATAACCACAATTGATATAGATATATAATTAATTTTGAAAGAATAAATTATACCGTGAAACGCAATATAGCAAATAAAATAACCTAACTAAACATAAAACCGAAGTTATCCCGCCTTTCAAAACTAATTTTAACCAACCAATCACGAAACAGAATAGAGATATTCCAATATTTGTCTTCCACACAATGTAGGTATAGCGTATCCGGAGTTTATACCGTAAGTTATTCTATACTAGACTTATCTAGCGTTTGTAGAACGACACCTATACTTTATACTCCGTATAGTATTATACTACGAGTTGTAGAACCGGTTCTACTTAGAGATTAATCATAACAATTACGTAGGTAATAGTAGGTTTGTTCGAACCTGCAGTTCTGAACGGTTCTAGAACTAGTGCGCATGTCATTTAAGAAAAAGACTGTTCGGACCATACAGTTCTGGAACTGCAAATTCTGAGAACTTCAGTGTTCGGTCTTTCAGAACTAGTAATTCAAGAACCGTTCGGAACGGTTCTAACAGTTCTCGATGATGGGCTAGTATTTGAAATTCTGATATATCCGGAGCATGCGTAATTGTCATTCGTATCAACTTTCGCATTTTTCTGGTTATGTTTATCGTATTTATGTTGAACTTCAGAGTTTGGAGTTGTTCTAGGTTAGTTTTTAAATTGTCGTTCAAGTACCTATTTGTTTTTTTATTTTAGTTTGTGATATTATTAGAGTATTGGTGTGAAACCTATTTTTAATTTTTTTTACAGTTTTTATTCACACCCATTATATCAATTTTGTAATAGCCAAAGTAAACAGCTATAAGTATGTGACTAAACATTAGTTTCTTCAAATGGTGGTTTATTGTTTTAGAAATTACTTCATTGACTACCATGTTCTTGAGTCTAGCAAGTGATTCTTCCTCTAAGAATAAAGTGAATGTAATGGTACAATTATAGGAACTTGCAAACATGTGAAAAGTTAATTTATAATTATCATATATTTGTAGAGAAACTGACATATTTGTTAAACTTAGACAAAATAGTATTTAATATTATGTAAACTAAACTTATAATTTTTGGTTCGATGTGTCCCCTTTGAGATTTAAGAAAAATAAAGGGAATTTGTGATATTAGTATATTAGATATCCGAACAATCTATTATATGTATGTGTTTGTACCAGCCTGTTACGTCATGAAAATTATAATAAATTGCAAGTTAATGTGACTCCCAGACTTGTGAGACAAAACGTTCAGAGTCTGATTGATGTAAGTACCAAATCATGTAGGTATCGCAATTCAAATTACCAAAAAGGCTTCGCTTCTCCAAAATGGATTGAAAAAGTGTATTACTTCACAGATTAAAAAAAGAAGAGTTGGCTTTGAACATTGAAAATGTATTGTAATATATTTCTTTAAATGCATCATGATTGTTGATTTTATAATTATGTAATACATATTTATTAATGTGTCTGTGGATTTGATGCACGTGCCAATTATTAATAACAGCTTGTACTAAAAATCCTTGTTTTATTTACCCGGTTTATCAGAAATTACAAAATTTAGAAAAATGTACTTCTGAACAACTTCTTCATTACTTTTTATATCCTGTCGCAATTTTGAGATGTAACATCTAAATGTTCATTACGATTGACATTTGTCCACCAGTTTGGTGTTTTTTTAAAAAATGCAGAAATATCCATAACAAAATTTAGAAAAATGTATTTCTTATAAACAACTTTTTCACTACTTTTGAATCCTGTCGCAATTTTGGTGGTTAGATGTAGATGCAGTAACATTTAAATGTTCATTACGATTGATATTTGTCCACCAGTTTGGTGTTTTGTAATATATAAATATATTGCTTATATTAAAAAAAATGCAGAATTATCCATTACAAAATTTAGAAAAACGTATTTCATATAAACAACTTTTTCATTACTTTTTAAATCCTGTCGCAATTTTGGTAGTCAGATGCATTAGCTATTAAACGTTCATTACGATTGATATTTCTTCCAATAAGTTTGGTGTTTTATTAATATTACTATTACTAATGTTAGTAGTACAAGTTTCCCTAAAATTCCAATTTTAAAACTGTTCGAACCTTCAGGATTTCGAACCGTTCTAGAACCAGGATTTGGCCGGACATGCGCATTATTATCAGAACTACTAATTCTAGAACGGTTCCGGAACTGTTCAGAACTGGAGGTTCGAACAAACCTAGTGTCACTGATTTACTGTCAGATAAATACCCAAACAAAGAGATAATCCTGTTGTAATTAAACATTTTTCAATATGTATTATTTTGACAATAAATAATTTGAAGAGTAAATTATTGCTCGCGTAATGTGTTGAATTTAAAACGTCAGATTTAGTCATCTGATAATACTAACAACGAGTAAAATGTTTTCGAGGATCGAAATACAGAAATATTGCGATACTGAACACATATGAAGCATGATACGACATTTTAACATTAAGATTTTTCATTCAGAACCGATCGAAGAAGTACCCAAGCAACACACTTACGAATATTAAACGTTTATATAATTGCAAAACTCTACGTTTTATGTTCAACTATGAAATACATAAATCCTTCGAAGAAATGTCCGGCGATTCGACGTCTATTTCATATTAATATGTATTCTGTTTTTATTCGTATGAGAGAGTTTATATTTATTCGGATAAATTAGTCCTTTTTTATACGTTACAGTCAACATTAAAATATTCGTATATGATATACGTTTTATTTAAGGATTTCGTACATATTTTCTATATGTATATATAATTCGGTTGTTATATGTACATAATGTACGTTTTATTTTAGGATATCGTAAATATTTTATATATGAATAAATTATTTGCTTATTATACGTTATTTTAGACTAGTTCACATTTTGTTCAATTTCACTGCCTGGACATTAATCATTATAACCAAAGCTCGTAGTATACTTACCTTGATATTGTTGACAAATAAAAACAATTTTGTCCTGCGAAGGTACAGACATAACAAACATATACGTAGTTGAAGAATATAGGTGCGCATGGGGAGTAAAACATTTAAAAAAGTAAATTAAAGTTTAAAGACTTTTGTAATATGAAATCATACTAATAATATTTATTAACACATCACGTACTTAAAAAAAATATGTAGTAATATAATTTTGACGAAAACAAGAACAAAATTTTAGATAATATGAGAAGCCCTTTTCTTATTGTTTCAGCCAATCTTGTATGGCACTCTTAATTGTTGAATCTTGCACATCCACTGGTTCACGTCCCGCAAATTCCAGTTTTACAGGAGCTATATTGATTACAATATAATTAACAATAAGCATTGTAGAAAAATAATAAACTAAATAATTACCAAGAATCAATCCAGATAAAATGGTACCCTAAATTTGCTGAATCCCTGATATCTCGTAAAGGTTGTTGACATTTTTGCCCGACTTGTCGACGTAAATGTCTTCGGCTTAGAACTGCTTTTGGCATAATAAAGCTGATATATATGACACGACACGACTATATAAGTGTAATTAAATAGATTGAAAAAGAGATCTGCAACAATAACATAATAATAAAATTATTAATGTTTTTAGATATGTAAAAAATGAGTCGTTATCGTTAAACCGTTAATATACTTTGTAAACAGAGATATTAGGTTTTCAAATTACCAGCGCATTTTATTTTTTGGTTTAAAAAGGTAATGAGAAGAAAAATAATATTGTGAAAACTCCTGATATAAATTATTAAAGTTTCGACAAGACAGAATTTCATAAATATTTTAAATTAGTCGTTATTTTGAAAAATAAGCATGACGTTTTATGTTAGAGTCCCTACAATTTATCGGTTTATGAAGTATACTAACGTCGATAATAAAATTGGCAAGATTTGGAATATTAAAACAATCATGACATAGTTCAATAAAATAGCGGCAGGACATTAACAATATACAATATAACCAGTGCACATGGTATAAATAAGAACACTTACCTATACTGTTGTAACGCTACGTCCACTTAAATGTGTTACAATAAATATACTGACCGTGAATTTCGTTTTTATCTGTTCGGCTGATGCATAACCAGACGTCTACCAAATACCAAATACCAATATTAGATGTATTTTATACGTAATATTATAAAGTAGTTTTTGTCACAACTTCATCACGGCGATAATAAAATATTGCAATATCGGGCGGCAGAAATTAAAAATATGAGGTTTATTAAAAAGTAATTAGCTCTACGTTATTATTTTGCTAATTACTGGCAAGGAAAAAAAGCAATAAAAATAAATAGGAAACTGTATACCTACGACCTATAGATACCGTATCGTTGTCGCCGTGCACCGCAAAGCACAACAGCAGAAGATATTTCTAGCTACCAAGTAGATGTAACCAAATAGTAATAATTATATTATCGTTTAATAATTAGTTTGAATTAAAAACACACATTTATATATATTTTTAATATCCTAAAAATAATATGTAGTATTTATGGAAGTAAAGCGGTTTATGTAGAGACGGATATATATTATTCAAAATTAACAGAAAATATACGTATTTTATATAGTGTTAAGAAATACTCGATATATACGTATTAAAATGAGCAAAACCTTATAGTTTAATATACGTCTTTAGTTATCTAAAATAATATGTTTACACTATACGTAGATAAAGCGTTTAATTTAGAAGTGAGTAAATATATTAAAAAATATACATATAATGCGCGCTATCCATTGACGTCTAATAACCGTTTCATAAAGACCTCTATAATACGTATTGCAACGAAGCAAATATGAATCTTGTAATACTATAATCGTTTATTAGACGACTAATAAACACTCCATAGAATTTTCGTATAATAAATACGTCTATTTTGTAGACCAAAACCAATTTTCAACAGTGGTAACGTTTATCATACGTATATTATACGTAAGTGTGTTACTTGGGTATCTTGAAATGTTGTAAAAACTATTTAAAAAAATATCTCAAAATCCTGGCGTGCAATAAGTTTTAAATCAAATTCAAAATCAGCCTGACAAAAGACATAAACAACACGTATCTGTATATAAGAAAACCAAACTCTGTTGACCATTGAATCTATACACAATCTTAAAATTTACAATAATTCTATATTTTTACATGAAAAGTCGTGAAAGATGTTTAATGCATAAAAGATAGTAACAACGATTCCCTAGACCAGCTAGAAAATCAAGAAATGCATTCTTCCAACCGCCGCGCCGATCACGTTATAACATTAATTTACAGCGATTTACGGCAGCCTCGGGTGCTGTACGCCTCTGAATTAACTGTCAGACCACCGTGCACTTCTTGAATTAACAAGGATCGGATGAAAAATAACCCTACCAGTAACTGCAATCGCAAACAATAATCTAGCTGTTCGCGATAAATTATATCCATTTTAGAACAAACGATAGAAGGCAGTAATCCGAGGAAGAATATTTTTCATTATGAATTTTTCCTAGTCTTCCACCTTTATACTACGTGTCCAACGTAAAATATAATCTGAGATCGCGCAGTCGATTGTTAGATGAAGTACATAAAGTGACTTTCCTTATACGAATATTTCTTGATGATTCTCTGTTAGGTAAACGAAAATTACGTAGGCTTATGTGGTTATGATTTTTAAATTATTACTTCCTTTCCTTTGCGATTGTTTTAACGTGATTATTCTTTTGTGTTTAACACGTAGTTAACGTTTAAGTATTACTAAATATACAAGGTGATAAAAAAATTATTAATGTAATCGATTTTACTTCCTTATACGTAGTATCGCTAGACCGGAAGTAGTAGTTTACTTCAGTGAAAAAATTGAATTTTGCCAATATGTATTTCGTCAATTACTAAGTTTAAACAAATTTATAAAGAATTTAAATGTACTCAAAATTAAATTTGAGAAGAATTTTATTAAAAAAGTTTTTCGAAATTCCTACCGGAAATAGGCCTTTTACTCTTATCGAAAATCAGTTTTTCGCGAATATTTTGCAAGTTATGCTTTTTACAGGTACGTTACGAGTATAAAAGTATTTAGAACTTAATTTTCAATACTTTTTGTATATAAAAAAAATCAAAATTCGGACCGAAAGTATCACTTTTACTTTTAGCGAGTAGCACTTTTTTTGAATATCTTACAAAGAATGCATTCTATAGAAATTTATTAAGAGAACATAAGTACTTAGAATAGGATTTTAAATAATTTTTGTATAAAAAAATCTGAAAATTCTATACAATTTGAAACGCTGATACGTATAAGAAAGTAGTGTGGTGGCCACAAATGGAATTTTGAAATCGGTCAAATTCATGGTTCCGTAAATGCAGTGCTAATTAACATATAAACATAATTAGAGAGCGGAATCGAGCGAGCTAAACTACCACGGAGCCACAACCGTGAAAAGAAATAATGTAAACTACTGCGTGTTGTTTACATTATATCTGAATAGCACTAATTCATAGGGCGAACTGTAACATCTGTTTACTCCAGAGAATCAGAGAAAAAACTGCCATAAAATAAGGAATTTTATGAATAAAATCCTTTCCTCATCGGCGTAGGTACAAGGGTGACGAGTTTTTAAAATTTATTATATTTACCTTATATTTCGCAATATAATATGTATGTTTCAATAACATACGCGTACATTTTTAGTTATCAATTATTTAGATCTAGAACGTTGTTTATGTTACTTTTTCTGAGATAAAAATTAATTGTCAGTGATTCCGAAATTTATTGCAAAATCTGTAAAATATCGTCACTTAGCTTTGCTAAAAGATACACAGAAATAGTTTTCATGCAGAGAATTTCGATAGTTTACAAAATTTCGTTACATGTTTAAATGACGATGCTCGAAGTATTTTTGAGTGCAAGGAACTAACACCTTGTTCCTTGTTATTCCTTCAGGAACACTTTGGAAATTTGCCTAAACTAATGACATATTTTGAAAATCGAATCTCAAATTAAAAAATGAGGTGTGGCCACCACACGACTTTCTTATACGTATGAGCGTTTTAAACTATACTATATTTTTTTACACAAAAATTATTCAAAATCCTATTCTAAGTACTTCTGTTCTCTTAATAAATCGCTATAGAATGCATACTTAGCAAGATATTCGAAAAAAGGACTACTCCCTAAGAGTAAAAGTGTTACTTCCGGTCCGAATTTTGAAATTTCATATATTCAAAAAATATTGCAAATCTAGCACTAAATACTTTTGTATTCTTGATAAATACATATAGAATGCATAATTTATGACATATTCGCAAAAAATCGCTATTCGATAAGAGTAAAAGTGGTAATTCCGGTCTGAATTTTGAAATTGTTTTTATGCAAAAGATATTGAAAATTACGTTTTAAATACTTTTATACCCGTAACGTACCTGTCTAAAAAGCATGACATGCGAAATATTCGCAAAAAACTGATTTTCGATAGGAGTAAAAGACCTATTTCCGGTAGCAGCTTCGAAAAACTTTTTAAATAAAATTGTTCTCAATTTTAATTTCAAGTACATATGAATTCTTTATAAATTTGTTTAAATTTAGTAGTTGACGAAATATTGGCAAAATTTAATTTTTTCACTGAAGTAAACTGCTACTTCCGGTCTACCGATTTTACTGAAAAACTACTCAGACCTCAAGAGGGAGATTAGACACGTAAATACAAAATTTGGAATTGATATCTACAGCGGTTATCGTGGTCACATAGAGACACGCAGACATTTTTTAAAAACATCTTTTTCGGTATCAGGGGACTTCAAAACGTGGACATCTGCAAAAATCTCGAAGTCGAAAATTTCACATTACTTCCGTATACTGCGTATAAGAAAGTAAAAAATGAGGTGTGGCCACCACACGACTTTCTTATACGTATGAAAATGTTACTTCCGGTCCGAATTTTGAAATTTCATTTATATAAAAAGCATTCCAAATCCAACTTTAAACACTTTTGTACTCTTCATAAATATATATAGAATGCATAATTTACGACATATTTGCAAAAAACCGATTTTCGATAAGAGTAAAAAATCTACTTCCGGTAGGAATTTCGAAAAAATTTTGTAATAAAATTCTTCTCAAATTTAATTTTAAGTACATATGAATTCTTTATAAATTCGTCTAAACTTAGTAGTTGACGAAATATTGGCAAAATTCGAGTTTTTCACTGAAGTAAACTACTACTTCCAGTCGGCCGAATTTGCTGAAAATCTAATCAGTTCTCAAGAGGGAGATTATACACGTAAATGCAAAATTTGGAATTGATATCTCCAGCGGTTTGACTGCTATCGTGGTCACAGACAGACAGACAGACAGACAGACGTTTTTTAAAGACCACTTTTTCGGTATCAGGGGACATCAAAATTTTCGACCTCGAGATTTTTGCAGATGTCCACATCTGCAAAAATCTCGAGGTCGAAAATTTTCATCATCACAATACTACGTATAAGAAAGTAAAATGGATTAAGCACATTAGATGTGGCTATTAATAATTCCAAGTGACTTAGACGCAGTTGTTAATAGAAATCCAGGTTTAATAACATTGCGGAAATTGTGTATGCTAAATACGCTGAAATAAAGGAATATTTCCAGTACGCACCTATAACCAGTTGCGATGTAGAAGGGACGTTTTCTATCTACAAGGATGTACTTAATTCAAAGAGAACAAGTCTTACAGAAGAGAAAATGAACAAATAGTAGGGTATTTTGTATTTTATAATCACCAGCCACTTGTTATTCAGTTATATAAATAAAATTAAAACCTCTTTAAAAATACAACATTTCAATAGCGCGCCCATGGGCGATGAGTGACTCGCTCGATTCCGCTCCCTAAACATAATAAGCAACACGTAAAAATTAAGTAAAAACATCTATTGATATTTATCAGTTCTATAGCTTTAAATCACCTTGAATTTTTGAACGATCATGGTTGCTCGAAAAACTCCAAATGAAGGAAATCGCTTTAGGAAGGATATTACGAAAGCACTTAGGAATTTTTATGACAATCTCGCAGTTTAAAATTATTTCTTGAATTAAGCAGAGGCAACGCAACGGTTCCATTTAATATTAATTCACACTTGACGTTTCCTAATTTAATCGGACAAGTTCGTAATTTCACAGAGACCAGCCGAAACCGTATGATTTTGATGATGAAACTTTCTCTTGTCACTCCAATCAAGAATCAAGAAAATGAAAAAATTAAAAAGAAAAACCGGCGATGATATCATCGAAATATTTGGACGCAATTGACTTAATAGTTGCGTTGCTATTAAAAGCTTTCTATTATTTCAATGGTAATATAGACATAAATAACCGGCTAATTTATTTACATATCACGCTTACAGATACGCATATATATATATATAGTATACATAGGAGCATGTACGACATACAAATGTAGTAGCCAGAACGTCTGGTGCTATCGAACTCGGGACCATGATTCAATCCATCCAATTCAATTTAAGTACGCATAGAGAAGATTTACATACCACTACTTATTCCAGACGTTTAAATAGGTGCATCATGTTTAATTGAAGCGGAGAACTAAATTGGACAGGGAAAGCTTACTGTCCGATAAAATGAAAAACGTGCTTTCTATGAGGTTTCCGGATTGCCCGCGCCTCTCGTCGAAACGATGCGATGTTTTTTTTTTTGTGGCTGACGCTTCGAATTAGATGCCCCCTGTCGGTAAACTATGCATTCTCGGTATGATGGAATGCGTTTATTACTACAATTGGTCATTACTACATCACACGCTCGGCAATAAATTAATTTGTTTCAAATTTATTTCAGTCGCATTTGGTTGTGACATGACAGGCTTGCATAAACATGTCCAGCTGTGTCTGTGCATGCGTGTATGTAACGTACATTGCACTTATATGGTGCGGCGGAATTTGAAAAAAAAGCACTTAAAAGATTCATTATAAAATCGGTCGTAAATTCTAGTTGTTATAGCTGTTATTAAAAGCTTAATAATTCGAAATCAAATTACTCAATATTCACTATGTCGAGAAAATCAATGTACAAATTATTGCATAGTCCCCTCTGAATTAATTTAAAAAGATGATGTGTGGGTACCACACGACTTTCTTATAATGGGTGTACCAACGTAGCGGTAAAGCTCCACAATTTAAAAATATTTTCATTTATACAGAGTATTTGACAACGACGAACCAACATAAACTTATGTTTTTTTAAATGGAATGCTATGTTTCTTTTTACATTTTATGATAGCCCTTGAAGGGCTGATTAAACTGACATTAACTTGTATGGTCGGCTTTCAACTGTTTCTGTGACATGGCGATTTTTCTTTAAAAATTATACACAACATTTGAAAAGTTGCTATGAAATAACGATTGATGATGAAATACTTATTATGGGCTCAATTAGTAGAGATATCTTTTCAGTACGTGAAATTAATGTTTATTTTGACATATCTACGCATGTTCCTTAGAATTACATACCATTCGCTAAAGTTAAAAATTCTAAAAAAAAATTAAGTGGAACACGCTGTATATTTATATGTTATTGAAAAGTACTTAAAATTTACTAATTAAAAGTATATACCTTCTTCGACCTGTGGGCGATATTGCAAAAGTGATAGGATATTATATCTGAATAAACCCGATTACGACATAAAAATTTGAGTTGCCATGACTTAATTACAAAATTTAACCGAAAAGAGTTACTTCTAATCTAATATTATATATCTAATATTTTCTTTTTACAAATAAGTAATTTTAATTTAAAATTTTAAAACTCATAAAATGAAAAGTTTGGAAGTTCATTTTAAATTTTAAATTACTTTAAAATTAAAGAATACAAGTATTTAAATGTACGTTATTGAAAGCTTCTATAACTTTCGCAATATCATGAAGAATATATAAGTTACTATTTTCAAGCATCACAGTAATTATAAGTTATCATATAACAAATTAAATAAATCTTCTTTAAGGTTCTCTTAATAAAGTTTTTGCTAACATCAAGGAAGTTTACGCACACTGTATGAGGATTTTATTGAACGCACAACAACACGGAATACTGCCAGTTACTTCAAATCGTTAACAATTTTTGAAAAGCACTCATCGATCACTGTCCCATATTTGGATATTTTTGGTTGTATATCTTTGTGTCAGCAAACAATCACTTTGCCTGAAACACAGATTATATCTATTAATTCCAATTTTAAATATTTCATTTCGCACTTAACGTAAATTCATGTCCTTACATCCCTTTAAACTGAAGCTATAAATCTAAGTTTAATGTTTAAACAATTTTTGACACATAGCGTCTGCGATATTTTTTATATTATTGCTAATTCATGAACTTCCAAACGTCTCACAAGTTTTAAAATTTTAATATAAATTACTTATTTATAAAAGGAAAATAGAAGTAATTCTTTTCAATTAATTTATTTATAGTTGTAGTGCAAGTCATGGCAACTCATATTTTTAAGTCGTAATCGGGTTTATTTGGATATAATATTCTATAAGTTTTGCAATATCACCCACAAGTAGAAGAAACTATATATTTTTAATTTGTAAATTTTAAGTACTTTTCATTCCATTTATTTTTTTTTTTAGAATTTTTAACTTTAGCGAATGGTATGTAATTCTAAAGAAAATTTGCGACATGCGTAGATATGTCGAAAGAGTCATTACTTTCATTACTAAAAAGATGTCTCTACTAACTGAGCCCATAATAGGTATTTCATCATCAACCGTTATTTCATAGTAACTTTTCAAATGTTGCACAATTTTTAACGAAAAATCGCCATTTCTCGGAAACGGTTGAAAATGGACAAATAAATAGTTGATGTCGGTTTAATCAGCCCTTCAAGGGCTATCATAAAATGTAAAAAAATGCATAGAAATCCATTTAAAAAAACATAAGTTTGTGTTAGTTCGTCGTTGTCGAACACTCTACAAGTTTTGTATTAAAAATTATTCGCTACCTACATTATTAGATACCAATAATGGACTTTACCGCTACGCTGGGACACCCGGTACATATATTGCTATGGCCCCAATTTTAGAAATAACGAAAAATTATGCTATGTGCTAAAACAAAAAAAACAAACCACAAATATATTGCCACACATTACGCGGTATTTGCAGCGGTTTACACTCTAATTTGCCTTTCTTACATCTTAAACATCTTCCCTAGTTAAACTCCTTATCTCATGTGCAGTTCATTTATTACAACGTTAATTTTTATTTACTATAATATAAGGTATGGTAAGAATATAAAGCAAACAAAAATTTTCTTACTTACAAAATACTAGAATTTTATTAATGACTAAAGATTATTTTTAGTAGAATTCAAATTTTTTTGAAACAGATAAGATCATCATGTAGAAGAAAATAATTCATGATACTTAACATTAGCAATTAAATAGACAAACTTTAATCTTACCAAATAAATCTTATGGCGAAGATAAAAAATATGTGTATCCTCTTGAAAGAGTATTATACAGGGTATTCCACGAGAGCCGTTCGTTAGAAGTTTTCGTGGTTAGAAAAAACTTAGAATTCTGAAGTTTTGGGTTCCAGGGTTATTCAAGATTCTCTTTCCTTTTAAAATATTTTCAAGATCATACTACTTCCGGTTATAGCGGAAGTCGCCATTAACTTCCTTATTTTAAATGGAACACCCGGTATATTATTTCATTTTTGGATTCCTGAGAAAATTTCATAGTGGGTTTTCATCAGGTTTCCCTATACCTACTTTCAATTTTTTCTTAGATATCTTGATTTTTTTGAAAATTTTGACAGATGTAGCCCTGTTTTGAGCATTGCGCTCTTTAACCAATTACGATTGGTGGAAAGCGCTTCTGGGGTAGACGGAAGCACAGGAATGATACTTTCGAATGCCATATTGACAACTGATTTATCGCATACAGGGTATCCATAATTTAATGACCAATTACATCATTTTAAAAGTTGAAAAAGACCGTTTTTTCAAATGGGACAACCTAAAGCCCGTAACTGATAATGAAGATAACGTGGTGAATGTGTTGGCGTTTTTTCAAGCTTATCCGCGGAGTTCAATTTCGACAGCAGCGCTGGATTTGGGTATTTCAAGAACATCAATCCACAGAATATTAAAAAAACATGGAATGCATCCTTTTTGTGAGATAACTGTTCACGGATTACGTCTTGGTGATGAGGCAAGACGTGTCAACTTTTGCGAATTTATGATTTTGAAAATGACCGAAGATCCGAGATTTCTTCATCAGATTATGTGGACTGATGAATCAAAATTCAGCAGGCAAGGAATTACAAATCGCCGAAATACTCACTACTGGGCACAAGATAATCCACATGTTATTAGGGAACATAATCACCAAGACCGCTTTAGTTTCAATGTTTTTTGTTTAATTATGGACAACAGAGTGGCTTATCAAGTGTACGATGAAAATTTAAATGCGGCTAGATATCTGGAGATACTGAGAGGGTTTGTTAGTGATTTTCTAAATGCCCTACCTCCACGTGATAGAGCAAACAGTTGGTTTCAGCTTGATGGTGCTCCAGCACATTCAACTATAGCTGTACACCGGCAATTGTCAATTATGTTCGAGGATCGGTGGATTGGCCCGCGGGGACCTTGGAACTGGCCACCCAGATCACCCGATTTGACCCCCTTGGATTTTTACCTCTGGGGTCGTATAAAAGAACTAGTGTACTTTAGGCCGGTACAAACTAGAGAGGAATTATTGAACCGTGTTCACCATGCGTTTACTAATATAAGTCCAGACGAACTTCGGAGATCTGTTTCGCGAGGAGTATATGACAGAGTTATTCAGTGTTTGAACCAAAATGGAGGTCATATAGAACAATTATTGTAATTTTACATTCTCTTATTATTTTGTGTCATTATGTTCCAATTTTTTGTTTTTATTTTATATTTCGTTCAAAATGTTATGTACTAATGTCATGTTCTAATTAAAGTAATTTTTTTACCGTTTCATTGATGTTTATTTGGCTTCGAAAGGCAAGCGATGTTTCGGTTTCTGCCAAAAAACCACATTAAAATAAAAAAATTGGATTAACAAGAAAACCACTGGAAATAGGTATAGGGAATGTTATAGCAAATCGATGCAGAATCAAATTCTGCATCCGACCATATAATAAAATACAGGGTGTCCCATTTGAAAAAACGATCTTTTTCAACTTTTAAAATGATGTAATTGGTCATTAAATTTTGGATACCCTGTATGCGATAAATCAGTTGTCAATATGGCACTCGAAAGTATCATTCCTGTGCTTCCGTCTACCCCAGAAGCGCTTTCCACCAATCGAAATTGGTTAAAGGGCGCAATGCTCAAAACAGGGCTACATCTGTCAAAATTTTCAAAAAAATCAAGATATCTAAGAAAAAATTGAAAATAGGTATAGGGAAACCTGATGAAAACCCACTATGAAATTTTCTCAGGAATCCAAAAATGAAATAATATACCGGGTGTTCCATTTAAAATAAGGAAGTTAATGGCGACTTCCGGTATAACCGGAAGTAGTATGATCTTGAAAATATTTTAAAAGGAAAGAGAATCTTGAATAACCCTGGAACCCAAAACTTCAGAATTCTAAGTTTTTTCTAACCACGAAAACTTCTAACGAACGGCCCTCATGGAATACCCTGTATTTAGCTACATTATTTTTAAAACTTTTGAATGTTATATTAATATTTAAACGGTTGTATTTAGGCATAATATTTTTTTAGCATGATTTAATGATTAAAATAAACATCTATACTTTTTTTAAATTAAATAAAACAATCTTAGACTAGGTTTTACTGTACTTAACCATGATGTTCTCTTAAGCATTTTATTCCTAGGTCAAATATACAGCAAGAGCGCGCGAGGTATGATCACCCGATGGTATACGTAAACTCGCATCTAAACGTGGTCCGATAATACATATTAGAGTAACGGCACAACATACTAGCATTGCCTGCTCATATTCGAACTCATAGTGATCTGATTATTTTTTTGCAGATTGACAAAAAGAACAAATTAAATTTTCTCTTTAAGTGATGACGATTGCTTAGATAACTAAGTCGATAATAACGCGAAGATTGTAATACTTATAACGTAATTATGATTATCCTAATGACATTAAATAATAATGTAGTTGTGTACAAAGTTATAGCAGTACAACTGGGTTTTAGAATGAAATAAAAACAACCCGCCTGAAACATCTGCAGAATAAACTAAGATGTCTAGAGAAAAATAAATAAATAGAAATTTCATGGTAAAAAAAAAACTATAAATAAGTATAACAGGAATACCATAAAATAACATAAAAACGACCCTTGAAATAGATTTTAAAATTAGAGATTCTCTCCAGTAAATATAACGAAATAACAACTCTGGAAAAATAAATCTATATATCTATATCTGGCGAACACAGCTAGCGGAGATCATTTGCCGAATATACGTCCGAAGAATATCGACTAGCATCGGGTGATCATACCCCGCGCGCTCAAGCTGTATAAGTCAATCGGACATCCATCCTCAGAAATCTCTTTTAAATCCTGCGAGCGCAGATCGAGCGCAGATCAAATTCACACTAAACATTACTAAAATCATGTACTATCCTATAACTGTTCTTGTGTACTGGCACTGATAACACGATTGTATATTTTCACGCTCAAAAATCTCCAGTATACATAAAACGCTTGTTGCTTAGACAGATGCTTATTCCATGAACAATTAACAGGTTTATTTAATAAGTGCCTGCCTAAGAATTCAAGTAGAATAAGTGATTTAATAACTGCTACTGAATATATCGCTCATCTCTATGAGATAAGTTAACGACGCTAACGGGTGGGCCATCTGCTGGTTTATTATTAAATCATAGGATATGGTAACGCTGGATAGACCAATCTTGACAGTCCGTCATTATGATATTCCACAATACGAGACAATCATGTTTTCGCTTGAGAAGCGTTTCGAAATATTGAAAACTTATTTTGAAAGTCAGTGTTGCGTAGCGGAAACCGTGCGACTTTTGAAAAGAAATATGGGTTGTGAAAAAGCGCCAAGCGGAACCGCTGTAGCAAAATTGGTAAAGAAAGTTCGAGAGACAGGCTTGCTATTGGATAGCAGAAGTGGTCTCCGAGCTCGGACAGTGCCCACCCCCGAGAATATTGAGGTTGTGGCCCGTAGTGTGGAACAGAATCCATCGACCTCAACTCGACGCCGATCGCAGCAACTGGCCATTAGTCGCACCAGCTGAGGAGAATACTGTACCAAGACCTCAGATTATTCGCCTACAAGGTCCAGATGACTCAGGAGTTGAAAGCAAATGACTATAGGCTTCGATATCAGTTCGCTGTGTGGGCCATAGTAAACAAGCAGAACTGCCGGATTTATGGTTCGGAACAGTCACACATAATCGTAGAGAGGCCAATGCATCCACGAAGAGTGACAGTTTGGTCTAGACTTTGGAGTGGCGGCATAATTGGCCCATTTTTCTTTGAAAATGCTGCTGGAAGCGCCGTTACTGTTATTGGCGACTGTTACAAAGGTTAACGAATTTTTTATGCCGCAAATCGACGCTATGAATGTGGACGAACTTTGGTTCCAACAAGATGGCGCCACGTGCTATACAAGCCGACTTGCAATAGATCTCTTGCGCGTCAAATTTGACAACCGAATAATTAGCCGTTTTGGAGATGTCAATTGGCCTATGCGGAGATATGATTTGACGCCATTGGACTTATCTCTGTGGGGTGCCGTTAAGGATCGATGTTATGCGGATAATCCAGAAACAATTCCAGCTTTGAAACATAACATTGCGACGGTTATTGGTGAAATAGGCGGCGAAATTATAGAAAAAGTTCTTCAAAAATGGACTCAGAGGATGACTTACTGTAAAGCCAGCAGAGGGAGCCACATGAACGAAATAATTTTTAATTGTTAAATCGAAGAGTCCAACATTCGCAATAAAAATAATTTTTCAAAAAAAAACTTAATGTAGACTCATTTTATAGCGTTTTTAGAAACAATCTTTTAAATGACCCACCCATTACTTACGTAAATTATCGGAGAAAACTTCGATTGGAAGTACTATACCGGGTGTCCAGTTTAAAATGCAGTACATGGGGATATTGGAAACCGTTGGAGATACAACGTCGGTTAAATGGAAGAAAAGTTGCGTATTCATTTGTCCATGAATAATCTGACATCAGATTTTGAAATTTTTGTTTCATTGGGCAGATACAGGGTGAAAAAGAAAAAAATGCATTTTTGAAAATCTTCCATATTTTGTTTCGTAGAAGAGATAAATTTACAAAAGTTGTAAGCTAGGGATAACAAGTCATGAGGATTTTAAAAATGATTAAAAAAAAAATCTAGGCCTACTAGATTTTGCGTGACAATAATCAACTTTTGTTTTTCTTATGGCAGCCATATTGGATTTTGACATTTTTAATATCTTCAAAAAAAATGCTATTCAATGATGTATAACATGTTTATGTTCAGGATAGTAAAAACATGAAAAAGAGAGAAAGTAAGATTTTAACATAGTAGGCCATGGAACTGTGGATATCTTAAGTATATACTGATAAAAAAAACAAAAAACAACAAGTCTCCAAGTACTGTTAAAATATCTTTAACATTTTATTTATTAGTATTCATTAAATAAAGGTGGTTAGGTAGCTGAATCATTAATGTAACAACTGTTCAAATAAGCCACCGTTCATTCGTATGCATAATCTACATCGTGTTAGTACTGCCTCACAAGATTGTCTAACCATGTTCGGTGTCATTCCATTCAGTGCTTCTTCAACTGCTTGACGTAATTCTTCCACATTTTCATAAGATCTCGAATACACCGTGTTTTTCAGATAGCCCCATACAAAAAAATCAAGAGGTGTGAGGTCCGGGGACCTAGCAGGCCACCCTATTGGACCTCGGTTACCAATCCAGTTATTGTAATATTGATTATTTAAATAATTTGTAACCAACAAGGAATTGTGTTGCTGAAAATACATATTTTGCAACGTGGCAAGTGGAAGTTCTTCAATTCTTTCAGCAACATGTACGCGCAAAAGTTCTAAATACCTTTCAGAATTTAAATTCTCATTGAAAAAGAATGGACCGATAACATGGGTATCAATAACACCGATCCAGACATTAAATCCCCATTTGACTTGCTGTCTAATGCCACGACTAGGTGTGGATTTTCATCGGACCAAAAGATAGTATTTTTACGATTAAACATTCGAGAGTTAGTAAATCGACTCTCATCAGACCATAAGATTTTCGCAGAAAAGTTTGGATTTTCATTATGTTTTTCGATGAACCAATGACAGAATTGTGCTCTCCGTATTTCGTCACCATTTTGAAGCCCTTGACTGGCTCTTTCACGATAAAGTTTGAATTTGGCACGCTTTAAAATAGTACCAGCTGTTGACCTAGCGACGCCAAGTGTATTTTCAATTACTCGTAAAGACGTACGGGGATTTTCAACCACTGCTTGAAGAACAATATTTTCATTATTTTCATTGTTTTGCTTTTTTGGGGTTTGACAAAACTTCCATGCATTATCAAATTATCACGCAATCGGCGAAAAATGCTTTTTTCTGGCTGCCGCCTTTCAGGCTATCTATCGAAATACATTTCTGCAGCCAATTCATCATTTCTTCCACTCAAAATAAAACACTCCAGCATTTGATATTTGTCACTACTTGTAAAACGATCCATCTTAGGTTTGCTCAGTACAGATACTTGGATACAATGAGATTAACAATAAGATTACTGACAGTTCAGAATAAACTTCACAGCTTTTAGAGTTGTTTAATACAAATGTCACATTTATTATCACGGCCTACTATGTTAAAATCTTACTTTCTCTATTTTTCATGTTTTTACTATCTTGAACATAAACATGTTATACATCATTGAATAGCATTTTTTTGAAGATATTAAAAATGTCAAAATCCAATATGGCTGCCATAAGAAAAACAAAAGTTGATTATTGTCACGCAAAATCTAGTAGACCTAGATTTTTTTTTTAATCATTTTTAAAATCCTCATGACTTGTTATCCCTAACTTACAACTTTTGTAAATTTATCTCTTCTAGGAAACAAAATATGGAAGATTTTCAAAAGTGCATTTTTTTCTTTTTCACCCTGTATCTGCCCAATGAAACAAAAATTTCAAAATCTGATGTCGGATTATTCATGGACAAATGAATACGCAACTTTTCTCCCATTTAACCGACGTTGTATCTCCAAGGGTTTCCAATATCCCCATGTACTGCATTTTAAACTGGACAGGGTGTATATATGTCTATACCAAAATAACTTTTATTTAAATTAGTTCCAACAAGAGGTTGTTTTTTCCTGTACCACCTGTCTTACTAATTACTGTTCTTACTTCTCTTGTTTTGCTTTAGGGCGTATAATAAATCAAATTATTATTATTCAAAGAGGTCATTAGACTTCCAATAAACTAATAACGATTATTATACCCTACGGCCTACGGGATAGTAATTTCAAATTGAACACGACGAATTATTTGTGTCAAAGTTTTCGAGGTTATGTTACGACGCGACAGATGTCAACATCTGGACGATCTAGGAAGAAAAATCACTATCGGTTCGCTCCGCTTAACGCACAGGAAAATGCTTCTCTGAAACCTATAATTAATGTCGACTTGCTACATTAAACAAAGCCCCCCTATTAAGTGTAACATCTATCTCTTAATGTTCGCGCGAATGGATTTCAGTATCTCTCGTTTCTATACTTGTAGTTGAAGCACGATGCAATTAATAATGAAGTTGTTTAAGACATCATCTGAGCAATTAAGAGTTTTATATCTTCCCTTTTCCCGCTGTGGCAGTTCACTTGTGCTATTTCAGAATAGACGGTAGTAAAATTCGAATAGTTCAACATTGCCTTATCGCAGAATACATAAAATGTAACAAACATAATTGGATTGTGTTTGTGTTATATTTGTGTTTATGTACAGGGTGTTGAAGAAAGCATGTACGGTCGATGTCAGAAAAATCGCGTACACCTTCGAAATCATTCGCTACTATTTTATGGGCGTGAATCGCTCTCCTTTGCACTACCTCCTATTTAGATAGAGCGCCCTGTGCTTCCAGCAGCTTGTTCAGTCTTTAAGGCATAAAAAAAATTATATTTTTCAAATAGTTCTGATCAGAATTTACGTCTTCCCAGCAATCTTCAGTTGCTGCCCAGAGGTCACTGGCGTTTTAGGCTTGACATTTCTTTGATATATTTTTTTTTAATAAGTAAACCCCAAACGTTCTTAATAGGATTTAAGTCAGGGCTGTGTGATGACCAGCAGTTCTATATTATTGCCTGCAAGCCATTCTCTAATAATACCAGCCCTGTTCATACGGCTATTTGCTTGCATGTATATAATTTACCGACGGAAGCATATTATGCAAAATATCTAGATATGAGTTAAAACGACCTTGAATGTGCCACAAAACACATGAACCGTTGACGTTTATGCACCCCTAAACATTCATAGGACAGTGTCCAGCTCTGTATCAAGAACTTACGTATCTTCCTTGATATCTATAACTTCTTGGGCGATAGACTCGTATGAGGTCAGAATTGCAAGACTGAAAAATGACATTATCATTATGCTTTTGGGAAACGTATAACGTTGAGCTATAGCCCTTACTGGCCAATCATCTTCCAATTTTGAAAGGATTAAAACCTTGTTGCTTTCTTGTAACTTTTACATTCCATTTGTCACAAAACTCACTAAGTCAAATATTGGGCATTTACATATTTAAGCAGAAACGATTAAGCCATTTAAAGAGCTAGGATTTAGAACAACTCACAAGGCCTGTAATCACCTTTATGTGCATCCAAAACAATTTGAAATTATTCACTAAGTCAAAAGATCGATACGACTGCCCTACTGCATTGCTCTGGCATTTTTTCTTCTCTCCATATCCTTAGTACTAAGTGATGCAAGCATTTATGTAGTTCCGTTCCTCCTTGTTTTAGAATTTCAGCTTGTATACCACTCTCACCTGCACCTTTGGTATTCTTAAGTCCCTTAATTATATCGTCTACCTCCTGTTCTCTTGGTTCTTCTATTTTTCCCTGTTTGTTACATTCTTGTTGGTATCTTTCGGCTGAGGTTGTTGTTTGTTCCTAGCAGAAGCCCATCTTTATCTCTACACTAAATAATTTTTGTGTCCTTGCTCTCTTAATTTGTTCTCTTAATTTCATGATAGAAATGTCTGATCTCCCTGTTTACGTACTGTTCCTTTATTGTTTTTAACTGTTTCGTCAAGAACTTCCTTTTTTTCTGTCTGCATATTCGTTTCGCGGTTTTCCTTTCCTTCATATTTCTAATTGTCTCCACTGTACTGTTTCGATCTCTTCCCAATTTTGCTTTATTTCTATTCATTATCGACTCTCTACATTCCATCTAATCGAATCAAATCGCCTGCCCGCTGCCCCCCCCCCCCCGCCCTCGTCTACCGCCGCCGCCGCAGCAGCTGGGGGTAGAAAACCTTTCGGTTTTGAGATTTAAAGGTTAACCGAACGCGCCTTTCTAATAGTTACGTAAATGTTTATCTATCCGTTTCACCGGTATTTAGACCCGGGTAATACATTAAATGCAGGTGAACCAGTAGACTTTGACGATTTTCTCGCGTTATTGCATGATATTGAATATAATCGAGGTAATATTCATTAAAGTCATAAACATTATGCAATTGACTTTTTAAATGAATATATACAACATGGTAATATTCATGCGTTACTTGGATCACTCGGTTTACCTAGCAAATACTTATTTGAGCAAAAGTTTGGACAAATTTATCCAATGCCACCAAAGAAATTATGTGGAAAATACGGGAAAACAACTGGAGAATTACATAAAGGACAACGACAATACACCGAACGTCATCGTCAATTAAGTCGTGATTTTCAAGTAGTTGGACAACGAGGTTTTACTGGTAATTAGCACGAGTGGTTACGTACTCAAAAAGACCGAACAACGCAAGGTCCGCTAGTGGATGCTGTTTCACCAGTTAGTCCACAAAAACAACCCGTACAAGGAGGTACGGGCGAACGGCCACCAATACCACAGCGACATTTATTCGAAGAACCGTCAGACGATACATTAGCTGAATTAGGAGCCATGTTTAATGAACCTATGAATGAAGATGTACTACAAGAACAAGCGGGTCACACTGGCGGTGGAGCAGTAAGTAATCCAGTTGGTGGAATTGAAAGCGCTAATAACATTTAATAATTCCCAGAACTTTGGGTTTAAAAAATTATACATTAAGATTTGGTAAAAGTAGAATTTTTTAAGCAAATTATTAACAAACGAGAAATTGGTAATGTAGATGTAGGTGATTTAGTTGAATTATGTACACCGTTAGCAACATTACCAGCTGATATGTTGGGATTTTATATGAATCAATCTGAATTATCTGCATTTACTGGGAAAGCCAACGTATTACATGTAAATGTTTCGGTAGTTCCACAAGGATTGCGAACAGCTTTTGGTTTTGGAACAACTTTAACTGGTACTGCTACTTCCGAACATGTTTCCATTGGTTCTTCTGGGATAGGATTAAATAATTTAATTTATATATACATATATTATAGTACAGTGATGTTAGTTCCGCAGATTTTATTAAAAAATATTACGGTTCTGCAAATTGAACTGATGGAGAGTTATCAATGAATTTAGGAATTCCACATGTTAATATGTATTTGGTGGTATTATTATCCAATAGTCATCGCAATCTGACTGGACAATATGCTAATAAATATCAAATGAACAGCAATGGTTGGCCTAGTATCGACGTATGTATGGTCGATGGAATTTTATGCCTAGAATTGGTGAACAAGTAATTGATTACAATTATACACCAGTTAACGGCGTAATTTGGTTTAAAAATCACTATATGCCATACAATGCTAGTGACCCTGATACAACATGGAATTCAACGTCATATTTTTTAGGAAGTAAATTGAAAGTACAAAATCAATATAAAGCAGATTCTAAAAAAGTGGCATTGCAGCCTGTATTTCATCCCATTCTTCTTCTATTGTTTGACTTTCTATGCTACCTCTTAGTAGATTTGATCTTATTTCGTCTTCTAACTGCCTTGCCACTCGCTCCTCACCAAGTTTCTTTAAATCATGTGTCTGTCTTTTTTATCACAGTTTTCCTCCTGTTGGTACTTCTTGCTATATCTGGTAAAAATTTTAAGGCTGCTTCGTTCGTGCCTCGCACATTCCATGTTCCTATTTTCAGTTCTCTAATCCTTCCTGTTTTTTGTATGTTTCGTCATATTTGTTTGTTTTGTAAATATCGTTTTTTGGTCATCTAGTTAAATAAAGCGCATAGCATATTAAATATATTAAAAACTCAGGCGGTGAAATCAAACTATCGTCAATTATAAAAACAAAATCACTCAGTATATGACGTAATCAAATCGTTCGTTCTAAACCACATGTTCTTTTAACTATGCAACGCAACTAATCTAATGTTTAATTTCATCGACACTATTAGACAATCAGAACGCCGGTAACAGCTGGCTCAGAAAGAAGATTAAGTTGTGTGTACGACCTAATATGGTCACTAATTCTCAGAATGACATCTCAACTAACATCAACGTACTGGTTCGTTTTTTTTTTGTTCTTACTTCACTTCGAAGGTATCGTCTTAAAAAGTAACCTCTAGGCGAGAGAAAAATTTGATAAATTGACTCTGACAATATAAAATCAAAGGAATAAGTGCATTAATTTTTATGTATAATACATATTTTTTTATCGAGAGGATTGTATTAAATCAAATCGATCATTTTCAAGCCTTAAATGAATAAGATACAAATATTACAACATAGGTTATTAAACTTGCACGTTTTGCAATAGACACGAGTAGTTTAACAACTTTCTTTTGATGGATGCTGGTATGTCGTTAGTTCTTTCTTAATGGTATCGAAAATTATCAAACAACAAATTAATATGTCAATAAAAAATGTATAAAATCAAGAATTAGTGTCTCTATAAAAACGTCATTGTAATGAAATAAATTATTATTGGGTCATTAATGTCGTGTAGGAAGAAAATACCAAAATACTAAACAACAGTTACTTTTCGGTTCTGTTTTGAATATGGATGGATAATTTTTTTTATATATGTATTTTATTACGCAATATCCACTATTAACGTATGATTTGTTTAAATACAGGATGTCCCAATTTATTGTTTTAAGTTTAGGTAAATTTGAAACGATAATGAGAATAAAATGTTGTTGAATATCCACTTACTCCCTTTCCCTACTTTATTTTTTCAAATTGTGCCCTACATTTTCTTCGGAAGTTTTCGTTTTTTTATTATCACATGTTAACAGGCAATCGAAATTGATTGACATGATCTTATTCTATTTCCCACAGACTTGACAATTTTTTTTTTTGTTGTAACATAAAGATGAATAGCATATTGTAGCAGAATGAACCTATTCTTAATACGAAAATGGCCGACAAAATGTTGTAACAGGGTAAGGTTTTCTTGTTATATTAGCAAACAACATATAGAACTATAATACTATGTAATATATATTGAAAAAAATCGAAATTGATTGACATGATCTTATTCTATTTCCCACAGACTTGACAAATTTTTTTTTTGTTGTAACATAAAGATGAATAGCATATTGTAGCAGAATGAACCTATTCTAAATACGAAAATGGCCGACAAAATGTTGTAACAGGGTAAGGTTTTCTTGTTATATTAGCAAACAACATATAGAACTATAATACTATGTAATATATATTGAAAAAATGATTTAAAAAGTTTTTTAACCTCTATATCTACTATATTTATAATTTATATTAAGATGAGATCTAAGAAAAAAGTTAGGTGTGTCCACCACCATACTATATTAAGAATTTTTTTATAAAAAATTATTCAAAATCCTATTTTAAGTACTTCCATTCTCATTTAAATCGCTATAGAATGCATATTCAAAAACTTGTTGCATAAAATAGTGTGAATAACAGGTTATCTACCATATACCGAAGTCCTAGCGGAGCGGTAAAGTCCATTATTGGTATCTAATAATGTCTGTATATTTATATTTCATTGAGAATTACTACAATTTAAAATTAAAAATATCTACTTTCTTCCACCTATGGGCGATATTGCAAAAGTTATAGCATATTATTTTTGAATAAACCCGATTACGACTTAAAAATATGAGTTGCCATGACTTGCACTATGACTATAACTAAAATTAATCGAATTCTATTTTCCTTTTACAAATAGGTAGTTTTTATTAAAATTTTAAAACTCATAATATAAAAGTTTGGAAGTTCATAAATTAACAATAGTTAAAATATCGCAGTCGCTCTGTCTCATAAAATTGTTTATCGTCGTATTTAGACTAAATTTTAAATCACTTTAAAATTTAGGATGTTATCCTTAGACTTCACTTGAAAAGCAAACCGTCAATACAAGTATTTAAATGTACGTTATTGAAAACTTCTATAACTTTCGCAATATCTTGAAGAACATATAAGTTATTATTTTCAAGCATTACAGTAATTATAAGTTATCATATAACAAATTAAAAAATCTTCTATAAGGTTCTCTTAATAATTTTACCAACATCAAGGACTCTAGAAAGTTTACGCAGCAATGAGCATAACAAAAGGACCTTTTGTCCATCTGCGTTTTCTACGGAAGCAGTAACACGGCTTCTTTTTCATACGGAACACTGCCAGTTTCTTCAAATCGTTATCAATTTTCGAAAAGCACTCACTTACTTCCCTTTAAACTGAAGCTATAAATCTAAGTTTAACGTTTAAACAATTTTTGACACAGAGCGTCTGCGATATTTTTCTATATTATTGCTAATTTATGAACTTCCAAACTTTTCATGAGTTTTAAAATTTAAATAACAATTACTTATTTGTAAAAGAAAAATAGAAGTAACTCTTTTCGATTAATTTTAGTTATAGTCGTAGTGCAAGTCATGGCAATTCATATTTTTAAGTAGAGCTCTTACTATCCGGATATTCGAGGATCCGGATCCGGATCTTGATCCGGATTTCGAGTTACAATGAGTAACCCGGATACTCGAATATCCGGATAGTAAGAGCTCTATTTTTAAGTCGTAATCCTATAACTTTCGCAATATCGCCCACAGGTGAAAAAAAGTAGTTATTTTTAATTAGTAAATTTTAAGTACTTTTCAATGATATATAAGTATATTTTTTAGAATTTTTAACTTTTGCGAATGGTATGTCATTCTAAAGAACATGCGTAGATATGCCGAAATAAACATCCAATTTCACGTAGTGAAAAGATATCTCTACTATACTCCATTCAGTCTAAGAATGGAGTAGATGGCGCTACAATATGAGCACAGTTTACACACGATGAATTTTGTATTTTGAAAACAAATAAAACATATGTTTAATGTCAGATGGATAGCAGGGATATACATTGAATATATTTTTAAATTGTAGTACTTATGATTATCTACAATTTTTATATTAAAAATTATTCGCTATCTACTCAATAATAATTGAGTTTACCGATACGCTGGAACACCCAGTTTAATTCTTTAACTCGACGGGGTAAATTCAAAATTAGATTGGTATCTCTAGACGCTCGTGTCTTGGAACGCGCACACTATCAATAAATCAATTCGTGTGTTTGAACATTTATTATATGTTACACTAACTAGAGAGAGAATACGCGAACCGTAAATTGTGTGTATCTATTTATCAACACAACATCAACATGAAAATATGTACGTCCATGTAGTAACGTTGTGTAAGCTATAAAACTCGATTGTATATATACCAGTATATAGGTATATCACGTCATAAGTATGCAGTAGCTATATTATGTATCTACAGTCTACACCAGAAGCTTGTAATATAGGCATTTTAAAATCGGAGAGTTTACAGTTACTTTCGAATTAGTTCGCAGAGTGATTAATAAATAAAGTTGTTGTGTGAACTTGAATAATGGGCGTAGCCATAAGGAATGCGATTGTTTCTTTTTTTTTAATATACACAGACACAGATTATTCGACGGAATATAACACAAGCAAGCTTATCTTTGCTTAGCTGCCAATGAAAGTTCTAAGAAGGGAGAGTGTTCATTCAAGTGTCAAGTTAATCGAAAAAAGCTGTTCCTTTCATAAGTAAAAATAAAATTAGATATTCATAAGTATTAAAGAGAAATTATGTTCGTCATTTAGATTATTTTATAATACACTGATATAATAATAATTTTCAAATTTTAAAACGGCTTGTTTCCAAATTATTTTAAAGCTTGTTGTAACAATGGCAGATTGTGTTCAGTGCTCTAAAAACACTGGCCGACATGGTTTTTGTAACACAGTTAAGCCCATCATTTTTAGATTCTAATAATAGAAAAAACATTCGTAAAGCCCTAATACGTCCAGTTTTCAATGGGCTCATTAGACCCTTTTATACAGTGTGTTAGTTATAAGAAAAATAATTACACTTACGTTAGTTACTGCGAATTCCATTGTTTTTCTTTTAATTCCTTTTTTTTTGAAATATGCGCTTCGGAAAAGTGTATTTTGTTCGCTCTTACCGTAAAAAAGTAGCATGTCCAACAATTCGTTATTATTAAACGCTATAACAATAATTAACAACGATAATCAACAGAAAACTAAATTATTCACTTAACTAAACACAACGCCAGCGACAATAACACAGCCGTATCTTTGACCGACTGACCTAAAATTGTGATGATAAGCACTTCGAATACAGTCCTAAAAATAGGAAACATAGGTACTAAAGGGATTCGTGGCGCTAGGGGAGGCAACTGTGACTAAATTATGGCATATGAGAAGTGCAACTCTCGTTCCAAATGTAAACAAACATACGCATAGCGGGATCAAGTTCATTCATACAGCCCATCTTAAAAATATTGAAAAGTCAAGTCAAAAAATATTGACTGCACTTTTCAATATTTTTTCCGGCCTTAATTGCAAACATTGATATACAAAATTTTTGTCCATTACTTTGTAATTATTGTGAATCCCTTAAAACACCTTAAAATCCTATCGATCTTTCACCAAACACAGTGTAGGGTCAGGTAATAAATTTTATGAGGAGTCATATAAAAGCGGTGAAAGATAACCTAAAATTTATAACATTAAACTTATTCTCTTATTCAGCCTTCGTTTGATATTCGAAGTGAGTGATTGTGTGTATAAAGTTTTTTTACCGCGGTTGCAAAATTTGTACTAACAAATTAAACTAGCAGTGGGCACCTTATGTGTACTGTGTTAGCTGTAGCGTGTCAGTGGTGCAGTGGATAAAAGGGAAGAGAAAAAGTATGCTTTTTGCAGTTCCAATGGTATGGCGAGAATCCAACAATGATTTTAACGATTGCTATTTTTGCATAACAAAGACTGAAGGTAATTCCAAAAAAAGAAAAGCGCAAGATGGAATATCCAAATTTGCCTTCTGCCATAAGACCTATTCCTCACAATGCAGACTTACCAGTACCGAATGCGCCTTTAGATTGCCATGCTGAGGTTTTGTTTAACTATATATTATGATGATGTAGATATATCGCAGTATAAGTAATTACAGGTTTTCCTGAATCGTTCATCTCAAGGTTACCTACCAAAAAAATCTAAAATCTTAGAAGAAATAGTTATTAAACTTACACAAGAAGCATAATATAATAAAATATATTTGGCAATGAAAGTAGTAGTACATTTCTCATATCTATCGCAGCTTTGGATATACCTAATGGTATTAATTTGTAGGTAGGCTTGATAATAGGTTGCAAAGGATCTTGTAGACGAGAAGAGCTAACTAATATGTCTGTAGACGACACCATCATTATTTCTGTACCTAAAATAAAAAACAATATTCAGAGATTCTTCGTAATTACAGATACAATATGGATCGATTTAATTAAGAAATATCATAACTTACGGCCTATTAATACTAATCATAAGCGATTTTCCTTGACTTATCTGAATGGTTGGTGTATTAAGAGTCCAATGGATATTAATATTATAGGTAAAATTCCGAAGGAGATTGCGAGTTTTTTCAAATTCCAAAACCAGAATTGTTTAAAGGGAACAGTTTTAGAAGATCTAGTGCAACACATGTGGCAAATCATGGTGGTGATTTATTGACCTTAAAAATCATGAGAGTTGGAAGTCCTCGGTTGTGACTGAGGGTTATATTGAATCCCCCTTAAGCAAAAAGATTAAAATATCTCATATGCTCGGATCTCAAACTAATACAAATATTCCGAGATGTTCAAACGAAACCACTACAATTGATAAAAAGTTTTCATCAAATTACTCTATCAACAAGTACGAGTAGTTTGCCTGCTGTTACTATAAATGCCCAAGATTCAAGATATATATCATGTTAACTGTACAATTCAAGAACATAATTCAAAATAAAATATTTAAATAGATTCTTGTTGAAGAATGGATCGTTGCGACTTCATTTTATTTACTTTGCCCATAGTGATAGATATTTCTAAAATGTTAACATATTTCGATGAACACTCAAAGTATTATAGTTGTAAAATATTTGACTTCGTATCATTTTTATATGTAGTTCACATATCGCACATTGAAAATATAGATTATATAGTAGCCACCCTCGCAAAATTAAAATGAACTACGCCAGGCCAAGTTCTAACAACAAAAAATGCAAATTGTGCAATATTTACATGAATCTATTCGAACCATTATTGGGTTACATGGCTGATTTTTTTATAAGAGTTAAAATTATCAAAAAATGTAGTATTCCAAATTTCATTTGTCTAGGTGAAATAGTTTCGAAGACACGAGGAATCAAACATCACAATTTTGGATACTCTCTGACGGACTTATACATAGATCATCATACCTAGGGTACTTCCCATCAAGCTAGAGCTTTGATATTTTAAACATAGTGTCTAAGATGTTGATTTCGAGAAAATTAAGGTGCCTATTACCCACTACGCGGCAATGATGCCGCACGCAACGTATGGAAAAGTGGCGGGGCAAGGGCAAAGCGCAGCTGTAAGCCTGTTGGCAAACGCAGCCTTGCGGCAGGAGAGACCACCATCTAAAGGGTATCATGTCGCGCTGGCACGGAGTGCGGTTGTATTCTTAGCAACTGGATTATTTCTTCAAACATTCGTAATATATGTAGATTTGTTATCACTGACAATATAGTTTCAAACAGTGCAATTATTTACTACATAAATATTGTCATATTCTCTCAATATGTTTCCGCCATCTCAATTTTCAATTAAATATGTTTTACCTGCCAAAAATACGGATAAATTTAAGGAATTGCAAATTCTAAACGTCAATTTAATATTTCACGCAAAAAAAAATCAAATTATTCTATATATTATATATATACAGTGGTGTCCGATTATAATGAACCCGGTTATATTGAACTCTCGTTTATAATGAACCATTTCAGAAAACACGAAAAGATTGCTATTTAATTCAATGTATCTTTTTTCGCTTTTAATGAACCCGGATATATTGAACTTCCGGATATAGTAAACCATATTGCGCTTATTAAATCATAAAATTTACCGTTTAAAATGAACTTTTGCCGAATGTTCAACCGGCCGTCCGGAATTTCTTATCGGGAATTCTCGCCGACCTGCCGCGACACAGTCTACATCGTTTGCTAAATAAACTGAGCATAGTAGTGCATTTACCGGCATTATGGCAACAAGCGGTGTTAAGCAAAAGCGTAAAGGTTTTACATTACGAACTAAGTTTGAAATTATTAAAAAATTACAAGATGGGGCTTTGCAAAGTGATGTATGTAAAGAAATGAATTTAAATAAGTCGACAGTGTGTATGATATGGAAAGATAAAGAAAAAATATTGAAGAGTTATGAATGCCACACTTCTTCTACTAAAAGAGAGAAAATCAGCTCACGAGGAAGTAGATAGAGGACTCTTGAAATGGTTTTCTCAGCAAAGGGGACAGAATGCAACAATAACTGGTGCTTTATTACAAACGAAGGCGGAAGATTTAGGAAGCATAGTGGAAAACAAAGATTTCAAGTGCAGCCGTAGTTGGATTGAAAGATTCAAAAAACGCCATAACATCAACAGCAGAAAAATTGTAGGCGAAGCAGCGGGATTTAATATGGAATTGGTAGATGACTGGTTGAAAAATAAATGGCCCAATATACGCCAAAATTACGAAGACCATAATATTTTCAATGCAGATGAAACTGGTCTATTTTATAAACTAACACCTAACCGTACATTAAGATTCAAAGGCGAGTGATGCGTTGGGGGAAAATTGTCTAAAGAAAGTATAACCGTTTTGGTTGCAGCAAATTTTACAGGCACTGAAAAAAGGAGATTGTTGATTATTGGAAAATCCCAGAATCCACGCTGTTTTAGAAACAATCGACTGCCTAAAAATACTATGCTAATCAAAGAGCATGGATGACATCCGATATTTTTACTAAAGAATTACGCGACTGGGACGATGAATTAAGAAAAAAAAATCGTAAAATTATATTACTGGTAGACAATTGGCCAGCGTACCCTGACATTAAAAACTTAAATTTCATTACATTGGTATTTATGCCACCTAACACTAGCTCCAAATTACAGCCTATGGACCAGGGTGTAATTCACAGTCCGAAAAGTAATTATCGACGGATTCTGCTTGCGAAAATTATGATTATGGATGACAATAATGAAAACGACAAACGGATCAGCCTTCTCAATGCTGTAAACTTCATTCACATGGCGTGGCAAAATGTGTCACAGAAAACAATAGAAAATTGTTTTCGCCATGCAGGATTTCTGAAACAAAATGACGAATTTTATGACGATGATGATGACCTCCCGTTAAGTGAGTGGCTCAAAAAAACAACTGAAGTTGAGATTTCTCAAGATGATGCTGGTGTTGTGTCTTTAACTGAAGAAGTAGACATTAACTTTGAAGAATACGTATGTGTTGATTCCAATGCTTTATGTAGACAAGTTTTGTCCGATAGTTGTAATATTGATTCTATTAGTACCGATGTGGTCGAGGATGACTGCGAGGATGAAGATAATGCTAATGATGATGTATCATCACCTCAAATGCCAGTTTCAAAAATTGTGGAAGCCATCAGTGTTACACGTCATTTTTTGCAATCGCATGGTGCTCCAGAAAAAATTTTGAACAGTTTCGCCGCAGTTGAACTATATGTAAGTAACACTTATTTGAATGCATCATACAAACTAAAATTAGTGCCTATTTCAACCAGATGTAATACAGAATATGTACATAGAATGTGTACCTATATGTAAGTACAGCATGTTTCTGTTTAGTAATGTATCTGATCACATTTCTTGTTTATTTTTTCTCAATAAACTAGATATATCTTTTTTCACTATGTATGAACTTTGTTTTTGTTTCCTAATTTTTTGTTGGACATAATGAACTTCGGTTATAATGAACCATTTAAGGTGGCCAGAAGGGGTTCATTATAACCGGACACCACTGTATTTCTAAAACTTGACTTAAATTTAAAAGTAGATTGGTATCCGTAGACTGTAATTTCAAAGGCGACTGCATACACAATAAAAATTGCGGCATTACATGTATCTACATATATGCAACGCCTTCAGACCGCCGGTATTTCCATATTTCTGTTTTACGATAAAAAAAATAATGAACTGATTGATTCGCCTGTTCGTTTTGAACATTTCTCGCGTTACAGTTCACCAGTGAACGGCTACACAAGACGTAATGTAGATTAATGTCCAAGCCATTTACATTTTCTAATCCTTGCCGCTTCGCTATTAATGGGGCTGTCCCATTTGTTCGTTCAGCTTTCTTTGTTGAAGTTTTTGTTGTCCGCTCTTTTAATGGGTTATGGCTTTTAGTACATGAAAATACATATATATGGCCATGTAAGTGTAATGGAAATTAATGTCACTTCTTTTTGATAATAAGTCATAAATTAATTTGTCCTTCTCTGTATATGTGTCAGTTTTAAATTTATTTCATTCATTCATCCATTTATATGTATATTGTGAAGTTATTCTGTTAGTTTTTTTTTTGTTTTCTTATGTGTTTTCTTATTATTAAAACATCAATTTGAGAACACGGGTAAAATAAAAATTATGCTTTCGTAGATTCTGATTGATCCACCATTTAGTCATGGAGATTCTAACGATGTTTGCTCGGCCTTTTATGGCACTATGTACAATAGCACACAAAATATAAATACAAGAAAAAGCATAACTTGGAGAATACTTTGTTCACATGCGGGAAATCAAATAGACCACCTATTAATAGGCCAGAAAAGACTAAAACTAATTCAGGACGTAAGATCTTACAGAGAAACGACATATGAAAGATCATATTCATCGCACCTGCGTCCACGTTTCTCACGATTATGTATTCCAATTAATCTTCTTGCATCCTAATTCTTTGAGTTCCAGTGATCGGTCATCACTTATTTTCGAGAGCAAAATAAGAAAAATTATCACAGTGACATCACTAAAGTGCCAACAAATTCTAAGCCACCACCTTTTACTTTCTCTGTCTATTTCATATAAAGATTTCAACATGTCAGCTTTGTCTACATGTTTCATATTCTGATTGTAATCTTTCACTAAATCAGGTCACGAAATAGTTTCACACGTTCCATCTTTCTTTTTGCTTTGGACGGACGTTGTTGTATCAGGATCGTGAAAATTAGAAAGAAAATAAATTCCTTTTTATCCATCCACTTCATGGAAGCAACACTATTATCATTCATTCGCCATTCAACGTCTCCCCTCTTCATAGTTTTGTCATTCTTTCGGTCTTTTCTAACTGTGCCACATGCATAAATTTTCGGGTCTTTCAAATCATTCATCAAAGGCAAATAACTAAAATAATTATTAAAATACAATTTATGAAAATCTCTTGCAATGTCATTCATCAATTCCTTTACTACTCGTGTACCAGAAGCAGCAGAAGGCATTCTGAGAAGTAAGGAGTCCGACAAAAGCAAATCCTGGTTTGACTATGAATGTGAATCACTAATAAAAAATTGGTAAATGTGGTGAAAAAGCCAACATTGAGAGGGATCAAATCATGTAATTCCTTGCAAAGCCTTTTGGGCAGTCCTAAAGATAAAAGTGAGGTAGAACAAAAATCTGGAATTTACGAAATTAATTGTAATAAATGTTAGAAAAAAAATATTGGTCAGACTAGCCGTTCGATTGCAATTCGCTATAAAGAGCACATCGCTGATTTCTGGTTCAATAGGGCAGAGAAGTCTAGTGTGGCTCGACATATTTTGAATACAAGCCATGATGTTTCAGTAAGCGGCCTCAAACTTATAAAAACAAGCGTATAATTATAGAGAACGAGTACTTCTGTCGGAGAAAAGAACGGTAGGTCCAATAGCTTTCTTATTAATTAATATCTAGGAAATTTTATATACATAAAATAAAAGTTAACATGTTCAGTGTTATTTAATTTATTTACATACGTATTAAAATAAATTATAAATTGAAAATAAACAACTTGCAGAAATACATAAATAGAAAATTAAGATACATAGTTAGAATTTACATTTATTATATTATAAAATGTAAATAAATGCGGGATTCTATGTAAATTTCTGACGGCTTTGATGAATGTATATATATACGTATGCTCGGTAAAATGACTTCGCGGAGTTTTAATGTTAATTTCTAAGGAAGAAACTCATTTGATACAAGTAGAAATATATCGATTAATGACAATGTGACAAATGACCTTTTGTTTGGGAGTTATGGGAATTGTCCATTCAATGACGAGTGCGTCTTCATAGATAATTAACGGGAACGGGATTTCCGATCTTTAATTAACTTTGTAGTGACAGGCCAAAAAGTCCAATTTATTCACGCGGTGATTGAATAAATGTCGAATGACCATTTATCCACTTGATGACTCTTAATGTTAGTAATAGTTAGTAAATAGGTGGAGATATTTATATGTAAAATTCAAATACCTAAGTGTTTTTCTGTATACGCTATAGCGTACAGACAACGCGGTTTTTATTAATCAGTGATACTGATGATGACAACATAGTTGTCGAAATATCTGACTTTCAGTGCTTTAGTGTAGTAAAGGTGTTTTATTAGTGTTTTTGTTTAGTATCAAGGCATAACCTACAATTAAGTCTCTTCAACAAGTATTGTTTTGTATCGACCTGTTTCATATTTAGTCTCTTTATTTCTCCATGATTTTAACGTCACTAACAGCAAACAAAATAATTACTTTAAAACAAGATTGTGTCGGCGCATAATGAGTAATAATAAACTAACCTTCAGATACTTACTACTTAACTATTCACAGCTATCCCACACTAGTTTATACGATCAATTATATACCGTATTTTCATCGTATCATATAAACTGTCGACGAGTTTTTATTCGCTAGTTTAAACATTATATTTCTTAATCATTTCGTAAAGGAAACAAACGATAATTCTACCAAAACTCTACTAAAAACCTATCAGATTTTATCGTTTTATTGGTGAAATCCACGTATGTCGTATAATAGTAGTAGGTACCTATAATACATTTGTTGACATCAATTAACGCATTCTCATTGCATAACCTCTTCTCTAAACACAGGTTCTATCTTTACGACTTTCTTTAAGGAACCCAATGCATATATAACCTTCTTAATGTCCAATTATTTTTTTGTCTCCGTGAAAATTTTAATTAATGAGTAATCTTTCCGTTTCATAAAACTTTACGACTCCGTGGTATCGTGCGTATATTCCTCTTTTAGTTTAAAAATATATACATAATATGTAATATTAGCAACGTTTCCATCAAGCCTCTCTACGCCTCTATATCATGCAGGTATTAAATACATTTTATAGCGTACAGTAAATAGGTGCATGACATTTATAAGTGTGTGCTTATTTGCATAACGATCGTTATGAAATCATTCATTAAAATTTAACTACATAATTGCAATATGCGTGCATCATTCCAAGTAAGTTTTTATGTTGTATTGAAAAGGAAAAGATAGGATTATAATTTGAACATATGCACCAATCTAGTTGTGGTTGGCCTTTACTCTGTGGGTTTTTAAAATATCGTATTTAATTTTCCATGATATTTTCGCAAAGTGATATGGTATAAGGAGGGAAATAATGCAGGATTACCAAAAACAAGCTCCTAGCTGTCGATAAAACGTAATAAGTAATAGTAATAATAATAATAATAACAGATTATTATCAGTATAAATAAATATAAATCAAATAAAGAGTTAAAGCAAAATGAAAAAACTACAGAAAAACACGACCTACAGGGTGTTAAAAAATATGTCTTAGACATTGAAATAATAATAATACTTTATTGTGTACCCGGCAGTAAAAAAAACCAGTCTGGGGAACACTATAATTTACAATAGATGTGCGGATTACAAACTATATATAATACAATAAGTTACACATAAATCATTCATTTAAGTTTGAGCTCCAAAAAAGAGTATCATTAAAATATTTGTTTCCATTACGGCACATTTGATGTAGTGGACTCCTCAGCATGCACATTTGTCCTGCAAGTGGAAGTAAAAATGTAACTTGACTTCTGGCGGAAAGCCGCGGCACGTTAAAGTGAATCAAACCCAACAGACAACAGGGACAGTCAATCCTGTTATGCACTAAACCATGTAAAAAGTTGGCACTAGCAATCTCACGACGTGCGTCCAGTAGAACGAAATTATGTTTCTCCAACAAAACTGCATGGTCAGTATTTCTACAGGGATAAACTCCACTGGCCTTAAAGCTCAAGAACTTTTAAAATCGTCTCTGGATGCTCTCAAATTTCAATTTATAGCAGATATAAATTGGACGCCAAACAACAGCAGCGTATTCTAGCTTACTGCGCACGAGCAAAAAATAGAGAATTTCGTTAGTGACTGCATTAGCAAAATGCCCACTATTTCTAAGAATAAAACCAAGTGTACCAAAGACAGAAGTGCATACATTAGAAATATGTTTGGCGAAGGACAAATGTCGATCAAATAGCACCCCAAATCCTTTACCTCCTGCATGCAGGTCAATACCTGCCCCCCAATGCTATAATCGAAGTCAATGAATTCCAGCATTGCCTCGACAAAACAAATATTTTGCGTGAGCATGAGCTCAACCGGTCAAGTCGTTCAGAAGTTACACGAAAACTAACAGACGCACCAATTTAAGTTGGAATGCGTTTTTCCAGATTTTTCTCCAGATCTTCCAGATTTTTTTCAATTGAACACATTCAATTGAGTTATTTCAATCTCGGGAGCACAACGAAGAAAACAAAAAAAAAATCAACCAAATATGTCGTTCCTATGGTCAGTTATCATCGAGAGTGTATACAAAATTTTTTAGCAATCTTAGCAGTAGATAATAGTATGCAAACGGCAAGAAATAAATTGCAAAGAGCATGTGATAGGATTTCGAAGTGAACTAACGACTAGAAAATAAAACTTAAGATATGTCAGAGTCAAATTGATTGTTGGTCTTAGACCAGTTTTAATATTGTATGTTAACTTAAAAAAATCCATCTCCAGCATAACAAACAAAACAAAACAAAATCGTGAGGTAGGGTCGTGAGTTCATACAAAAATCCTATAAAAAAAATGAAGTGTGACCATCACACGACTTTCTTATACGTATGAGCGTTTCAAACTACATATACAATTTTAAGATTTTTTTTTATACAAAACTTATTCTAAATCCTATTCTAAGTACTTTCATTCTCTTAATAAATCGCTATAGAATGCATACTTTGCAAGATATTCGAAAAAAAGTGCTACTCGCTAAGAGTAAAAGTGCTACTTCCGGTCCGAATTTGAAATTTTATATATACAAAAAATATTGTAAATCCAGTTCTAAATACTTTTGTACTCTTGGTAAATATATATAGAATGCATAACTTACGACATATTTGCAAAAAATCGCTATTCGATAAGAGTAAAAGTGGTACTTCCGTTCTGAATTTTGATATTTTCTTAATATAAAAGATATTGAAAATTATATTTTAAATACTTTTATACTCGTAACGTACTTGTCTAAAGAGCATGACTTGCGAGATATTCGCAAAAACTGATTGTCGATAAGAGTAAAAGACCTACTTCCGGTTGGAATTTCGAAAACCTTTTTAAAGACAATTTGTCTCAAACTTAATTTTAAGTACATATGAATTCTTTATAAATTTGTTTAAACTTAGTAGTTGACGAAATATTGGCAAAATTCGATTTTTTCATTGAAGTAAACTGCTACTTCCGGTCTGCCGATTTTACTGGAAAAACTAATCAGATCTCAAAAGGGAGATTATACACGTAAATACAATATTTGAAATTGATAGCTATAGCGGTTTGACCGCTATCGTGGTCACAGGCAGACAGACAGACACACAGACATTTTTTAAAAACCACTTTTTCGGTATCAGGGGACTTCAAAACGTGGACATCTGCAAAAATCTCGAGGTCGAAAATTTTCGTCATCACAATACTTCCTTTTACTACGTATAAGAAAGTAAAAAGTGAGGTGTGGCCACCACACGACTTTCTTATACGTATGAGCGTTTCAAATTATACAATTTTAAGAATTTTTTTAATACAAAATTTATTCAAAATCCTATTCTAAGTTTCATTCTCTTAATAAATCGCTATAGAATGCATTGTTTGCAAGATATTCGAAAAAAGGTGCTACTCGCTAAGAGTAAAAGTGCTACTTACGGTCCGAATTTTGAAATTTCATATATACAAAAAATATTGCAAATCCAGTTCTAAATACTTTTGTACTCTTGATATATATATATATAGAATGCATAACTTACGACATATTTGCAAAAAATCGCTATTCGATAAGAGTAAAAGTGGTACTTCCGGTCTGAATTTTGATATTTTTTTAATACAAAAGATATTGAACATTATTTTTTAAATACTTTTATACTCGTAACGTACTTGTCTAAAAAGCATGACTTGCGAGATATTTGCAAAAACTGATTTTCGATAAGAGTAAAAGACCTACTTCCGGTTGGAATTTCGAAAAACTTTTTTAAGACAACTTGTCTCAAACTTAATTTTAAGTACACATGAATTCTTAATAAATTTGTTTAAACTTAGTTGATGAAATATTGGCAAAATTCGATTTTTTCACTGAAGTAAACGGCTATTTCCGGTATATCGATTTTACTGAATTTTACTGATTTTACAGATCTCAAGAGGTAGATTATACACGTAAATACAAAATTTGGAATTAATAGCTATAGCGGTTTGACCGCTATCGTAGTCAGACAGACACAGACATTTTTTTAAAACCACTTTTTCGGTATCAGGGGACTTCAAAACGTGGACATCTGCAAAAATCTCGAGGTCAAACATTTTCATCATCGCAATACTTCCTTATACTACGTATAAGAAAGTAAAAAGCAGTTTCAGTTTTTCCAGAATTTTCCAATTTTCAGAGCAACAGGGCATCGGTAAAGCAAATGTCGATGTATTTGTGACGTCATGGCCATGACAGATTTATTTACACCTCTGCCTGCCATTATGGTTATATTGAGAATTGTCTTCTTCATCGCTCTCTTTTATCGTCTTAACACAAGGGAAATGACCTGTTTTAGACTACCTCCCTCACATATGTTACTGTTTCTGTTCCTTTATAATGATATTAACACTTGAACTGCTACTTTAATAACAATCCAGTAGTATCATATATTTGTTGAAATGGTTGAAGCATTTTGATATTTTAAGTAGTATTTCCGCGTTAGATGTAAAGCACATTTTAATATTGGTTTTAAAAACCAGCCAGTTTCAAAAAATATCGTTTAAATGTTTCAAAAAAAGAACATCAAATAAAATAGATAGATATTGTCATATAAGGTTTGTTCCAATACAAATCACAAACTAGTCAGGAGCTATTTGATTGGTTGAGAGAAATCACAAACTAGTTTCTGACTGCTTTTACATTTGATTGGTTCTGACTCGTTTGTGATTTTATGTTGGAACAAACATATTGTTTTCAATATGTTTCTGTTATCTTAGCTTCTATTAAATAATAAAAAAAAGGATAATTTAAAAGTATTTTGCAAATCTTAAATGACAATTTTAACATTTCAAAAAATTTCAAATGTTGGTTTTTATTGTATTATTTCCACAGATGTTAATACATAAAACATGTTACCATTGTTTAAATATCTTCTGTCCCTTTTTAATTTCTTACTACAGAGTATATGTATATCGCATTTCGATTACTTATTTTATACTCTAATAGACACGTGTTTTTTTTACATGTTTTTATCCTTCTCTCTTGGATTTAAATTATATGAGATGGGATGAGGGACGTTTGTATTTTATAATTATACTTAAATTAACGGAAGAATGGACAAACAATATCTAATTAATGAATAAAGAATATACGTATTATTATATGATCATAAAAAGTTTTCTCTTCAAGAAAAAATATTTTTAAGTTTCTATCAAAATAAACCTTTCTCAGTGAAGTTTATTGTGTAACAATATGAATTTAAAATTATACAAATAAGTAGTCAATATTATATTCATTTATACCAATTCAATGACATCATAAAAATTATTAACGATATGTTTTGCTAAACATTTATATTAATGGCTATAATATAAAATAATCTGCTAATATATCAGTATTGAAATTGCGTGTTTTATTGTTTTTCTTACGGCTCATTTCCTATCGAAGTGTTTTTAACAAAAGGTCGTATGCTATATTCAAATAATTAATCAAAATATCGATGCCATAAATCATTTTTTTATATTCCATCGTTTCAATTAATGGGATCATTATGTGCTTTTTTTGCGCATAAATAATTTCCATAACCGATTGCCAACCTCTCCAACAGAAAAAGAAATACAACAATCTAGTAATTCTAATTTTAATTTTCTAATGATTTATGAGACGTATCTCGTATCTATTTTTCAAATCGTTCCGGCATGGAGATTGCTACAAGTTTTTATTTATGTCTATCTGTTGGTATGTTAGCAGCCTCTGATACTAATTGGATTGAATATATTTATTTCCGATTCATTTAGTACAAAAAGCAATAAACATCGTTTAATTATGATCATGTACCGGGAGGCCTTGAAATTGACGTATAGTTTAAATTATTTTATTTAATCATGTTTACTGGCGAGGTGATGATCAGTATACAGGGTATATCACGACGAGATTTCGTTAGAACAATATAGAAAACTAGTAAGAGTTGAGTTTTGAAATTTCGCAAATATTAGTTTCGCCTTAAACTCTTTCGATTTAAAATAGTTTTGAATTTTTGCTTCTTCCGGTTACACCGGAAATTGACACCAACTTCCTTATTTTAAATGGGATACCCCATTTTTTATGATTGATTCATATTTCTAACTTAATTTTAAGGATAGTTTGTCTGACAAACTTTACCTCTAAAGTTAGCCATTTTTCAAGTAGCTCAATTTTTGTAAAAAAATGGACAGCTGCAGACTATTACTCATAACAACATTCCCAATAACTGAATGCATGCACATATTTAAAATTTTAGGTAATCATTTTGGAAAGTATACTGCTTCAAATGCGGTATTATAAACTTTTCAAAATAATACAGGGTGATCAGAAAACCATGTTACACATTTCATCCACAAAATATCAATATCTTGTTATTTTTAAATAGCAACCTACATTTTTTTCAACTTCATTGGATTGCACGTTCAAAATTATGTATTTACTTCCCTATAACTAAACGTCTTAGTTTCAGAGTTATTTTGGAAAATGTATCAATTCCTTTAAAGTTTTATTTTGTATAATCAGTCAGGCTATGGAAACTCATGTGAATAAATAAAAACAAGTTGCAATCATATTACCTGTCATCAGTAAGGTATTTACTAGTGCTATTCAGCGTTTTATTGTCTTCCGTTTCCGAATACTTGAATAATAATAATAATGTCGCGAAGATTTTTTAAATCTAATAATAACATATGGTGAATGTAATAGAGTAATCGACAGGACATGTCGTGTTTATGCAGAGAAATATTCAAATCCGTCAAGACCTACCAAGAGGATCTTAAGCAATCTTTTAAAAAATTGCATTTCCTTCGGATCATTCTTGCCGAAAACAACCAAAAGAAAACCTGTTGTTGATAGTGAAAATGTGGAGGTAACAGCACTTGCTTATTTTACAGCACATCCTAGTAATTCTCTAAAGAATGCAGAAGTTGAAGTAGGTGCATCCAGAATGAGCATATATCGAATTTTGAGAAAAAACATGCCTAAACATTTTCACCTGTTCAATATATTAATGAAGCTGATTTTGAAACAAGAGCGCAGTGAGTGGTTTTTAATGAAATCACAAGAAGAAGACGATTTCACAAAAAAACTTATGTGGACAGATGAAGCAAAGTTTTGTAGAAATGGAATATCTAATCGATACAATAGCCATTTTTGGTCCGAAGATCATCCTCGAGTTGTTAGGCAACGACGTTTCCAAGAGTCTTGGACTTTTAATGTATTTTGTGCTATTAAACATGACAAAATATTTGCTTTGCATTTTTATGAAGAAAATGGTTTCAGATGGATGGTACACCAGCACATAGTACCAGAACTCTTATTAGTCTTCTATATTGTTCTAACGAAATCTCGTCGTGGTATACCCTGTATAGGGTATTTACAAAAATTAGTGATGGGAAATTTCCGGAAACTTATTATTTGGAAATATTTCCGACAAAAATTTCCGAAATATTTCCGGAAACTTAAGAAACATCGCAATTTTAAAAATGTGTGCTCCATCATGTTGGGCTTCTTTTTCTCTTCAAGAAAACACCAAATAAAGTATATCTGTTGACAGTATTGTAAGATTTAAAATTTAAATACAATTTTTAAATAACTTTTAAATTTATTGAAAAAATAACGTAACAAAACAGAAAATAAATTCATTCAAAACATAAAAATAAAATAAAATAATACATAATTGAACAAAAAAGGGATAACTACTAAACCTAGTTGCCTATTGTATCAGTTTCACTTTCATCACTTTGGTATAGAGAAATCAATTCCCCGTCACGCAAATCCCCATTGTAATAAACAATACTTGGAGCTTTTTCTTTATTTGCAATTTTATCACAAGCAGTGTCTTCAATATTTTTGGCATACGTTTCAGTTCGGCAAATATCATCATCAGTCTCCTCACTCTCCCCTATTTCTGACTCTGAACTACCCATATTCGCATCTTCATTTTCGGAAGAGGTACTTCCATATTCATACTCATTACTTTCGAACTCCATCGTCTCTCCTGGAAACATTACATTACCAATACATTACATTACAATCCAATCATTACATTACATACCTTCAACTTCAACATCTTCATGTTCCACGTTTTCTTCATCATTTTTAATTGCATTCTCACTTTCTATATTAAAAAACTTAATGTTTGATTTAATATACACCAACTTCTCTGTGCGTTCCAACGTTAGTCTATTTCTTTTCTTTGTTTTAATAAGAGAAAATGTTTTGAAATTTCGTTCAGCTGCCGCTGATGTAGCTGGGAAATTCAATATTCGCTCAGCTACTAGAGCCAAAGATCTAGTACTACAAAGGCCTTTCCACCAAGTTACAGGTTCCATTTTTCTTGCTGCTTCCCACATTGTAGTCGATTTCCACAGTTTTTCTCTTGCTCTATATTCACCAATATCAATAAGTAATAGTTCTCTCTTCAAACCCATGTTCGAGCCAATTTCCAAAATTTTATCCACTGCCTTTTCAATCTCTTCTTCAGACAAGGCTACCTGTTGTCTGGCATCTAATAAACTTGCAGCATAATGAATTTCGTGGCAAACAAATTCCTTTCGATGATAAAACGTTTCTTTAATATTGTTCCCAGTGTCCACACTAATAAATAAAAAAATACAATGTTTAAAACATCTGCAAAATAATGGCCTCATCTCACAAACTCACCTGAATAAAGATGAATGCTCTAAAATGGAGGTTTCTATATATTTAATTAGTCCTACAACACAGCCAATTGTATTTTTATCCCCTTCCAGCTTATGAATAGCCTCGGAAATAGGACTCAAAATTTTTAAACATCTTTCTACTCCAGGGAAGTAGCTATCTTCATCCAGGATCTTATTTCTAACAGGATTTTCTATTTGATTTTGTATTTGTTGCTTTACAGCTGCAGTTTGTAAATTTTCTTTATTATTTAATACTGACTGCAGACATTTTGTATATGTTCCCCAGCGAGTTTCAACAGGTACATGAAGAGCTTGTCCATTTCCACTTTCTTTTTGAATTTTCTTGAGTAGTTGACTGGGAAGATGCTTATTGCGAAATGTCTGCACAATTTTTTTTGTATGTGCAATAATGTTGCTGAAAACGTTAAGGGTAGTGATATCTTTAGCTAACAGATTCAGTCCATGTGCTAAACAGCCGTAAATCACAAGGGTTGGGTACTTTTCTTGTAGCAAATTCCAAGCAGCTTTCATGTTCCTAGCATTATCACTCACAAATGCATGAACTTTTTCGCTACCAACTGCTTCTATTGCTTCACTTAATATCTCAAAAATGAACTTCCCTGTATGTCTTTCCAACTGTGTGTGTATAGCTTTGTAGAAAACAGGTTCTGGGGTGGTGAATATAATATTCAGTATTGGAGTATTATTTATATCACTCCATCCATCACATAACATACTAAAAGATGTGCTTTGTTCAAGCATCCTAGTCACAGAGGTTTTTATTTGTGAATATTGCTTGTCCATGATTGACGTTGCAATACTTTTTCTACATGGAATATTATAAGAGGGCTTTAAACATTGGATGAATTCTTTAAATTTTTGATTTTCCACAATTGTAAAAGGTAGTGAACCATCATATATGGTCCTACCTACCATCATATTTAACATTTCATTCTCTTTCGGAGACATTTTGTCAACGAATGAACTAACTTTAGATGGAAATTGCCGAAATTGGACATTATTTTCAATATTTTCTTTAATGACATCACTGAATGATCCCAAGGTTGAAGTTGAAGATGATGATGCTTGTGATATTAATGATGTTGTGGTATTTCTACCACTTTTAGTTTTGGAAGTCCGTTTCGGAAATACTTCCAATTGGAAATATTTCCATGTCCCATCACTAACAAAAATTATATCAAATAATATTTATTCTACACTTCACTAGTGCATTGTAGGCTTTTTAATCGAGTCCAAAAACTTTCACTTTCTTATAGGTAGTATAAAGAAGTATTGTGATGAAAATGTTTGATCTCGAGATTTTTACAGTGCCCACGGTTTGTCCTCTGATTCGGGAAAAGTGATTTTTGCAAACATGCCTGTGTGTCTCTGTCTGTCTGTTATCACGATAGTGGCCAAACGGCTACAGGTACCAATACCAAATTTTATATTTATGAGTATAATCTTCCTCTTGAGATCTTATAATATTTTCAGTAAAATCGGTAAAACGGAAATATACTAATATCTCGTTAACTACTACGCTTAGACGAATTACTAAAGAATACAAATGTATTGAAAAGTAAATCTTAGAAAGATTTTATTAAGAAAAGTTTTTCGTAACTCCTACCGGAAGTAGGCTTTTTTTTACTTTCTTATACTTAGTATAAAATCAGTTGTCAGGCATTAGTAGTTTACTTCAGTAAAAAAATTTATAGGGAACACAAAAGTATTAATAGAAAGCTATTATAAAGAGTTTTTCGAAATTGTCTTTTTTTGTCTAATCGAAACACGGTTTTTTTGCAAATATCTTGCAAATTGTGTATTCTATACATATTTATCCAGAATACAAAAGTATTTAGAGTTAGAGTTGGAACAATTTTTGTATATAAAAAATATCAACATTCGGACCAGAAGTAACACTTTTACCCAGAGCTTTATGTTAAGACGATACGAAATTTAAAACCTACTTTGTAACAACTTTTATAGACAGATTTCGGAACACACATAGGTATAAGAAAGTGGTGTGGTAGCCACAAACATTTTTTTATCAATTGCTATATATATTTTGGTATTTCATTGCTTTGTTGATTAAAATAAAGAACAGTTTTCGGCATTTCTGCTTTCCATAAAAATCTTTATGCATGCGCATATGCTAGGACAGAGTTGTCACGAGAAAAAAAATGAGGTGTGGCCACCACACGACCTTCTTATACGTATGAGCGTTTCAAACTATACAACTTTAAGAATTTTTGTATACAAAACTTATTCAAAATCCTATTCTAAGTACTTTCATTCTCTTAATATATCTCTATAGAATGCATACTTTGCAAAATATTCGAAAAAAAGTGCTACTCGCTAAGAGTAAAAGTGCCACTTCCGGTCCGAATTTTGAAATTTCATGTATACAAAAAATATTGCAAATTCAACTCTAAATACTTTTGTACTCTTAATAAATATATATAGAATGCATAATTTACGACATATCTGCAAAAAATCGCTATTCGGTAAGAGTAAAAGTGGTACTTCCCGTCTGAATTTTGAAAATTTTTTTATACAAAAGATATTTAAAATTATAAATTAAATACTTTTATACTCGTAATGTACCTGCCTAGAAAGCATGACTTGCGAGATATTCGCAAAAAACTGATTTTCGATAAGAGTAAAAGACCTACTTCCGGTTGAAATTTCGAAAAACTTTTCTAAGATAATTTGTCTCAAATTTAATTTTGAGTACATTTCATTTCTTTATAAATTTGTTTAAACTCAGTAATTGATGAAATATTGGCAAAATTCAAATTTCTCACTGAAGTAAACTGCTACTTCCGGTCCACCGATTTTACTGAAAAACTAATCAGATCTCAAGAGGGAGATTATACACGTAAATACAAAATTTGGAATTGATATCTACAGCGATCGTGGTCACACAGAGACACACAGACACACAGACACACACACAGACACACAGACAGACATTTTTTAAAAACCACTTTTTCGGTATCAGGGGACTTCAAAACGTGGACATCTGCAAAAATCTCGAGGTCGAAAATTTTCATCATCACAATACTTCCTTATACTACGTATAAGAAAGTAAAAGATCATTAATATGGAATAACAAAGGACTAAGGTTTGATCACCGTGTACATCTGAAATAAGTGTAAAGCAAACAAATTGGAATACATTTAGCATACGTAACAGGACCGAAACTTATATAATGCATTATTTTAGCAAGATTAGTGATAGCAGATTGGACTAGACTGACATATGACAAACTCAAATAACTTGGCAATGTTAATGAGCTTATATTATTTTTGTTGAACATAACCTTCCTGTTTAACATTAAACAGACATCTCGTAAATACCAAAATATTTTAATTTAAAATTGAAGTTAAAATGAAATTGTTAACGGTTGAAAATGTACTGGAAATTTTGTAATGCCAAGAAAGCAAGCAGTACTTTGGAACATTTGCAAGAATAAGGTTAGGTTTTTTCCCAATCTAAATTGAGTTGTTTTTTTTAGCCAACTTAGTAAAATACATACATATTGCAAGCGATTAAACTCAATAAATTGTCGAAAACATTAATATATTCAGAAAATGTGGGATTTGGATTTGTTTCACTGAATCGCTAATGACCTTGTCATTTTTCGGTAGATTTTCTTCTGGTTGGTGTAGTTTTTTGCGCAAAACTATCAGCTTTACGTATATGAAGAGAAACTAGACGTTCTTCATTGATTTCTTTGATTCCGTGGCCACAGAGTCAGCTGAAAATTATATTTTTTTGAAAACCTGAAATATATTCATTGATACCATTTCAACCGCTAAACTAATTAAAGATCCAATTATATGTATTTGTTGTAATTACGACCAAATCGGGCACATCTAGCTCGAGATATGGTTTTCAAATTGAAAAGAAGTCAAAAAAATGCGCCACACAGCCACACAGAAATTTTTTAAAAACCACGTTTTCGATATCAGAGGACTTCAAAACGTGGACATCTGCAAGAATCTCGAGGTCGAAAATGTTCACTACGTATAAGGAAGTATTGTAATGATGAAAATTTTCGACCTCGAGATTTTTGCAGATGTCCACGTTTTGAAGTCCCCTGATATCGAAAAAGTGGTTTTTAAAAAATTTCAGTGTGGTTGTGTGTCTCTGTGTGTGTGACCACGATAGCGGTCAAACCGCTATAGATATCAATTCCAAATTTTGTATTTACGGGTATAATCTCCCTCTTGAGATCTGATTAGATTTTCAGTAAAATCGACATACCGGAAGTAGTAGTTTACTTCAGTGAAAAAATCGAATTTTGCCAATATTTCGTCAACTACTAAGTTTAATGAAATTTATAAAGAATTCATATGTACTTAAAATTAAAATTGAGAACAATTTTATATAAAACGTTTTTCGAAATTCCTACCGGAAGTAGGTCTTTTACTCCCATCGAAAATCTGTTTTTTGCGAATACTTCTCAAGTCATGCTTTTTAGACAGGTACGTTACGGGTATAAAAATATTTAAAACATAATTTTCAATATCTTTTGTATAAAAAAAAATTCAAAATTCAGACCGGAAGTACCACTTTTACTCTTATCGAATAGCGATTTTTTGCAAATATGTCGTAAATTATGCATTCTATATATATTTATCAAGAGTACAAAAGTATTTAGTTCTAGATTTGCAATATTTATTGTGTAAATGAAATTTCAAATTTTTGACCGGAAGTAACAGTTTTACTCTTAGGGAGAAGCACTTTTTTTCGAATATCTTGCAAAGTATGTATTCTATAGCGATTTATTAAGAGAATAGAAGTACTTAGAATAGGATTTTGAATAGTTTTTGTGTAAAAAATTCTTAAAATTGTATAGTTTGAAACGTTCATACGTATATGAAAGTCGTGTGGTGGCCACACTTCATTTTTATTATTATTATTTTGGTGGAGTATAGATTATGTTGTTTTTTTATGACTTAATTAGAGTGACATAACGCCACAAGTGTAGTTTTTCTTTTAATTAAAAATAAAGGAAGTTATGATTTAATTGTTTCTGTTTAGATTTACAAAGATACAAAGTAATATTGTAAATAACAACATTGATTTTAAGCAAAAATGACAATAATAGTAAATTTAGAATTGTGCAGTTTTTTCCATCTACATTATCTCGAAACAATCCAAGCTTCACATATGACCTTATGGCATTACGGTAGCGATATAGAGCTCGCACACAATAATTAAGATATTAATTTGGCACGTTTTTAGGTCACGTTTATTGTAGATATAGCTGAGGCTTACAATAAAGAAGAAGTAATGAAAGTGTCGACAAATTACATAGAGAGTAAAAAATTATGCTAATTGTAATTAAAAATTAAAAATGATCTTGACAGAGTAAACTATTTGATTGATAGGCATTGCGATTTAAAAATTTTCATGTTATAAATCGGCAACTTGGATTTCATCATTATTATATTAAGATATTTAATAGGTTATGTATATTTTGACCTTTTTAAGTTAAGAATATCTTCTCTACTTTGTAATAATATTTCACGGTAGTTAATATTTCTTATTCATATAATATTATCGATTGCATTTTATGGTTCTGACATAATTGCAAATATACATATTCTAAGTAAGTATTGTGAAATTGCTAACATACCAGCAACAATAAGTGCTAAAGCATTTTATTGCTATTGTAAAACGTCAAAATTAAAAAAAATGCATATAATTTGTTGGGTCTTTCAAGGAGAGACACATATATTCCAGTAAGTTTCCATTATGTCTTGTGGAATATATTTAAAATAGCATCTCAAAGTGGAGAAAACAAGTTCCGATTTACACTATTATAATCTGCATAAAATAGTCATCGATTATATCCTCTCTAAGAACGAAACCCTATAAACAACTACTACCTGGACGCATCGCCAATATATGCCGTTTATTATAGTATACCTATAGATACTCCAAGTTATTTCGCGAAAGTGAAAAAAACGATCTAACATCGACTGTTAAGCGTTGTTTGTGAATGGAGAAAATACCAGCGATAAACAACATTATGTGGCATCTACAGAAATTCAATTATAAACTCAAGGATTTCTTGTAGTGACGTACCTATATGATGGACGCAGGAAATTCAAATATAGGACATCTACAGGTTATAATAGGTATTATATACATTTGGCATTGTATGGAAATGCAAACGGCATGGTTAAATGGGTGTTAAATTAATCATTACTGTAGATTGTACTAATTCTATGTACTGGGTGACAAAAAACTAGTCATCCAATTAATCCGGTGAATTTATAACAGCAATGAATTTCCACATGAGTGAACAGATCATCATATTAAGAGCGTGAAGGAGGCAAGTTCTGCCAAGCAGGAAAATCACAATTTTAGTGAAGGATGAAAATATATATTTGCTAATGTGACGAGTGTGCATATAGTGATTTTGCTACTGTTTTGATCGCTCATAGAGAAGCTTTACTTTTGGTCTTCACGCTTGCTTGTCGAGCTTCGCCTACATTCCTGAAAACATCATAAAAAGTCAGACCTGTTTGGGGTTTTTTTTATTATTATATTATCATACAAAATTAAAGCAAGTGTTGAAATTGTTGTCTATTATTTTCAATTCGCAAGTGTATACGACTTCTCATGCTGTGAAAAGCATTTTGCAGCATTGCGGACGTTATAATTGTATTAAAGTTGTTGATGTGTACGTACACGTTTTAGTAAGGCTGGAAATAGACGGACGCAATATGCGGTCGCTGTCGACTTCATAACTGCTGCTCAAGTCGACTTCAAGCGAAGTCAGGTTGGGCAGCTCGGAGCAGTCCGTATCGACTCCATCTGCAGTTGATACGGACTGCATTGTGCTGCCGTATGGGACTGCATGTTCGAAACGAAATGGTGTAATGTAGTGATGGACCTTGAAGAGGAAGCACTATTGCTTGTTCTTTTACTACGTAAAAAAAGACGTGGAAGAAGTCGAAGATTTCACAGATATCAGCCCAGGCCTTATTCTTTTCAATTTTGTCACTATATGTCTCAACTTTATAGTTCCAAAGACATTCCTTATTTTTTATATCATCAATGAAAGCATCAGTGTCAAAATCGCCTTCCATTTAATTTAATTTACACACACAATATTCAAGAATCAAGAGTGAACTGACTGAAATCTGACAAAACCGCTCAATGAGTGGCGACTGCAATTTGCAGTTCGTGTATGTACGTTCTCTTTTCGACTGCACTTGGACTGCGGGGCGGGTTGGGCAGCAAGTTGACTGCAGCTGCCAATCTTGACTGCTCGTTGACGCTCGTCTATTTTGCTCTATAAACAACTGTTGATTGCCAAGATGCGACTACAAAGTGCTATCGACAGTGACCGCATATTGCGGTCCGTCTATTTCCAGCCTAAGTCTCCGGCAAAAGTCTACGTATCTTTTTACGAGAGGCAGCAAAAAACTGCGGAACCGCATATAAGGTAACGTTAAAGTATACTACAGCTACATACGATATCAAATTAATCTTGAACTAGTTGGTTTGTTAGGTTTTAATTAAATATACTCTCGTAAATTACAAATAAAAGTGGAAATATCATTGGAACGTCTGTTATGACTCAAAAAGATGAACAAAAAACATCCTTGGATGGTTTATTCGACAAAATACAAGCACTTATAAATAATTAAACAGACGAAATTAAAAAGGAAATTCAATGCATAAATAAAACGATCACAGATTTAGATAATAAATATCGCGTTTTGGAGGATAAGGTTATACAAATAGAAAGAAAATTTAGGAGAAACAATATAATCATATTTGGTCTACCCATGGATGGTCAGATTTCTCTGATACAGACTGTTCTCGCAAAGATTAGCCAAATATTTGAAATTGAGTTATCTCAGTCAGACATAGTGAATATATATAGTCTGGGCAATAATAATATAATATGTGTCGAGTTCATCTCATACCTTCGCAAGTTAGCGATAACTAAAAACTTGAGAAAACTGAAGGGTACTGGAATTTCTATCGCAGATGACCTATGTAAAGAGGATCAAATACGCAATAAGTTCCTTTAAGGATTTCTGAAGGAGGCTCGCAGTAAACAATTGCGAGCTTATATAAGAAATAGCAAATTGTACATAGATGGTGCAGTATTTGATACTGAGTCGGATTCCATTGACGCATACATTATTCGGAATAATACTTTGCGGACGGATAGAGCCAACGATTTGGTGAACGCCGGTGGGACCAGTCCAAAACCAATAAAGACATCCGAGGACCAAGACAAGTCAACAAAAAGTAGGGAAGGAAGACGGGAAGTACCAGGAAATACCTCCAAGAATGCAAAGGAAGGAGGACATACATCAAGGATCTTGCGAGGAAATAGTAGTAAATAACCTTTTTATAGACACTTTCTTTAATTTGTTTTTTATTTATTTTTTATTGTTATACATGTGCTTCTCAGTATATTAAGTTTATAAATTCATTATGTTTGTGCATTTATGTATTTTCTTTTTTCTTTCTGTTTTAAATTAAGATTTTCAATTGATGATTGTTACTTTCTGTTCATGAGGGAAATTGCTGTAGTTGCTACTTGTCTTTTAAATTTCAATTCGTATATAGTGATAATTTTCTGCAGACATGTCACTAAAAATAGCTCACATTAATACTAGATCGCTGCCAGCTCATTTTCGTAGCATAAGGGAAATGATTTTATGTCAAATACACGGCTACTTCACAAGAGCATCTTTTTCTAAAATATTTTAAAATCTAGAAAGCCTCCATATTTATATAATAAGATGAAATTCTGGCATCAACAACATAACGTGAATGTGAGACACAAGTATCACTTGACAATCCCTAAACACAAGCAGGAAAATTTAAACGCAGTTTTTCATATAGTGCAGCCAAAGTACTAAATAATATTCTCCCAACAATAGACCTAATTACGAAACTTCTTCTGAATATTGATTAAAGCAGTACGTCATATAATTATATCTAGGTGTGTACGCTAATATGTGGATATGAATTTTGAGTATGTATGTATATGTGTTTTTTTTCCTTTTTTTTTCTAAATCATCTTCTTCTTCGTTTTTTTTTCTTTTTCTTTTACCAAACGTATTCACTAGACTAAGGGTAGAACGCTTAGTGATCATATCTTTAAGATATGATCACAATACGGCGACTTAGTCTATTTGGCTAGGGACAAGAAGCAACTATCCATATATATATACATTTATTTTATATGCTACATTAATGCTATTGTAACGGTAGGCCCTGTATATCATGAATAAAATATAAATATAATATAACATCCAAAATATTTATATTAAGGTAATGTATATCATGAAATTAAGGTAGTTAATAAATCAACACAGATCGGGAAACATATATTATTCATTTATTTGTATTAAATTATTATATTCCTGTTTAAAGTGTTTCGATATAAATTCTGTATATGTAAGAGAGAAATAGTGCGTAGGTGTATCTGTGTGAAAGAAACACAAGTGGCGTCAATGTTATCAAAGTCAGCCAAGAGTTTAGGCGGCGTTAACTAGAAACGGTTTGTGTACAATCAACACGTGGGCAACCTTGAACGCTACATATTTTGCGAGTGCATGTTCCCACGAACAGAGTTTGAATAGAAGTAAAGTACATAAGTGACTCGGGGAATCCCATAAAAAGAATACGGTGTGACGTGCCTTAAGTAAGGAGGAAGAGGCAGACGCTCCCTAACTCGTGAACAAGTAGGTTCACAGGTCCCTTTTGTCGAATAACGACTGGACCGCACCCAAGCTACAGGGAACAATCTCACAGGCTAATAGTGCGAATAAAAATATAGTAATTTCAAGCATTATTTAAAAGTAAAAGAAAAGCCTAGTGAGAAAAGAGATATATTTTTAATAAAACAAATAGTGTGCTACGTGAGGTAGAAGTTTTATTAAAACAAGTGTGTGCCGTGATTCGCTATAAAGAAGACGGCGATTTTAATCTACCCTGGGGAAAGCTGCCCGTTGAAAACACCGTTCCAGGGACACAGCATCTTTATAAAGGTACCCAACGTAAATTTGATTTAAAGGCCTCTATCATGCATGCAAATTTTGTGAATAATGAATTAGAATCTAGTTAAATTCACGAGATATTATTCATGTAAGGCAACGTTGTTGTAGTGATCTATTATATTTGCCTATGTTGTAATTGATGCGTAATTTGTATTGAGACATACCATTTGAATTGTGTTTCGTTCTGTAACATTTGTTTGTAACCTGATCTGTTGTTGGTGTTTTAATCAATATATTAATAATATTTAAATATCCTTTTGCATATTATTTGTCTACCTTAACATAAGAAATTTGGATTATAAAAAAGCAGTAATAGTACGTCTAGAAAAATAACCTTAGTGTCTTGATACCTGAACCGATTTGAAATTAAGAGTCTTATGCAAAACCGAACTATTTATCTGAGCTAATTACGAGGAGCGTTCAATAAGTCAATTTTAGTCATTTTATTTATTTTATTCATTTTAATTATATTTTAAACACGTACTATTACACTATATTACATATTTTCCAATGTATTATCATCTTGTTCAAAGGCCAATAAATTCTCTTATTATTATTATTATTATTATTATTATTATTAATGCACATTCTTCAATAATTCTTTGCTGCAGATCTTGCAGATTAGCAACAGGAACTTTAAATATTCAATTCTTTAGGTGAGGAAACACGAAAAAGTCTATAATTGTCAAACAAGGTTATTGCGATGGAAATTCAACTTCCGTATGTAAGCTTATGTAATCTGATCGTCAAAAAACTCAAGGAGAAAATCAATATTTTCTTGTTGTGTGCCCTGTTACACCATCTTGCTGGAAGTAATCATATTGTAATTCATTTTTGAGCAGCTGTTCAATAAATTCATTCAAAATGTTTTTATACCTCACAGCATTAATTGTAAAATTTAAGAAAAATAGGTTCAAGAATTCTGCGGTGAGAAATTGCTATATAGCCAAACACCAAGTTTTTGCAGAATGCAGAAACGATTCAACAAATATATGAGGATTTTCACTACTCCACATTCGAGTATTTTGGGAATTGACATACCCCGAAAGATGAGATCATGCAGAGGAAAATGTTAAACTTAGCACGTCAGTATCTTGCATTAAATTATTTGCAAACCACTGGCAGTAAGCAAGACGTCTAGGGTAGTCTACCGGCAAAATATCCTGGTGTGATTGCATCTTATACTGATGCATGTGTAAGTTTTTCTTTACAATTTTCTTGCATGCTCCATAAGCAAGTCCAATCTCTTTAGAAAGTCGTTTCAAAGGTTTTGTAATTTCATTTTCCATACGTTGACGAACATCATTTATAACTTCTTCAGAACGAACAGTTGGCCTACCAGAACATGACTTATGGTCCACAGAACTAGTCTCACAAAAAACATCATCATAATTGGAAAGACAGTTATAGAAGTGTTTGGAAATCACAGCTAACTCTGGGAAGTGTTTTATGAAATCACCCAAACATGCACTTTGTCTGTACACCCAAATTCCATCAATTCGCTCTCCAGTTCGAAAATCGGTTTCAATAATGTACGTTTTTTTGCAAATAATTTATTGCAAGATAACAACCTGCCAGATTTAACTTTTTTCTCTGATGAAGCGTGGTTTTATCTTTCAGGATACATCAATTCCCAAAAATACTCGAATGTGAAGTAGTGAAAATGCTCCTATTATACGAAATGTAGTATAATTCTTGGTAAATAGCTATAATTTTTTTGCATTTTTAGGTTAAATTTAATATATTTGTAGATGTGTAAAGAGATTTTTTTAAATTCTAATGAAAAATTACCGGGCTAATGTGAAGTAAATTTGGTAACGTTATTTAGTCACTAATATAAACAATAAGTCGGAATATGTATATTTGAGGGCTGATTTAGTACAATTTTAAGAATGACCAGAAGTGGGTTTATTACGAATATTTCAACATTGTCAATTTTTGTTCTGTAATTAGACTTGCATCTGGTGGATAAATAAAAATGCTATAGTAATTATTAAAATGCTGTAATTATTACCAATAATGCACCTTCTTATCATCGAAAAGTTGAGAAGTGTCAACAAAAAAGTGATTAGTGTTAAAGCAAATCTTGTATGTCTCCGAATGTGTGCACAAAAATACAATAGATTTGGTATGGACAGCACCAAAGAATGTGTCACTGTAAATAACAAAATTAGCAAATTGTAATAGTGCCAAATTAGAAAAAAGTACATCAAATATGTGCCGAAAAACAGAGATACAATTAGTTTAGTAAATATTACATTTCTAACCAGTGTTATTTGGAAATATATTTCTTTCAATAAAGTGTATATGCATTTATATCAGTATACTGAAATAATTGAAATAATCGAGTATACTGTACAATAAAGTTATTTTATCTTAAGAAGATTATTTAGATTCGATTCTGTAGAAGAAATGTTTCCACATGTTAGGCTTAAAGAAGGTGCAAATGATGCTACCGATATCAGACTAGCTAAATATTTGTGAGACAAGTACTGCGATGTGGAATAGTAAGAGCTTCAAAATCGTCCAATACAAACACTTTAAAGCATAACTGATCCGTAATTATTTTTACCTTTTGCAGTGATAGCAAAAATTAGAAATGTAAGTAAAATTGTTATTGTTGAAATTACTCAACAACATAATTACTTTTAATTTTATTTCGTTCTATTTAATTCTTTTAAATTATTAATATTAATTATTGATAATTGAGAAATCATTCTTTTTGGGTTTATTATTCTGTTACTGGATGGCGTTACTCGAGAATCGATATTTTGAGGTTAGCAGACTCAATTTAGCAATGTAAACCGAAGTTCTGTGATTGCCTTATTATCGGGCAGCGATAGTAAGATCTACTTTGCCATGCAAAAATAATAAATAGAATCTGAGTTCTTAATTACGAAAACAATATCGCTTTATGCGGACCAATGTACAAGCGTTACTAAAAATAACAAACACCCAACAAAACAGCTGGAAATTGTCAATCAGACAGAAATTCCGTTACGGAAGGCACTTATAATTAAATTAAAAATACGTATTAGGGCATAATGAATTTTAGAACGTAACGAAGTATATTCAAATCTTCCAATTTGTTTCCATTGTTTGATTGCAAAGAAAAAACACGAATTCATCAAATAGTACAATAGCAATTTAATGATGTGCATACATAATATGTATATACAATTATCACCAGTGTTTACAAATAAATATATTAATATTAGGCGCCAGGTTGAATTATTATTTATGTAAAACTAGTTTTTTTCTCGTTCACACAAATTTACAATTGTAATTGACCAATTTGCATCTTTAAGCGTTCTATTGCAGACGAGATTAATGCTAATCGATTTAATCTATTCAAAATCCGAGAACACCCACCTTTTCATGTGAATGCTATTGCGTCTCTCATGTCATGCCTGTCAGTGGAAATTTAAAATTGATACTTTCAGCATGTCATTTTTTCCGTTACACATATCAATGCGATTGCGTATGTATAGTGGAGTGTTTGCAGAGTTTTCTCTTTCGATTTGTTGCGTGTTTTCTTTTGGGAGCCCTCGAAAACTTGTGTCAACATTTCGACGTTCCTTCTGAAAACGCGACTCTTGTTGATACATAAACATCGCAACTGTTTGTCCTAGATATACACCTGTCCAATCATCATAATTAATTTTATAAACCATTTGGTATCGGATCTTAGTAAAAGTTGTCCCCCTGAACATATTCAGGTCAAAACGAGCAAAAAGTATGTATGCACAGTATGTAAGATATATTTGAACAATATATTTGTTAATGCAGCGTCTGTGTATCTACACATATTTTGACGTTTATGTTTGTTGATATACAGGGTGATGCAAATTCAATATCTTTTATTAAAAAAAATCGTGGAATTACATGATAATTTATTCTTTGTCTTGTAATAATAGGCAAGGTAAATACATAAATATACGATAGGAAGGCTAAGGGATGGAAGGAGGGTCTCCTGTGTCAGTAGTAAGAAATGAAAGCCGATGGGAGTTTACGAAATATAAAGGAATTATGCTGGCAAATACAGCATACAAAATATTTACAACGTTACTATATCAACTCCTGAAGGAATTTACAGTCAAGAAGATAAGATTAGGGGTTCAGATAAGGAAGCCAGGAATTTATCCATGTAGAAAACACAGACAACTTATAAACAAAGGAATCAGACAAAGAGATATCCAGTCAGCCAGAGACGAAAAATGTTTAAAAGAAGTAGTCAGAAAAATAGCGCAGGAAGCGCAGCGCAGAGCAGATGACTGTACATCATCCAACGAAGGGAAAAAAGTCATGGCTTGTAACGGAGCTACAGGGAATGAACATGAACACAAAACAATTAACGAGCACACATTTGAAGAAGTAGAGAGCTTTAAATACTTGGGAACAGTAATAAACAGGAACAATGACAGAACCGCGAAAATTACCAACAGAATCCACGCCGGATATAAATAATACTAATAAGATTAAATGTAGTATATAGGTTAAAACAATAAAAAGAAAGAATAAGATTATTCACATATGACAGAGTTTCATAAATCGTACCGATGCGATGTTGAGTATTGTATATCGTACTGGTACGATTTGGAGGTTTACCAATTTTATTTATTGACTAGAGACACCGGCGCGCGTTGCTACGCCAAAAAAAAACAATTTTTATCGGCACCAAACACAGGAACACGTTCCAGACTATATGCTAGAGTTTTCCTGAAAATTTCATCAAAATCGATTCAGCGATTTCGGAGTCTATAGGGAACTTACACACCCACCCACACACATACCGCTACTTTTAATCTAACCACTGAATAACCACAGGTGATCCAATGTAAATAAGATCATTAGTGCAACGTCAGGGGTTAGTACTAATCTAACCGCGATGATCCGATTTCAATAAAATTAAATGATGGAAAATGTTTTTATTCTTAGTCCGATCGACACCAAACTTTACAGGAACACGCTACAAAATATTCTAGTGTTCCTGAAAATTTTTAGCGGTTTCGCAGTCTTTAGGGAACATACATCCAATTTTATATATAAGAGTATAGTTATTTCAGATAGCAAGAAGGCAATATGAAAAGTGGTCTGAAGAAAACATGAAAACAGCTCTAGAAGAATATACAAGTGGAAAAATTAAGTTCAATAAATGTTGCTTAAAGTATAACATTCCTAAACCTACATTGAAAAGACACGCAGACGGGAAAGTAAAAAGGTGTGAATTGGAAAGAACGAAATAGGCACAAGCAGAGGACAACCAAAATAAAAACACAAAATTGAGAAAAGAAGAGTTATGGCGGATTACCTGCTATTCCTGTCCTACTCGAAAATGATCTAGTCAAACATATTTTGTTACTTGAAGAGTGTCTTTTCGGACTAACCATAGGCATATTTCACATGCATTAAAACAAACTTCTTCTTTGGGAATAAAAATAAATTGGCTGGTAAGAACTGGTGCTACTATTTTATGTACAGACATGCAGAATTGGCTTTGCGGCAACCTGAAAATACATCGATAACCCGCTGTAAGGGATTTAATAGAGAAAATGTTGTTAATAAACACAAAATAAAAGCTTAACATATGGATGACGTTGATGAATCGGGCCTCTTCAACGTAAAAAGATCTCCAAAAGTTATAGCACAACGTGGAAACATCAAGTTGGATTCATAGCTAATGGAGAATGAGGCATAAACACAACAATCGTGTGCTGTTGCAATGCAACAGGTAACTTTGTTCCTCCGATGACTATTTTTAAAAGAGTTCGTATGCCTCCAGCCTTAAAAAAATGCGCTTTCCCAAATAGTCTTACAGAAGTTAGTGAAACTGGATGTATAAACACAGAACTGTTTCTTAAATGGCTTAAACATTTTATTCAGTTTGTGAAACCCACGGAAAATTAAAAAGTACTGCTTCTTCTAGATGGGCATACGCCACATTCAAAAATCTTGCTGCCATTAATTTAGCAACGCAAAATAATGTCCTAATGCTCGCACTTCCAGGACATACAACATGTAAGTTGCAGACCTTAGATGTGGGAGTTTTTAAATCAATTGAGTCCAGTTACAGCCAAATTATAATAAAGTGGCTTTGTTCTAATCCTGGAGAAAAGGCTTCCCAATTTGCAGTTACCCAGCAGTTAACTGAGGCATATATCCAGGCTGCAACAACACACAATGTAATGGGAGCATGACCAATTGATAGAAATGTTTTTAAGGATTCAGACTTTGTAGCAAGTGAGAAGTTTTGAGGAGAAGTGATGGTGGACGATGTCGAAAACTCTGAGGGTACCAAAGGTGAAACTGTAGTGAACATTCCAAAAAGTTGTGATAATGTGCAGGATATTCCCAACAATGGAATGCAGGCAAATATTCTTACAAGCAAGTACTACTAACAACTAAAGTTCAAGTAGAACCAGAAAGAGAGAAGGCAGCTTTTAACACTTTAAACTAGTGAGCCCTCTTTCTAAACCAACAAAAGAACATATTATTAAACACGTTACAAAAGGACCACAGAAGGCTACTGTAATAATATCTAGCTCATACAAGCATGAATCAGGGGAAAATTTGAAATAATAAAAAAAAAAACAAGGGGAATAAAACTAAAACTAACACTATTAAAAAGCAACAAAATGCAAAGGAAAAGTAGGTAAAGAAAAATGTTTTTGGTGAAGAGAATTAAAAAAAATTCGATGAATGAACTGAATTACCAAAATCTAATAGAGCAAAAACGTCAGACAAAAATGTTGTTATTGAAGTGAATGAAAATGTTTTTTTTTCCTTTGCTTATAGGCAATATTTTAAATTTTTGGTGTAACGTTTTTTCACTGGAATTAAAACAGTTGCAATAAAACGAACACTTTATTCCCAACCTGTACTCAAAAGAAGAAAACATACGTGCGCATAGGTAATATAATGAATGGTGCGATTTAAAACTCCTCAAGTTGTATTTAGGAACCCAGGTTTCCAAATCGTACCATTTGTAGGGTTACAATAAAAGTGCCATAAAACATAATTTTGCCTTTGTATTTCATTCTTTTTCTTTCTGTTATAAGACCCCACCTGTCCAATAAAACAAAAATACGAGGCGGAAACCGCTAACTCAGAAGTGTAGACCATACTCCCACCATATGTAAATAATCCCACATAATCCCACGCAATTCCAAATAATCCTACATAATCCCATATAATCCCGATAATCCCAAATAATCCCTAATAATTTCCTTATATGTTCCACGAGTTCTGAGGAATTTGTGCATGTATTAAAGGTAAATTAAGGTTAAGTATACATAACACCAGCTTAATGTAAAATTCATAAACTTAAATATTCGTGAAAAATAAAAAATAAACCGAATTAAACAATAATAAATAATCTTTAACACAGGATTTAATCTTAGATTTAATGTTATCATATTTTTTAGAAATCTCGGCGTATGCGATTTTATCTAAATCAAAAAGGATCCATTTCGGTGGCAAATTTAACAGGGCCGTAAAAAATATATTTGCGATCAACAGTAGCAACGTCTTGTTTAATTTTTGGTCAGGTAAACATTTTATTTTGCTTCTTTCCACGTGTTAAAAATTGATTTTAAAAATTGTATCATCGATAATTTCAATAATTTGGCCTATATACCACCGTTCATCATAAAAAACAGCATAAAATTTATTACACTCAATAATGACCACTGAGTGATGGGTCTGTGATGGAATTTATTTTCCCTGTCTCGATTTTCTACACTAATCTACACCATCAGAAGATTTCCATTTCGAGCATGAGGCTTCTGGTTCACCTGGTTCCGTTTCTTCAAAAGAATTATCACTAACAATCGAGCCAGCAAGAGGACTTTCAATATTGTTAGGATTTTCTTGTTGTTTGATATTATTATTGAACGAAGGAACCATGAGAGAATTGCTGATTATATTATATTTATTGCTTTGCAGGCTTTCCCAAAATTTTTTGCCTTATCATCTTCGGAATGTTGTAACCAAGTTATCACTTGATGAGCTGAATTACCTTTTTCAGCATGTTCTATCGAAGTATTAGCTTCAGCGCTAGAAATCTGATTAAAAAACCACTTAATATCTTTATTCTCACTTTTTTTTCTTTGGATCACATGTCAAAGATGGATTTAACGTTGATTTTAGTGTGTTGGTGGTCTTAGAGACGATACAAGGTGCAGAATAACCAGGTCCAGATAAATGCTTGTAAATATTTCCAAAAACCCATTTCTTAGAATGGCCTGGTTGTCGCGCATATTTTTGAATTTTATAGGAACTTTTACAGTAGTATCTCATAACGCAATATAACTCATTTCGTATTCCATATTTGGTTTCGAAAAAGATTTCAGAAAATTTTGATTTAAAAAAGTCCCATTGATCGTGGTTGACGGACTTATGTTTAATCCAGTTTCTTACGTGAAATATCAGAAATTTCTTCTGGGAGATTTGTAACGATCTCGTCGGTAACTACCGGTTGTAAGCCTGATGCATCCACTAATGTAGTAATGTGTGTAATGCCTGTCGACTACTCCCTAAAAGTAAAGCAAAACTCAGCACCAATTTGTTGCAAGGGATTTATCTTGCGCTTTATATTGTTGTAGAACGTTTCTTTTGAAATGGCTGGAAATTATGGTAATTAATTTTCTGTGACCTTGTATAAGTTTGAAATTTTCTGGTTTTTTCAAAAATATTCCAAAATTCGATTCGTATTCCTCCTTGGGAATTAATGTTGGCACTGTCTCAGCCATAAATTTATCCATCTCCAAGATGTCATCATCTGTGATTTGAGCAAGTAATTGTGCGTTAGTAAATCCATTGATCCTTAAAAGATTTTTTATGCAGACAGGCACGGAAATATTTAGCTTATTTTCAACTTCGGTGAAGCACTCAGTCCCTGTTTGTGAAACTTCCATCTAAAGAAAAACAGCGGGCGGTTACAAATTACAATTACTCTCTTGGTAAAAGATTTGGTAATAGATTTGAAGTGAGAATCATACCTTGATTTCAGCTGTAAAAATTATCCTTAAGATTATCTGTGCAATAATTCAGTGGCAGCAAAAATAAACAGCATAACATCCTAGAATATCACATCACACCGTATTACACTGACTTGTATAAATAAAATGCCGAGTGGAACGTGCATGCGTTCAAATCTCGGTTCAAACCGGTTCAAACTAGTGTACGATCAGCAATTTTCCGCAAAATATCGTATGATCAAGTAATGAGTAATGAGTCGTGAGGCGCAATTCGTGGAAGTGAAAAACTACCAAAGGCACTTTCTGTTAAAATTCAATTTGATCTTTACTACTGTGATTGAACTATGGATATGGCGTTTAATTTGAAGAGATGTTTCGATTACATAAAGTATTGTTGATTATACAGAACAATAGATACAAAAACATTCTTTCTGATCACCGTGGAATCCCTAATAATTCTACCAAGTAATCCCGCATAATCCCACATAACTCCAAATAATCCCATATAATCCGATATAATCCCAAATAATTCAACATGAAATTCCCACGGGGTGTACACCATAATCCCTCACCGGTTTACCCCTCGCAAAAATATAAATCACTACAGAACACCATGTATAAAAGAAATTAACAAAATGTACTAAGTGGTAGGATTCTGGCGACCTTACCCTATGTCTACAATTTATATCAATTAAATCTTAGATGGTAATATTAACATCATCCTAATTTACCCCTATCTCTATAGAAAATGTTAACTTTCTATCAATAAAACTATTACACATTAGATTTTTGAATGAGTTTGCTTCTGTATAAACTAAAACATCTACTACACATTTTCTAGAAATATATGTGTGCAGTGTATATACATACATCAACACCGCAAATAGTGATGAAATTGCCCTGAGGTCAACTAGTTATCGTACATTATAAGTGCATATTTCCGCTAATATACTAAACAAAAAGAAAAGATAATTTCTTCTACTACTTAATCCTCGATATATGGTATAAAATTAGAAAATTCCGTAGATTTCTATTAGCTTACTTTTATCAACATAACAATTTTAATACTTATTAACATGCTCCGATGGATATTTCATTCTTCCGGGATATGTCATTCTAAAGCGTTTGAAACAGTCGAAAATGTTAAACGTTACTGGCCATTGCTTGGAATATTAATTATTATTTTTAATTACGACATCTACGATTACATATTAATACAAAACATAAGACATAACCTCGAAATACGTGTAATGAAATGAAATGATTAAACTTTACCTTATTTGTGCATGTACATATCTACTAGAAACAAGGAATAAATTCATTCAAAATAAATAAATCAATGAAATAATGTATAGATGATCATATAGAAGGTCAAACATTACTTTAAATTTATTAATTACCATGCAACACCACACTTGTGCTATAACTATAACTTGTATACTTAGAAGGACGCTCTATGTTTGTACATGTTTTCTGATTAGGTAACTCTTTTATTAAATAAAAATAACAGATGTGTTTGAGATCAATGAATTTTATTTTGTATTCTATTACTACTAAAATTCTAGGATCAACTCTGAAAGGTATTCAAAATCTTCGGGTGAAATTCTTGAATTTATTAAAAGATGTTATTAATAAAAGAATATATTGAAAGAAAAAGCAACAGTTGTGGCTAACTCGTGGAAAATAAACCCAAATTTTCCGAATAAAAGGCATCGAAAAGTTAAACGTTTTTTGATGGGTTACTAGGTATGTGATGAACGTTTGGAAAATTCAGAACGCTTGTTTGAAGTTGGTGTATTCGAAAGCAGTATTGATATATATGTGAGTCAATTATGGAACACATTTCAAAGTTTAAAAAAAAATTATGGCAGATTTAGTTTTTTGTCTCCAAAAAATATGGTTAAATTTGCTGATGAAAAATTGCATAGTCCTGCAGCAACATTACAAACATATTACAGCCGGGACCTATCTGCAGAATTTCTGGAACAAGTACTAACCTTGCAAAAAGTTTTTGGCGATGAAATTAAAAATTTAAATTCCATAAAAGATCTAGAATTTTTTTTGTTGATAGGCAATAATTACACAGCAAACAATTTGTCAAACGTGTGTAGTGCAATTCTTTTTTTCTCATATTGCCAGTTACTGTTACAACAGCTGAAGGTTCATTTTCAAAACTAAAATTAATAATAAAAAAACTATTTAAAAAGTACATTGAGCGAGAGCAGCCTTTCAAGTCCAGCGATTATAAGCATAGAATATCAAGAAACCAGCAGCCTTAATTAAGATTGTTTAATTGACGAATTTGCAAGAAAGCGCGTCGCACAAATCGTTTTCTGTAAGTGTAAATGTACTTATGTTTTTTTTCTTGTTTTGTATATTTTTAGGTATCTAATAAAAGATTATTATTATATTTATTATAGTTTTTGCCTATATTATAAACCTTTGTTTCCTCATACGACAAAAAAAAAGCCAGGGCCCTTCTATACTTTTCGCGGGGGGAGAGGGGGGGGGGCAGCCCAGAAAGTTACGCCACTGACCAGAAAAATGTTGTAGAGCGCAATTTTACAACACTTCAACCGTTTTCAGTTTTGTTTCAATTAAGTTTTAAAAGAAACTGCCACGACTGCCAGTATTATAATTTAAGCTTTTGCATTTGAAGGGGAGGTGGCGGGCACAATTATGTTTGTTTCCTATCAACCTAAGTATCAACATGATGTGATCACATAACCCCCCCCCCTCTTTCCCCTAGACATATTTTTTCTTATTCAGTCTGGAGGACCCTAGAAAAAATTTTAAAAATCTGACTGTTTTAATGATAAGATAATTTCAAATTTCATGAAGTCCTACCAAAATATGCACAAAAATATATACGAGGGCCACTGCTAAAATTCGCGGAAAATATAAAATAAAACACGCATGAAGCGCTTTATTGCTTCTCAAAATATTCCCCTTTCACATCTAGACACTTTTGCATTCGATGGAACCAATCTTCAAAACACTTTTTTTCAATGTATCAATGGCCTCTTCAGGCGATGAGAACCGCTCGCCACGCATTTTATTTTTAATGTGTCGGAATAAGAAGAAGTCATCGGGCGATAAATCGAGAGAATATGGGCAATGGGTCATTAATTTGATGTTGTGACTGGTCAAAAACTCGTGTGTGCGCGTCTTTGAGATTGTGTGGGATCCATCGACTACGAAGCTTCCTGACATGTAACTGATCGTGTAAAATCGTATGTATTTGTTTCGCCGCAATGCCTAAGGATGCCTCTATCTCCATATAGGTATGTCACATGCCGATCTTTTAAAATCATTTCACGAACAGCATCGATGTTCTTCGCAACAACAGAGGTGCATGGACGACCTTCACGAAGATCGTCATCAAACGTTAGTCTTCCACGCTTCAATTCTGCGAACCAATTGTAAACCACAGTTTTGGATGGTGCTTCATCCCCAAATAACGAATTAAGTTTTTCCACACATTGCTGTGATGTTAAACCGTATCCATTTTCCACACAATTATTGCTTTGTTAATTTTTATTGGAACGAAACTGCTAGGTTTGAAAGCGAATTGTCAACTAAATTAAAGGTTAAAAACGTCAAATTTAACGAATATGACAATTATAGAACGCTGGCAATGCAAGGAGTACTCGATTCCGCGAACTTTAGCAGTGCCCCTCGTATAGGGTTTTATTTGAAATCTTCATTTAGACTCACCTCGAAGGAAATCGTATGCGATCTGATTTGGGATGAACAATATTTAACTCAATATGATATTTATATGGTCCGTGTGTTAATTAATTCTGATAATTAATTGGAACAGTCGTTATAAGACTAGTATTCGTAAATTCTCATTGAGTAAGAAAAATACAGCAACAAACACGAGTATCTTGGGTTGCCTATACCCACATGCATCAATGCCACGAAATTCCAGACGATCCTTCTGGTAACAAATATCCTGTAACTACGTTCGGTTGGTACCAAGTATATATGACATTATGCGGACTCGTGTTGTTATTTTGAGATTAGTGAATACAAAACACTTCGGCTTAATTACATGGAGAATTGGGAGTGAGTACTTTGCTTTATATCTTTATTTGCTTTCCATGTATTAATTATGCACTAGGAAAAATCATTACAGACGGGTTTTCATGAAATAAAATATTAACAAGGCATTCGGTAACTCGTTTCAAAATAGTGTTTATTCTTTGCATCAACTAATTTCAAAGTTATATACACATATTTACATATATATTCACATACACATAATATTGATAATAAAAATCATCTTTATTAGCGGCTTTAGAGTATGACAAAATTTAACATAGATAAAAGAATTTTTGTTTTCTAAGTATGAATGAACGGTCGGTCTCATTGACACATAACCTTAAAAATCAACAAGTTTTGATACAAGACATGTTTTCATATAATTCGAACTATACATATGAATTAAACAACAATTTGTCTTAAATTTGTTGCTGTCTTACATCGAAAATTATCAAGAGAATTTTCCTTTATAAAAGTAAATGAATATTTTATCGAGAATAAAACAACTATCGCGGGATTTATTTTAGATATTTACGACAAGTGAAGCAAAATACGCGGTCGGGGTCTAGTACGGAGATTTTAAATTATACTGTGATTTTACGGTTGTCGCGAAAATCTGAAATAACCGGTACAAAAAAATATTAATTATAGGTTTTAAGCCGAAGATTTGATCACGACATTCCATAAGTCTGATCAGGAGGGATTTTATTACGACAGGACGTGTTTTAACGGAAATTAACCCCTCCACGGCGTCTAAATGCCTGAATGGGGTCTAAACGGGATTAATTGTTAATCTCTTCACGACGCTAAGTATCTGAGTGAGATAAACGGGATATATTCACCTCTCCACGACGTTAAATGTCTGAATGAGGTCTAAACGGGATATATTAACCTCTTCAAGACGTTAAAAGTCTGAATGAGGTCCAAACGGAATATTTAACCTCTTCACGACGCGGAATGTCTGAATGAGGTTAAACGGACAGAGGATAGGAGAAGCGGTCTCACGGCTCAAGTGGCCTGAAACCCGGATAAAGGAACTCTGCCTTTCAGTGCTGGAAATTGGTCTTTTATATCCTCTGGAGAGACTACGTATGTAGGTAAAAACTGGTTCAAAACATTGAATTTGCACACGAGACGTATACAGTCGGTACTTTTCCATATACAAATAAATAAATAGCATGGATTATTAAGAACAATACGGCAATATATAGAGAAAGATTCATGGTTCATGATACAATACTAGAATTTGAATAAAATAACACCCATACATAATTTGATACCTACAGATATATTAAATATGAATTTAAAAAAAATGTTATTTTACTGCATTTGACGAAGGGACTTCGTTACAAATTTATATCTTAATTTGTTGATGCACAAAATGTTCGAACCTTAATGCGGTCCTGATCATATGCACCGCAAAAGTACCTTCAAAAAACGTACACCAGATGCAAGCAGCAACGGTCGACTGCCATATTACTATAATTAGCATTGTCTGGCATTCGGTCATGATTCGAACTGTGTGTTTGTTTTGCTCTCGGACATGGTTCGGTATTCTTTCTACACCGAGACGGACGGTCATGATCAATCGATCGAGAAGGAATGCTCTTTCTCTATACATATACACTGTACGGTATAGCGCGATCCCTTGAATTTCAGATGCACGAGGTCGTAGTGGTCGGGTCGTACTTTTATGATTTAAAAAGGAACTTTCATCGTAGCGTAATGAACCACTTAGGTACACGGATGGTTGGATAGACGAGTTTGTTGATTGTATCAGTTAATCAGAAAACGTAGGAGCCGGCAAATTGTACAGTAATCACCGACGATTTTAGAAATAACATGGCCCTATTTCGTATTCCTTTTCTACTTCGTTGATTTCAGTAAATTTTTCGTATCAAGCATAGAAAATCTAGCAATTACAGTCAATTTGCCAACGTAAGTATATCTAATATACAGAGTTCGACAGAAAAAAAATAAAATTTCTAGTTGCATACTTTCACAATGCAAATACTATACTGTGTGGATACACGAAAATTGAATATTGAATTATTTCTGGTGTTTTTGAAGACAATTTTGAAAGTTTGGGTGGTTGTTTAAGATATAAGGGTAAAATGATCAGTCTATTTCATACCACCCCATTAAATCACCCGCCACCGCCGGCCACCCCCACTCCAAAATTTTAAATGACACCCTGTAGTTTTGTTGTTGTTGATTTTGAAAGAACACGATTTTTTTGATATTCCTATATGAAAAAACTAGTTACTTGTAGTTTATTTCAAATTATAAGAATATAACTTTGAACGGCTCTAATGCTTTTATTGCACCACCTGCGGCAATAACTCCTGGCCGCTCAATACGATTATCTTTTACGCAAACAAACTGCCCGTAGCCCGAGGTCCGTAATGACAAAATTTAAGTAAATTGTAATTACTGCAATTTAGATGAAATAAGTGCTTATATTTATTAAAGGAAATTTAAGTAAATATAGTTAGGAGAGTTGGTATATATTACATCTAATACTGAGTGTATTTATCATTTATTGTTAATCTTTGCTGCTGTATACATATTTGATTTTTCTCTCTTTACTTCACGAACATGTGGCGACCTTTTGCTGGATGTGTTAGTGATGATGATGTGGATAGTGATAATACTGTTGGAGCACGACAGAGAAAGCATATATCAGAAGATGCAAAACAGATAATTTTCAATGTCTATCATATCCTGATGGAAGAAAATAACGAACTACAAATCCAGAACATTCAACGAACGTCGCAATTAACCAAGGTGTTTTTGGAACAATATATAAGATAATTAAGAATAATGCAGGGCCTCGAAAGCAAAGAAGTGACAAAGGAGCACCGAGAAAAATTGAAGAGTACGAAATTGATACTATTTGGCAGCAAGTATACTCCCTCTACAGAGGAAATGTTGTATCTACACTTGACTGCTTACATAAAAGAATCAGTGATGAGCCTATAAATATTCAGTCTTCTACCTTGTGGCGGACGCTAAAGAAAGCTGGTTTTAAGTTTGGCACTATAGATAAACGTGGCACAATTATGGAAAGCCCGAGGTTTCAGAAACTCCGATATGAATACTTAACGGCAATTAGAAGGTACAGACAGGAAGGACGATTCATATGTTATTTAAACGAAACGTGGTATGACACCCATGACACAATTTGCGAAGGTTGGGTGGATAGTTCTAGTATGTGTCAGTTGGACGCGCCGTTTTCGAGAGGGAAGAGAATAATTATTCTTCATGCTGGGTCAAAAAAAGGATGGATCGGATAGCTGCTATTATCTGCTAAAAATGTTAAATCCTCAAGTTTAGATTACCATGAAGATATGACCTCATCTTTATTTGAAGAATGGTTTTGTGACACTTTAGTAATAGTGATGGACAACGCTCCGTATCATTCTCCATAGCAAAACAAAGTTCCTACAAAATGCAGTAATAAGAAAGATATTAAAGAATTTTTAGAAGCAAATGATTTATATTTTGAGGACCATTATACAAAAAAACCAATTAATAGAGGTGATGAAGACAAAAGAATATTTAAAGGATTATTATGTGGATAACAGAGCCAAAGAAGTAGGACATACAATTTTGCGTTTACCACCATACCATTGCATTTTCAATCCCACTGAACTGATATGAGCCCAACTGAAGAATACCATAAGACGAACAAATCAAACACCGAAATTTAGTGAAAGCAGTGTAACACACATAAAAAATGCTATGGAACATATAACTGTTGTAAATTGGAAAAATGCTGTTAAACACGCAATAGCAAAAGAGGACGAATATATGCGCATGTACAAAATAGTACCACCTTTGATTATAAATTTGCAATACGATTCAGACACAGACACCGATTTGCAAGACGACTCAATCACAGAAGATGATTTATGAAATGCGGTGACACATAAAAATATTATTGTGTATACAAACTAATTACCTTTATATATCTATGTGTATCCACTACACATGTTACCACACGATTTGTAATTTTTTCTTTGTATATAAACCCAATGTATAGATATTTTTTATTATATACTTGAAATTAACAGCGTCTTATTATTATCTTATAGGGCTCTAATTTATAGTCAATACGGCCCCTAGATTCATACGTTGCAAATAGGTAAACTGTACCCGTTCAATAAGGAGACCAGTTATAATAATTATCGTCACAGAAGGTGGTACAATAAAAGCATTAGAGCCGTTCAAAGTTATATTCTTATAATTTGAAATAAACAATACATCATGAAATTTATGAGATATTTAAAGTTAAAGGTTTCGTCATCATAAGAAATTACTAACTCCGAAAAATCATTAGTTAGTCATGGAAATAGTTTGTTTTAAATTATAATAATTGTCAAAATTGCAACTTTTGGGTTTAATACTTGTAAAACTGTTCTTAAAGTTTTGGCTTTTTTGCTTAAATGGTTTACACTCTGGAAGAGAGACCTGAAATTGTGATTTTATATAGGATTGCAAACAAAAATTATTCCCAAGCGGCGACGTTATTTAATGAAAACCATCCAAACAGAAACGTATCTGTTGTTTATGTAAGAATGCTAATAGAAAAATTTTGCAAACTGGTTCGGTAAATAATAAAAAACGTAATACGAATAATCATGGTGTGCTAGATGAAACTACGCAACTAGCATTTCTTTGGCATATTAATTTAGCTCCAGAGCTTTCGTTGAGTGCCAAAATCAACCTGCCATAAGATAACGGTGATTTAGACAAAAGAGTCGAATTTTGTGAAATAATGGCAGATATGATCCGGCAAAATGGAAATGTTTTGCAAGGTATTTATTTGCTTCAGTGATGAAAGTTGCTTAAATGGTCTTGGGAATAGACAAACCTGACGATATTGAAGCGACGTATATCTCCACTTTTTCCGAGAAACCAATGCAATGGGATAGAATTCTTAATAATCAAGTAATTGGTCCAATATTCTTCTACGAAAATTGGACCTAAGTACCTACAGGTTTTGGAAGAGAGCATCCTCTTATCATACAGTGTCTTGAAGAAAACTTGAATGAAATAGAGGAGGAGCGTTTATACTTCCAACAAGCTGGAACTGGACAACATAACTGTTTAGAAGTTACGAATTAGTTGAATAATGTTTTCCAGGACCCTGGATAGGACGTAGGGGCTCTATTGAATGGCCAGTTCGCTCCCCCGATTTAACTCCTCTACATTTCTTTTTGGGGGACATTTGAAGTCTGTTTAATGTCGAAATTTAACGCCACAAGTGTTCGAAAATGTTAGAAATGCTTTTGAAAATAGACTTTATTTCTATTTAAATGTAAACGGTGAACAATTGGGGCATTTAATTTAACTAAAATGCGACGAGATATTTACGGATTTTACAGAAAATCTAATGAGAACTGGTTAAGAATGGTTTTACTCTTAAATATAAAGTTTGGTATTGAAATTTAACCACTGTCATGGTTACATCACACTCCAGAGAGAGAGGGGGAGGGGGGGGGGAGAACGAAGGAGCGGCAGGGAGAGTAATAGACAGATAGAGAGAGAGAGAGAGATGTTTGCAAAAACCGCTTTTTCATTGTCAGTGGAAATCTACAAAATCTGGAAGACAAAATAAATAATGCGAGAAAATTCACAGACTTACATGAGTTGAAATTAGAAGTACATATACCAAGTGCTTGCCGGCGACCTGCGGATACAGTTTACTGTGTGATAAAACGACGACACGGAGACTTTGTATAAGTTAGTACGAGAAAGCAATATACAAACTGTTCTATTGGTCGAGTGTAGTGAGGCCTTGACTGACTCGCGTTTAGGATAGCAGCTATATTTGCCCATTTCATTTGAATTTTGTTCACACTCCATCTCTAGTCGACTAATACATTTTAATATCGCGTTTCGTCCATCTAATTTAGAAGAATTACGCGCCAAATTATTATTTTTAAGTTTTTAAAATTAATGATCATTTCTTTTATTTACTCATACAATTTTGGGAGCGTGATGAAATCCGTTACTAAAATTGTTTACTGCGATTATTTGATGCTTCAACAAGTTTCTACTTATAAATTATCCAGGTACTGTTTTTTCATTGATTAATATTATTTCCATCTTCTCTAAAGCAGTACAGTGAATGACTTTATTCTTGGTTAAAGAATTTGTTATTAACAGTTACTCTATCCTCTTATTCTCCCACTTATAGTCGACCAGCTTGTCTAGTATATTCATCCGCAGGTAGACTGCTTGCACACTGTATGTATGTTTTCCATTCTATTATCCGGTGCTGTAGATGCTTTTATTTAAAATTGAATACAGGCGCGTGAGTTAACAAGTGTGTCGAAAGGTCCCACAAACCCGATACTATCGTACATATTCAACTATTTGTTAAGTACGTAAGTATTTATTCGTTCGCCTGTCTCCATACTTTTACCTGACCTTTGATTTACTATAGCGGGAAAAACTCACGCACTGACCCGTGTGAATTTGCTTTGACGGTGCTGCGAAGTGCGAACCAGTCTAGACCGCCTATATAAATAAATCAAACGGGAATGAATTTCAATCGCGAACACTTCAAGAAAGAATTGTTTCATTAACGTCGTACGCACTGTCATTGTGTGGGACTCCTGAAAAATTAATCGGATGTCAGAACGATCACGACATAATTTTCGATAACATCATGATTCATTCTCAATTAACTGTAAACTTTGGAAATGCTTAATACATACGCGGCGTTCAAATGGAAGCTTATACCAGGTGTCCCAGCGTAGCGGTAAAGTCCATTACTGGTATCTAATAATGTAGATAGCGAATAATTCTTAATACAAAATTTGTAGATAATCATAAGCTCTACAATTTAAAGATATTTTCATTTATACAGTGTTCGAAAATGATGAACCAATAAAAATTCTCTTTTTTTTAAATGGAATGCCATGCATTTTTTACATTTTATGATAGCCTTTGAAGGGCTGATTAAACTAACATAAATTTGCATTTGCCAATTTTCAACCGCTTTTGAGATATGACGATTTTTCGTTAAAAATTGTACAACATTTGAAAAGTTGCAATGAAATAACGATTGATGATGAAATACCTATCTACCTATCTACGCATGTTCTTTAGAATTACATACCATTCGCTAAAGTTAAAAATTCTTTAAAAAAATAAATGGAACACCTTGTATATTTATGTAATTGAAAAGTACTTAAAATTTACTAATTAAAAATATATATTTGTAATGCCTGTGGGCTACATTGCAAAAGTTAGAGGATATTATATCTGAATAAACCTGATTACGATTTAGAAATATGAGTTGTCTTGACTTAATTACAATCGATTAAAATCAATCGGGAAGAGTTGTTTCTAATATTTTCTTTTTACAAATAATTAATTTTTATTAAAATTTTAAACTCATAAAATAATAAGTTTGGAAGTTCATGAATTAACAATAGTTAAAATATCGTAGTCGCTCTGTATCACAAAATTGTTTATCGTCATACCTAGACTAAATTTTAAATTACGTTATAATTAAAAAAAATCATACATAGATTTATAACTTCACTTGAAAATGAAAAGCAAACCGTCAATATAAGTATTTAAATGTACGTTATTGAAAACTTCTATAACTTTCGCAATATCTTGAAGTACATATGAGTTACTATTTTCAAGCATCATTGTAAGTTGTTATCTAACAAATTAAAAAATCTTCTTTAAGGTTCTCTTAAAAAAGTTTTTGATAACATTAAGGACTCTAGAAAGTTTACGCACACTTGTATGAGGATTTTCTTGAACGCATAACAAAAAGACCTTTTGTGCGTCTGCATTTTCTACGGCAGCAGTAACACGGCTCCTTTTTCATACGGAATACTGCCAGTTTCTTCAAATCGTTAAGAATTTTTGAAAAGCACTCATCGTTGGCAGTCCCATATTTGGATATTTTTGGTCGTATATCTTTGTGCCAGCAAACAATCACTTTCCCCCAAAACATACAGTTTAAGCAGCCCTTCAAGAGCTATCATAAAATGTAAAAAAATGCATAGAATTCTATTTAAGTTTGTGTTGGTTCGTCGTTGTCGTACACTCTGTATAAATGAAAATATTTTTAAATTGTAGAGCTTATGATTATCTACAATTTTTGTATTAAAAATTATTCGCTATCTACATTATTAGATACCAATAATGGACTTTACCGCTCCGCTGGGACACCCGCGATATATACATATATATTCTTTTATCTGAATCGAAATTTATTTGATGGGCTTTTTATTATTGTTTTTTTCATCGTCTGTCGCTTTCTGCGAATCCGCAGCTTGGCCGGAATGTTTACATTTCGTTTCTGATGCCCAGTTTATATGTTCTTTGATATTTATTGATAGCCCATCTGCGTTCAGATAATAAACTTTACGAGATACATATAGACGTCCTATAAATGTTGATATATCGACGCGTTATTATTTTTGATCGCCTTTCTGACCTACAAAAGCTAAAACAAATGGGACGTTTGGCAATTTTTAAAGACAGTTTCGTGGAAATTTCGTAAAGCGGAATCAAAACGGTCGCATATAAATACGCATACGTCTGAAAGTATGTATATGTTCTTTGTCATTTTAAATATCGAGATGATTGGTTCACACGAATGAATGAAAACATAAAATTCACAATATAGGGAAGTACGTGAATACGTTTTCATATCCCCACGATTAGAAATAGAAGAAAAACGACTAGGCAACAATAATAGTAACTCAGTTATATAAAGTTTGCTTTGCAAAACTCTTTAGTTACCACGGCAAGCTTCGTCGTCATATAGGAATGGTTCGATGAAGACTGCAAAGAAACTTTCATAAAAAAGTGTTAAGAATAATAGAAGAGAGCTAAGAAGCTCTTTATTTGTGTAAGCTACCTCTATCCATAAGTTTTGCCAAGATACCAAGCAAACAAGAGAAATAACGAGTCTTAAAAGAATTTACTGCTTTTAGAATTGATGAATAAATTAGATAGATAAGTAGAGTATTTTGAACAAATACTAAATGGAAAAGAAGGAACTGAATATCGAAAAAGAATAAATTTAAGAACCAACGGAACATGAAATTAACAATGTATTTTTTAAATACTTTGGAACAATTTAGAACAACCTCGAAAAACTGTCAAATTTTCAATTTTCGAAAAAAAAGGGGGCTGGGTGAAAACATCGTTTTTTTAATTATCTCGCCCAATCTTGATCTTTTTAAGTACTTTGGAAATTTTTATTTTTTTAAGCACTTTGGAACAATTTAGAACAAACCTAGAACAGATTTCTTGTCAGATTTTCGATTTTCGAAAAAAGAGGGGGTTGGATGAAGAAGTCGTTATTTTCAATTATCTCGGCCAGTTTTTACTTTCTTTTTGAAATACTTTGCAACAGTTTAGATCAAACTTCCAAAAACCTGGAACAACGGTCAGATTTTCGATTTTCGAAAAAAGGGGGCTGAACTATCTCGCCCAATTTTGATTTTTTAAAGCACTTTGCAATACTTTAGAACAAACCTAGAAAAACCTGGAACAAGTAGTTTTTTTTAATTATCTCGTGAATTTTTGATTTTTTAAGCACTTTGGAACAATTTAGAAGAAACCTAGAAGAACCTGGAACAACCGTCAAATTTTCGATTTTCAAAAAAAAGGGGCTGAGTTAAAAAGTAGTTGCTTTTTAATTATCTCACCCAATTTTGATTTTTTTAAGTACTTTGGAACAATTTAGAAGAAACCTAGAACAGATTTCTTGTCAGATTTTCGATTTTCGAAAAAAGAGGGAGGCTGGATGAAGAAGTCGTTATTTTCAATTATCTCGGCCAGTTTTTACTTTTTTTTTTAAAGCACTTTGCAACATTTTAGAACAAACCTAGAACAACCTGGTGCAACTGTCAGATTTTCGATTTTCTAAAAAAAAGGGGGACTGGGTGAAATTTAATATTTTTTTAATTATCTCGTGAAATTTTGATTTTTTTAAGCACTTTGGAACAATTTAGAAGAACCTGTAATAACTGTCAGATTTTCGACTTTCGAAAAAAGGGGGGGCTGAACTATCTCGCCCAATTTTGATTTTTTTAAAGCACTTGGCAACACTTTAGAACAAACCTAGAAAAACCTGGTCAGATTTTCGATTTTCGACAAAAAAAAAGAGGGCTAACTTCACACGCCCTATTTTGTAACAGTAAAATGAATTCCTCATAGACAAGGTGATCTAGAAAGGGATAAAACCATTGATCGCAAGAAGATTTTTGGCGGCGAGAAAGCTATTGAAAAAGACGAAAATTTCAGTACTACCAAAAATAATTATCAGAGACATGATGAGCTTCACCAAAAGGATACCCTATATTCATCCCAAACATATTTAAGCACTTTCAACACAGTTATTAAACAAAAAGATTCGTTTACTTTATGGTTACACCTTGTATAACATCAGCAAAGCAGGTGCATGCAAAGAAGATGAACGCTATAAGCTTACAATTACAATATTTGTTTGTGAATTATTACTAGTCATATTTTGTACTTCTCCTATTTGCGTTCTATCTTCTAACCGTTCATATAATCTTGACATGAAAGAAACTGTTATTTTGAATACACATAATACCCAGTCACTAATATTGTGACAACACATCTTTCTCAAAAGCTATAATGAGTTAGGAATTTGAATAATTTACTGTTGAATTCCGAGCAGCTGCTTAAGTTATGTCTTGTTTAACACTTCTGTACATCTTATTGGAAAATACGGAAACACTATTTTATTATTATACAAAGCTACTAATACATTTATGTAAGATGAAGCACTTAAAACACAAAGCATTTTCAACAAAGTTAACAGTTTTCAGAATTGTAATGTAAAATTATACTTCATAATTTACTTCAAGCGAACTTTCACCGAAATAAATTTAGTATATAAAGACACTAAACCGGTCCTGTCTCATTCATTTCAATGATAAAAGAATCAATCTGTCATGGACGGACACCTCAATTGATCTGGAAAAACTCAATTGCTAGGAGCACCTATTCATTATTTTTATGTGTACATTAGAAATTTAAAAGCCATAATAAATGTTTTACACCTCGACGCGGTTTTTACTGCTACGCACACATTGAATTAAAGTATGTTCTCGTTATATATTCAGGAGCTCGTCAGCTTATGCAAATTACGAAAGCATTTCTCATTTCGTCAGAAAGATAAGATCGTACAACGCACGAAACTAATCCTCTTTTACTGGCAGAGATCGCGGCAAAGTATGAATAAAATGCGTGAACAAGTTGGAGCTTTTTAAGTTTATCGAAATGGATATCGTTTCTTAATTTATTAATGGTAGAATATCTGTTGATCTATATAATACAGTGTAATTTTAAATTAATAACGGTAGCTGAGAAATCTAAAAACGTGTGTCCATTATTACCAAACTAAAATCCAACTATACGACGTGTTCCAAAATTCGCGGAATACCTGGATGGTACGTTATTATGGACTAAGGATATTGAGAAAGATATGGAGAAAAACCCATCGCAGTTAATTTCAAAGAAATTAATATTCAAAGTTAACACTTTAGATGTCGTTTGTCTAAATTACTCTTAAACATTTCAAAGATTGGTTATATCAAAACTAATCTTTCAATTGTCAATGGGATAACAATTTTGAACAACTATAATAAGGTTTGTAATGAATCACTCTTCTAATTACATATACCATATCCAGAAAATCATTTTACGCTAATTTTACCTGAAAAAACATATGGCAACGTTGTCCTGAATTTACACTTAAACCACTTTAACGTAAAAAAACATGGAAATCAAAATTGCTTATTAATATCATTTTGACGTTGTCAGATTGTCCTGCTTATTTCAATCCTATTACTATCTTATTGATTTTCGTTGCATTTTGGATGTTCAAGTTCTTAACTATATTTCCCCTAGATTAGTTCTTTAGTGTTTGTGCTAATTTTCGAGTTTTGCTGTCTTGTGATGGTGTTTTTTTTTTAATTTATGTTAAAATGTTTTAGAACGACGAATATGCAGACATGCGTTTGCTGCTGGTGGAATGCGGCAACAATGCTGCTGCTGCTGTTGCTAGAGTCAATCGCGAAAGGTATCATCTGAGAAGATATCCTAGTAGTAATGTCTTTAGACGTTTAGACCGAAGAGTAAGAGAAATAGGAAGCGTATCACCATCCGCCTTTTATCGGGATAGATATCGTCCAAAAACTACAAGGACCCCTCAACTAGTGGATGCCGTTTTAAGTCTATTAGCAGACAATCCAACAATACACGTGAACTCGGTGATATACTAGACCAGTGGCGACTTCTGCAAGGAGGGCAACGACTGCCCCACCGTGATAAATTTCTTTTAACAGATAAATTAATTATAAATATCTAATTTGTATGTAATTTTTCTGATTTGTTTGATAACAAATAATATCCCTAGCAGCAAAACCACTATATGCACACTTGTCCTACATTAGCAAATATATATTTTTATCCTTCTTTAAAATTGTGATTTTGCTGCTTATGGATTTTTTCGAAAGTAATAGTCCGTCTCTTCAGCGCGTTTAAAAATCACAGTCTGACACGCGACTGCATCGTTTGTATTAGAAATCGAGTGGATAAAAAGTGGCGCGGGGCGAGAGCGGCATATGTCAGCGAGCGGGCACTACTCTGTGATGCCGGATGACATGCAGTATGTAATATCACAGAATAACAGAAGTGACAATAAATAATGGAAACTGTACGAAAGAAGAAATCTGGCGAATATAGATGATGATAGAATAAATATAATAACATGACTTTATAATTTGAAATATTCCAAAAAACCTGTACATGATGATAACAATGTTTTACTTTAATTTCTCTAATAAGATACTTAAATTTGTAAACTTATTTACTATCTACAAAAAATATATGATCTTATTTATCATTGTTAAATATGTTTTGATAAGGTTTGCACTTATAATTAAAGTTTTTATTAAAGATGAATCATGAAAATAAATACTTCTAATGTAGTATTTATCTTTTTATATTAGGGAAGGAACCTCCTTCGAAAATAAAAATTTTAGAGAACATCGTTATCTCTCACAGCCATTCCATATTGAAAAGAAATCAATTCAGTCCTCACTGGTTAAGGAACTATCTACAGGTAAATGTTTATTATAAAATAGTATTTTATAAGAACTAAGTATTATTTGAAATTTTAAATTTCAAAATGTATTTTAGAATGTGGAAACTATAAATGTTCCTAGCACAAGTGATGTTGGATCCCAAAATTTAGCAGAAAGTGAACCACCTATAGGTATGACAATTAATATTTACAATACAAAATTATATTATGAGCAATACATAAAATACGTTTAGTTGTTTAACTAAAGAATTCAAAGTCATTTTTGAACAAAAATTCAACACTTTTATGTATGTATTTAACCTAGTATAACGTAGAATAATTTAGAACTTTTCAGTTACACACATACAATTAATTTGTATTTAATGAAATGTATAATTTTTTAATTGTATTTTAGTAGCAGTTATGGAAATTCGTACTACAAGTGATGTTGGGGTTCAAACAGAAAAAAATCTCTCTGCCCATACACCCAGAAAGGAAAGACTGAGAAAATCTCTAAAACAGCATCGAGTTGTAGCTACTAAATCTAATATGAAATCCTATCCTAAACAAGAGAATTTACAATATTTTCTAGGACTTTGTGACAGATATTTATTAAAAGAACTGGCAACTGTTGTTAAATTTAATGCAGTTAATAAAAATAAGAATATTCAATATTATTTTTCAACTTTAAAGAGAATAAAAACATTTTCTAGAAATACCATGCAGGAAAGCAGACTATGTGCCTCAGCAATGTGTTCCATTGAAAAACAATTACTGACATCAACACCAAACTTCAATGAATTAGTTATTAGTTATTAATCATTTTGCTAATCGTAAGGAACGACGAATGGATTTTATTTTTAAACAAGTCAATTAAATCACATATTGAGTTTATTTTTTGTCTGTACTTAATTTTTGATATTTAACACTTAGACCCCCCTCCGGTGCCCTCCCGTCCCCAAAAAATCACGGGCCGCCAATGTACTAAACATATCACACAGTTCAATTGGCCGAATTATTATGGATAAGCGGTTTCACCCTTATCGTTAGAGAAAAGTTTAAGCTTTATTACCTGAAGAGTGGGAATTTTTGTAATTGGTTTTTAGAACAAATACAAAGAAATCCTCAATTTTGCAGAAATATCTTGTGGACGGACGAAGCTAATTTTTCATAAGATGAAGTTTACAGTCAGCGAAATTTACATTTTTATGCTTTGCTCTAAACCATAACACACGATTAGAACAATGAATATGCGAAATTCCTTTTTCGTGTCGTTTGTTATGGTCCTGGAAAAGTTTTCAGGAAAAGAAAATTCAGGACAATTACAAAGGAAAATCGGAAAATTCGGACAAACTACAAAAATCATAATTTTTGTATGCCCTCTCTCTCATAGCTGACCACAGGAATGACATATTTGGTTAATTCTTTTTTTGTTTTGTTCGTTATGCTCCCGGGACGGAAATAACTCAATTGAATGTTTCAATTGAAAAAGAAGTCTGGAAGATCTAGAAAAAAAATCTCGAAAAATAATATATATAATCGTTGGTAGGCATGTTAGTGATTGTGTAACTTCTGAACGACTTGACTAATTGAGGTTATATTCACACAAAATTATTTGTTTTCTCGAGACGGTTCATAGCTGTGCTAGAATCCAATCGGTGGCGCTGCATTCAAGTTGTGAATACATTCTATAGATATGGACAAAAATGACTCATGTTCGCAATATATATTGGTTTAGTGCCAAAAGAAAAAATCACAAAATCTGGACTTGACAGCTGGCGTTGTCGTGGAGTTATTAATAATTTTAGATTTATAAACCGAAATAATTTATATCTGCCTTTATCATGTCACCTTTTCTTATGTCCGGTGTATCTGTTACAATTTTCTTGTAAGCATTCATAATAGCGAACGCGACTTGCTTTCTCTCGTTTCTTTGGAGGAGAATATACACTTATGCTTTCTTTTAGCAGTAGTAGTGCTAAGTTCCGTATCCATATTATTTGAAATCAACAGCTACAGAATTGTAATTTTAGTATAACTCAAGTTCTCTGTATAAACAATACAAAGACAAATGTAATATAAACAATGTCAAATATGTCAAAAGATTTGACAATTGATAACAAAAAGCGAATGTATACGATGTTATTTTGCCTTGCTCTCAACCAATAGGAAATAACAACGATATGGGTTTGTTCAGAATTTCGTCTCTTTCTTTTTAGAATATGGTATAGATTATATCAGTAGTGAATAGTAACAAGGGCCAAAAAAGTAATTATTAGTAATACGTTACTTTGACAAGAGAAAATATTATAAACATTCGCATACCTAACAGGAAACTATTTTCAATAGTAAGATAACATACTTCAGATAACCCAGAGAAGAAAAATAGAACAAATCTGTGACACTCTGTGAAGAATTAGAAATTTTTATCCCTCTCGGGAAAGAGAGCAACTAAACGACAAAAACGTCGAAATTATCAGTTTACCAAGATTGATGGCGTACATGCTCCACGGAAAATATATCAACTATGCCAACTGATGCATAATCCGTATATCGCCGCGCAGTTATCTATATTTGATTTATGTGTATTTCTGTCGTTACCTCTGCAACATTTAGTGCGTTTCGATGGTTCTAATAGGCAGTGTGCTCTCTGCACAAATCCGTCATTCGTTTTATGGTCCCGTAATTAATTAACGTCAGCTTCTTCTTCTAAAAATACGTTCCGGCACTCTATTAATAAGAACGACCGACCACCTGTTGGCTGACATACAAAACGCACACACGTGTGCAACGTCGCAAGAGTGTGCGTGCGAGTGTGTTCGAGCCTGTGTTAATGGCATGCGTTTATCTTGTTTTTATCCGGCTGTGATTTGGGCATTAAATAAATAAGAGTTACTATCCACTGTATACGATGGAGATCAGAAATATTAGACCGGATATGGTCTGAGAAAGAGAAACTAGGAATCCATTTTAAAACATACAGATTTTCTCAAATTTACCATACATAAGGCTGCTATGCATAAAAGTTAAAAAAAATTCTATGTAGTTTCAAAAAGCGAAATCTTTATTATGACATAAACCAAAAAAAAATATTATTACTTATTTATAAAACAAAATATTTTGAAAATGAGTCTGCAATAGTTACTTATGTACCAAGTCAGTTAAGTTATTCTTAATCGAATGAGTCTATTTATGAGGCAAGCGAGCGAAGCGAGCGCGGCGAGTAACAGACGATTTCCATAAAGGCGTTTTATTGAAGTGGTGTATACAAAGTTTTATCGCCAACCTCAAAAATTTGTAATTTAAAAAATAAAGATATAACGACTTATGACAGCGACAAACAATTTTTGTTTAATGTTATACAATCATGACTATGTTGACTGATATTAGCGACAGGTAAAGTATCTTATCGCCAGCCGTCAATAAAGCGGTGCGTTACCATAGCGTTTTACGGAGATAAACAAACACTTTAACGTACTGTACAGTAAAGTACTTAACTCGCTAATACCTGGCAACACACACACGATTGCATGAGATTAAACATAAATCGTTTGTCGCTGTCAGAAACGTCATAAGTCATTATACCTTTATTTTTTAAATTACGAATTTATGCGGTTGGCGATAAAATTTTGTATAGTGCCTTTATCGAACTCTTTTATTTGCCTTGCTCGCTTCGCTCGCTTGGCTCATAAACCAGACACGTTCGATAAAGGATCACTTTACTGACTTGGTATATAAATAACAATTATCGCCAACCGTCAGTAAAGCGATGTGTTACCATAGCGTTTTACGGAGGTAGACAAACACTTTATCGTACTGTACAATAAAGTACTTTACCTGCCGCTAATATCTGTCAACGTAGCCATGACTGATGACTTTAAACATAAATCGTTTGTCACTGTCATAAACTATCATAAGTTATTATATCTTTATTTTTAAAATTAACAATTTTCACGGTTGGCGATAAAATTTTGTATGCACCACGTCAGTAAAGTACCTTTATCGAACTCGTCTTTTACTCGCCGCGCTCGCTTTACTCGCTTGGCTCGTAAATCAGACTCGTTCGATAAAGTATCACTTTACTGACTTGGTACATAGATAACTATTATTTTATAGTACGATAAAGAGTTTGTTTACCTCCGTAAAACTCTATGGTAATGCATCGCTTTATTGATGATTGGCGATAATAGTATATTACAATACAAGTTTCATACGACACGATTTTTGCGCACGCGTTCAAATGTCTTATGAAACGTGTATTTCATACTATTTTTTCTATTTCGGTTATTAAAAGTTCAAAAAAGCTTCAAATAAGAGACATATTTTGTTCGAATATTTTCGACATTTTCTTTTTTTGAAGTTGGTTACTCTGATTTTTAAGTAGAACATTTTAAATATTTGGATATCGGCGGTGTTATATGTCATTTTCTTTAAAATTTGATGGATTTATATAATAAATTACTTCAAATTTTCAACAAAAAGGACGAAATAAATAATTGCACTCCAGAGATTCATAAAATAGCCGAAAACAATTTGCAATATCTTTTGCCAACAAAGTGTATTTATCAAACACAATACCAGCACTTTTAAAGTTCGTGTAAAGAAAATAATATCGCGAATATTACCTTACGTGTCAGTCATTGCGAAGCAACAATAATTCAGACAAAACGTACTGTGTTCCCAAAATCTGCCTAGAATATCCATTAATGCACACGAATCTTCTAGTGTTATAGTAAATTTTTATAATAGTTGTACTATTCAATATGGGAAGTAAATTTCAATAGTAGTAAAGTAAACTTTATAGCACCGAAATAGAAAAAGTATATCATATAATAGATATATATATATATATATATATATATATGATATCGATTTCTTACAATAGTCTACAATAGCAACATATTGCAGCTGAACGTTGCCTAATGTAATTCAACAAGTATGTTTTGAAAAAAAATTGGGCTGGCTTAAATTGGTACATTTTTCTTTGTTACTCATTAAATCCTAATTAACTCTTCAGATGCAGACCTTCGCCTTCTCTAAGCTTTTTTGTTCTTTATTTATAAAAGATGCGTAAAGTAATGTTTACAAGTACATACCACAATGTAATTCATCAAATGTATAAATTTGGAATAGAATAATGCCATATCTCATAAGATATACAGGATGGGTTATCTCCGCGGTGAAAGTCGTTTGTGACTTTATGAGAATTTCGAAACGGTTTTATTCTTAAGATGTTCACTTATTAGAAGCACCTTCTAAATTTATTTTGTATTAAACAAAGTGTTCCATAACTAAGTGGCTGACCATAGTTATACTTTCTCAAATGGATTAGAATTATTAAATTTTTGTATTCCCCCTATAAGTCTTAGTCAAAAAGTAATAAGATAATTTAGGCCTGAAACATAAAGTTTTTGATTTATTACCATTTTTCTAAAAAATATAATAATTTAAAAAAAATATATCTCGAAAACGACGTATTAGATGGCCACAATTTTTGGTGGTGTTGTTCATAATGAAATGATCTAATGCAAGCACGTTTAATTTTTTTCAACTATAATTGCATGTGCAGAACAGTGGATTAAAATTATGTGACAGATTTTTGGCAGAAAGTCAATTTTTTCAAAAGGAACTGCCTATATATTGCTTGCTAGATTTTACATCAAAAACATATAAAACGTTAAAGTGACCATTGCTGAGCTATTGTCATTTTTTGCTATAATTTTGACAATTTTATGTCTATTTGAATACGGTATTTTAGTATTGGAGGAATGTCAAAGAAATTATTTACCTGAGAGTTTACCAACAGCGTTATCTTGTAAGAAGATTCCCAGGAAAATAATTGCAAAAAAATAAAATATGTTTGTATCAGGACCTTTTATTATGAACAACGCTACCAAAAATTGTGTCCATCTAATACGTCACTTTCAAAAAATATATTTTTTTTTTATAAAAACATTGAATTTTTCAGAGAAATGGTAATAAGTCAAAAGCCATAAATTTTAGGCCTATACTCTCTCATCACCTTCTGACTAAGAATTATACGGGAAATACAAAAGTGCAATCATATACAGAGGGCTTCATTTAAAAAACTATAACTATGGTCAGCCACCAAGTTATGGAACACTCTGTATAATACGAATAAGATTAAAGGTGCTCCTAATGTGTGGCCATTATAGAAAAAACCGCTTGGAAATATCTTTTTTCATAAAGTCAGAATCTGCATTCCCCGGTGAGATGATTCACCCTGTATATGTTTCACTACGCATACTTTTGCAAATAGATGATAATAATCTGGACAACAGAAGGTTCTTGGTTCAAATCACGCATACGGTGCATTTATTTTAATGAAATTGGTTTTGTTTATAAAATATAGTTATTGACGTTACCTAAATTCCATGTAGCCAACCTTTATTTTTTAATATATGCTCTAAACAGTTTTCATTTGTCAAATATCTTTTACAGTTTTAATAATAGTTCGTTAATACTTTAATGTTTTAACAAGCTGACAAAGATAATATCTATATTATAGCAACTTTCAAGTTCATTGACAGCCGCTAAACCACGAAAAGAATTGTTTTATCAAACAGCTAAGAGTCGTCTACATATTTCTATAACAAAATACCATATCGTAGACCTAAAAAGTAATGAACATTTCTTGGCTTGCTTTACCTATTTCCTTGTTTATCTATTTATCTCAATGACACATTTATAGTACCTACTTGAACAGATAACAGTTACCTGACCTCATTTTCCAATATCTTCTTTGTTATATCTTTCATTTAATAAATTTCTTGCTCCGACTGTGTTATTGTTCTTTAAATCCGCGGGATGCTTCAGGAGGATTCTTTATCTGATTATTGAGTATCCTATTATCTAACATTAGAATTATTAATTCAGAATTACTCAGTTGGACGTTGTTGAACTCGTGTAGTTAATACTTTTCAATAGATAACTAAGAAATACAAGACATGCGGGAGAAATGTAAACCACTAGTGAAGAAACGTTTCTAATGTTCACAACTGATTTTAATCAGTGTTAGTTGGCAGACTTACTACATTTTAGAAAAGATTATCTTGTGTTTCTGTAGAACCTAATTTAAATGTCGTAAAATGAACAAAACGGAAATTATAATCTTTTCAATTAATATATCAAATTAGTCAGTGAAATTTAATTATATAAATTTCCGGTAGGAGTTGAACACAAATCCCAAGTTCGCCGGGCTCGTGCTCTGCAACTAAAGTAGGAAAGCGCTGTACCAGATGATCCTTATTATCACAGTATATAGCTATGTAATAGAAACAGTAGTTTCTCTCGAGGGAAATAATTGTCCTCCTACCGACGACCTTGAACCGACGCGTGCGTGAAAATTTCTGAATGCGCAGTAGTCAGCCATCAGCTGTTAAGTCGGCGGGATTATTTGATGCGACTGCTGGGCATGCGATTTGTGAATGGCCGTTAATATAAGTTATGCTGTACACCAATTATACAAAATGTTTGACAAACAATTTATTATGAACACTAATTTTACAAATTAATGGGTAGTTGTACACAGATTAAACAAGGCATTTGTAAAACTAAATTATACATTCTTTTGGCATTTATAATTAACGTCAAATAAATTTATTAACACATTATTAATTTAGAATTTGTGTTTAAAATGTGTGTCAAAAATGTTTGTTTGATTATTGTGGATTTTCTTGAAACATTTCCATATAATTTAATGGATGCTGACGTACTTCAAATTATACGCTTAAAACACAAGAAATGAATGAATTCAAATTTTACACTTATTTTAAGGCATGTCCTAACTTTGTGAAACAGCTTTACTAATTTGGCAACGCCCGACCATAATTTCAGTATACCTATATATAAATACCGCATTAGGAAAAAGCCTTCTGTGAATTTTTTTCTTCATTTTCCTTCGAACCAAATGTTAGCTTTAAATTAAAACAGAAGTTGGAGGAGATATCATATACACATCCCTGCGAAAATTTTCCTACTGAATTTTTGATAAAGCTATTTATTCGTGTAAGAATTTTTTATACTTTGAAATTTTGCAATAGAAATTTCAAAGTTAGTGGCAATTCAAATAAAATAACAATTTTACAACACCATTGATGAATTGTGTCAAGAAATTTAAGTAATCTTTAGGTTAGAGGAGCCTTTTTTTGTGTTGTACGTATAATGTATTACATTTTAAATGCGTGTGTAATATGTACTTAATAAAAAGCAGTGTTTTATCATCGTTTTTTGTATTATTGATATAGCTTTTTCATAATTTTAAAAATAGATTAACATAATTATCTCATAAACGATTTGGTTCTGCGTCACTGGCTTTATTCCTGAATAGAAAAATTTACTACGCCTCTGGTTGTGCGTGCGTGAATGCGCAGTACTATTTTGGGACACAAACATCAAAGGTGCCGACGGCGAGAGAAACTACTGTGTCTATACAGCTCTATACTGTGCTTATTATATAGGACTAGTAAAAATCTATTAGGGCCGGTTTTACAGTTGGAGTTTAAGCCGAGGCTTACTTAAGCTTAAGCTTTAGTTTAAGCCCGAACTTAAACTAATACGAGTTTTACAGTATCTCTTATGTAAGTGGTTTAGTAAAGCCGAACATTATGAGAAAAGTTTAAAGTTGATATTTCGGAAACCGATAATTGCAGGTTATGTGAATGATTATCGCGATAGTTTTGTTAATACTTGTCTACAAGTTCGATTCTTTCTAGGTTATATGTATTTAACGAAAATCTATGTGAAAACGAGTGACGATGACAGAAAACGTGTTTCAAACATAACCGCGGAAGAAACATATCAGTTAATCGAAATAGTAAATTAGTATATTAGATTTGCTGCTATGTAGACCATATTTCTGAGAAAGTTAAATAGTATTAGAGCAGTGGTAGATAGTAATCATAAAAGATCCATTAGATTAATAAATATTAATACAATCCCGGTAATTTTTTGTGAATGTATTCTACAAATAGGGCATTTATATAAATTGTCTTATAATAATATACAGGGTGTCTCAGCTTTTGCGTTACAGGCATTATCTACTTTCCCTGTATAGTTATCAAATAACTTTTCAAATAAAAGTTACTTGATATTATGATGTGTCAAAAATGACAAATAGAGGATTTTATTTGCTCGTGATCTTGAAGGAGATTTTAAGGTGAACTTTGTTTTTTTTAATGGATATATGTATTTTTTAATATTGCATCTTATTTTTCAAAAGCTAATAAATAACTTTTATTTGATGCATTTTTTATTTTGCCGTGTCAGTTTTGACACAATTCAGATAAACTTGTCAAAAGTAAAAAGTTGTGTTCTGTCAGTCAACAACTGTAAGTCTTGCTTAAATCACAAAGATTTGACTTGCGTTATCCGCAGCTTTTTAATATGCCACTTACATACAACTCCAACGAATATGTAGATATGTTAATAGTCTACAGAGAATGCAGAAGGAATTCCCGAGAAGCTGCAAATTTGTATCGAGAAAGATTTCCGGAACGTCATCATCCATCACATACAACATTTAATAGAGTAGAAGCGAAGTTACGAACTGGTTCATTTCCCTCTACCGTAAAACATGCTCCATAATACTCCTGCTAGAAAGGAAGAAAATGTAATCAACATTTTGGCTTATGTAGCTGTAAACCCCCATGTTTCACTTCGACGTTTGGCAGAAGAAATTGGCGTTAGTAAAGCTACAGTACATAGAATTTTAAAAGGGCATCGGTACCATCCATTTAAAGTTCATTTATCACAAGAATTAAGACTAAACGATTTACAAAGACGCCTGGATTTCATTGCACGATTGCAAGTTCTAGAAGATGAAAATCCAAATTATCTTAATTGTATTTTGTGGATTGACGAAAGTCGCTTTCACAATAATGGTGTTGTGAACAAACATAATGCGCATTATTGGTCCAACCAAAATCCGCGGTGGATGAAGGAAGCACGCTTTCAAACAGTGTGGGGAACCTAAGTATGGTGTGGAATGTTTAATGGGTATTTAATTGGACCCCACTTTTACGAAGGAACCCTGACAGGACAACGTTATTTACATTTTTTACAAAATGTGCTTCCCGATTTAATGGAAGATATTCCTCTTAATGAAAGACGAGACATAATTTGTCAACAAGATGGTGCTCCGCCCCATAATGCGCAAATTGTGACGAATTATTTAAATACGCTGTACCCCAATGGATGGATTGGAAATAGAGGTTCTATCCCTTGGCCTGCTCGTTCCCCGGATTTATCGCCTGTTGATTTTTTCATGTGGGGTTATTTAAAGGAATTTGTATATCAAGTTCGGTCGGCAGATCTTGATGATCTGAAAAATCGAATTCGCATGGGATGCCGGATTATGACTCACGGAATGATACTTTCATCTTGCAACAGAGGATTAAGACGTCGTTTGGAAGCTTGTGTCCACGCTGATGGAGCCCAATTTGAACATTTATTAAATTAATGCCTCTTGTTTTGTTTTCTTATCCAACTACATACACTAATTTGAGATATTTATTATTGAGATACTTACTCTTTTTTTTTTAATTTTTTTTGCACTGAATTACTTACTTATAATTATCGTATTCCTTTAAGTTAATAATAATTGCTTTTGACAAGTTTATCTGAATTGTGTCAAAACTGACAAGGCAAAATAAAAAATGGATCAAATAAAAGTTATTTATTAGTTTTTGATAAATAAGATGCAACATTAAAAAATGCATATATCCATTAAAAAAAAACAAAGTTGACCTTGAAATCGCCTTCAAGGTCACGAGCAAATAAAATTCTCTGTTTGTCATTTTCGACACATCATAATATCAAGTAACTTTTATTTGAAAAGTTTACTGATATCTATACAGGGAAAGTAGATAATACCTGTAACGCAAAAGCTGAGACACCCTGTATATATGTATTAGGATTTATAATTTTAATACAAGAAAATACAGATTTGCTAAAACCTATGTTATTATATAGGTATGCAGTATTCTAGAAATATAATATTGTGTTTCTGTTGAGGATAATAGGAATTATTTAGAAACATCTTCGTTTTCCAGGAAAAATTAATAACAAGTTTACAAATAAGTAGGTACTAAATGTGTACAAATCGAAATTGTAATAATAAAATCTACGGAAAATTCCCACAAATAATTCCCATTTATTTCGAAAGTTTACAGGGAGCATATAACTGATATTTTGTCGAAATTCAGATGAATTCAGAGCACAACAATCAGACGTGTACCTACGAATTGTAGTGCAAAACATACGATCGAGCGTGGTTTGAGGCTTAAGCTACCCCATGCGTACCGCTTAAGCCTTTGTCCTCGCTAGGTTGGTTTATGCGCGCCAATGTCCACTGTAAAACGGGTCAAGAGTTTAAGCCTTGGCTTAAACTAAAGCCAGGGCTTAAGCTAGTACTGTAAAACCGGCCCTTATACGTTCTTTAAAAGTTCTTCCTGTCTGGCCAATATATGTTTTAGTATAATACATGATCCGCAAGATAGCTTATAGACTCCTAATTTATTGTATCTAGTAGTTTTCTCTATATTATTTATTTTTGATATACTTATTACTTATTATTATTTGTTTTGTAAGCAATGTTAATATTTTCTTTTCTAAGGAATTTTGATAAGTTATCTTGTTCTTGACCTATATAAGTGAATGATTTAAACTTCCTGTCTGACTCCTCTTTAGTAGCAGGGAATATCTCATCTAATAATTTGTTGTATGATTTCTTTGAGAATAATTTGTCTATTAGGTTCGGTTCATATCCGTTGTTATAAGCGATTTGTTTAATGATGTATTCTTTGTTAAAGTCATCATTGGACATCGGAATATTAATTAATCTATGGGTCATGCTATGATACGCTGACTATTTTTAATGGAATGGATTACTGATAGTGTGTAGGATTACTGATAGTGTGTAGTGGTGTCTGTATGAGATGCTTTATGATAAATAGACAAGGGAACTTTGTTGTTTACTCTTTTTAGAGTAAGGTTTGAAAAATTAATACAATTATTAAGTTTTTTCTCTAAAGTAAAAGTAATGTTGGGATCAATAGAATTAATGAATTCACACATAATATTCGACTGTCTATCTGTGCCTGTGAATCCTACCAAAACGTCATCTACAACAAAACAAAATATTCTTCGTGTGTCTTTCATTGTCAAAAATCGTATTTTCCAGGTTGTCCATACAAATTTTAGTAGGATTGAATAAGCAGAGTGATAACTCACCCTGCTTATTATTATATAAATGGTTTCAAGTTCAGAATTTAAGAGTAATGAATCCATAACCCCTGAAATTATATTCATTGATTAAATTGCATAAAGAAAACTATCCTATCAGGCCTGTAGTTTCGTATACTTATTACACCTCCGGCAGAGATAATTCACTCTGTATATCATACCAAGGGTTTCTGTGGCTTTTGGAAATAATACTTATATAATTAAATTAATTATGATTAATGAGAAATTACACGCATCTCTAATCACCATCATCCTTTTTATAATATCAATGAAAAATTTCACATTTTTCACTTATGTAACTACTTTTATTGAACATGAAAAAACCGAGCAATGTATTACTCCACAGACTGTAATAAATGAGAAAGTATATAATATAAAAATTACATAACCTATAAATGATATTTTGTTATTATTAAAAACAACAAGATAAACGAAGGAGTTCTGCTTTCAAGTATATTTATTCAAAGCTTCCACTCTCAAAACAAGAGATTGCTTTCCTCGTCGTAAAAAAAAGTTATGCACGGCAATTAGTGTTAGTCGGCCTTTTTTATGATGATTACGATTCCATATGGAATACACAGAAGCTTATAAAAGGAATACGATATCAGCTTCTTCTTTTTTTTTTTATTATTTGAGGCAATCATCAATGCTCATGCATGTCCATCAACAAGTTTACGTAGGTGAGATGTAACACGTGTATCCAAAACGGAATATAAGGCTATTACTATAAACACGCATGCTGACTTGAGCAAGTTGTCAGGACCGGATTACGAGCTGGCTTTTCCATTGTAAGTTATGGCGGTATGATTAATTTTATTAAAATTGAGACGTTATATAGGATATATCAGAATATAGTATGATTTAAATCTGTTATATAAATGAAATTATTTATTGTGTGTTTGTGGATAATTCAAATATTTTTACTATAAACCACAAAGTTTCCATTATCGACAACTACTTTCAAAATGGTATAAATGTAAAAAATGAAGAAAAAAACAGTGGAGTAATAATATAAGAAGAGGCAATATCTGAAATTTAACTCTTAAGTGTTTCAGCAGCTATCTAGTTGAATATAATTGATGTTGACTGCTGATATACTGACTGGCAAAATATTAATATAAATAAAAAATAACATAGGACCTAGAACAGATTCCTGTGATGCACTAATTTCATTACTAACATTTTTAGTATATTTTTATATCCCGATATCTATTAATGCTAAACAAATTCAAAAATCATAATATAATTATTTGTGGGGATTTTAACGTAAATTTCTTGAATACTTGTGATAAGGTATATAATTTCATTGATGTGATAGATTGCTATAATCTCCAAATAACTCTAAAAGAGGCTACGCGTAAGAAAATTGTTTAGATAATATATGTATTCAGAAAAATATTAATAACTATAAAATTGAAATAATTCACAATGATATTTCGGACCAGTATACAAAACAACCCTAGTGTTGTTCTGTATACACTACGGTGTATAGAGAACGCGGTTTTTAATCAGTGCTACTGAAGATGACAATATAGTTGTCGAAATACGTATTTGTTTTTTGTGTTTTAGTGTGGTAAAAGTGTTTTAGTGTTTTTGTTTACTATCAAGCCACAGACTTCAAGTTTAGTTTCTTAAACATGACTGTCGCGTTCAAAGGAATGCAACAAGTTCCACGGTTTATTTACTAAGTGTTTTTGTTTAGTATCAAGCCACAGAGTCCAAGTTTAGTTTCATTCCAAGATGGTAAATGTGTTAGGGGAATTTGCTGCTTCAAAACCAATGCTTTCTAAATGGATACTTGAGTTTCAACGTGGTCGTGCAAGCACTAAAGATGACCAACGTAGTGGGTGTCCAAAAAGCGCATCTACACCAGAAATCATTGCGCAGATCCAAGTGTGACTACGCGTGAAATTGCTCTTACTATAGGTATATCAGATGAACGGGTTCGGCATATTTTGCGTAAAGAATTACAAATGAAGACGTTGTTTGGAACAATGGTGCTGCACAAACGAAACAAAATTTCTCAGCATTGTTTTGATCGTTTTAAAATGAATGAAACCGATTTTGTGCGTTATTCTATAACTATGCATGAGACTTGGATTTATCACCATGATTCTAAATTGAAACAGGAACGTTTACAGTGGACTTGAGGTGAAATTTCAGGTCCAAAGCAATGACAGCCTGAAAGATCAGCAAAGAAGGTTATGTCATCATGGTTTTTTTTTGGAATGCTAAAGGGGTTTTGTTTATTGAGTATCTGGAGAAAGCTGAAACAAACTCGGAATATTATTGTAACCTTTTAGATCAATTGGACGCAAAACTATATGAGAAACGACCTGGTTTGCAGCACAAAAAAGTCATTTTTGACCAAGACAACGCACCTGCTCAAGAAAGTGTTTTGCCAAAATTCAATGAAGTACGAATTGCTTGATCGGCCACCATATTGGATAGGTTTGGCTCCAAGCGACTTCTATCTGTTCCGGAACCTGAAGCAATTCCTCCGTGAAAAGCATTTTTTGTCTAATGAAAAAGCTATAGCAGCCGTAGAGAGGTATTTCGCAGACCTTCAAAAAACACACTCCCGCTGTAGAATAAAATTATTGCAGAGCCATTGGGCACAGTGTATTGAAGTTAATGGAGACTATACTGAGGAATAAAATCATTTTTAGAATTATGAATTCCTTATTTCAGTTTCGCTCCGCCAATTTTCGGCTTAAAAGCCACCTAGAGTTTTCTAGAACGCCAAAGAAGTATGTCAATTTCTAGCAGAGAAATCGCGGTTTCTTTCGCCCAATTTCAACAAACAATTTGCAGTAGGTTCAAGAATTGTTCATATTTTAAATGTCTGTTCCTCATTTTTCATCATATATTATTGCTGAGCTTGTGTTCAGTTACACGTACCTTAAAGGCCATTGAAGCGTACCTGACTTCAATCAAATCTATCAAACCATTCGGTCGCATTTGAAAAAAAAAGAAGGCTAAAGCAAATTACTTATTGACTCAAGTCGGTAGTGGTTCCTTTACAATCTATATAAAATAAAAAATTCGGAATGAAAGAACTGATTGAAGTTGTAGCGTGAGCTTCAATTTATTGTTAATTATTGGCTTTTGTCAAAATTAGATTAGATTAAGTCCGTAATTCTATTCTCTTTTAATTAAATTTTTGACGAAATTGCATATTAAAAACATTTATCAATTACGCTCACAATTTTCACGACATGTTAAATTAAATGATTAGAATTCCTTTCTCGGAACTCAGAAGTTATACGAGCGTGTAATAAAAACACATTCTGATGATTGTAGATATACTAAAACAAACATTAGTTAAAAGGAAATCTTGTTTATAATTTCTTAAAAGTAATTAACATGAATATAAACGGTCAGCTATGCACTGCTGAAATGATTGAAAACTTAATGATAGTCCTGTGTACCGAATGACCTCGAATGATAGATACTTTATATTATGCCATATATGATGAGTGTATGGTATACATTGTTTGTGTATTATTTAAAATCGTTCCAAGAAACGAAAAACTTCCAAAAGTTAATAAACATTAATTAATAATTGTCAAAAGATAATAAATCGATGCAAATAACGACAACAGTGTCATTAATTTGTTGCCTTGGTTTTTTCTCTTTATCTGGTATAATTATTTCCCAATCCTTATCAAAGATAAATTTCCGAAATATTCATTATCTAGAGCAGCCTCCCAAATTTTTTAAAGCGCGAAGAATTTTGTTCACACCTCTTATTTTTATCATAGCCAACTTTATTTGAAGAAAATAAAGCAACAACACTATTACTAAATCTTTCTGGAGTCTCTGAAACCATCCTTTCGCTTCTATATAATCATAAACGCCCGCTGAGGCGTCATTTGCAATATTAAATATTAAAGTTTGATTTACGCGTATTATATTCGTTCTCTGATTTAATCGGCGGGTGGTATACACGACCAATTAACGGTAGGTAAGTGGTAAAGTGGATACCAACCACCAAGTGTAAGGCACGGCTGATTAACCGCAGGTTAGAGCAAAAAAGACACGCCGATAGGGAAGACTTCATTCAAGCTCTGCAGGTTAAAAGAACGGCTCTCACGTTAACTTTACATTGAAAATATCTCAGCTTTTATAGGAATCGAATGACATAAATAATAATAATCAATCTAAATCGTGTTTTTGACTCAAAAACATGCATCGTACACGTGATCAGCTCGTGTTAATGTATATCTCGTACACAAACACCATATGCATAAGCCATGCTCTCGGTCACGTAGGCATCATGACGTTTTACCTGCTAGAATTAATAGTTAACACCGAAATTTCAAGAAACACAATGTTACAATTTAACTATTAAGAAGAAATTACTTTATTGCGGAAAGGTATTCTTATAAAAATGTCAAATTTATGACGGCGAAATTAGCATTATTATTTAATACGTAAAATTTTGACATTTTTATACAGAGACGAAAATGATAAGGTCCACAACTTACTATTCTTTCAAATAAGTCCCCAGAATTAAGTAAAACAATAGTTCATTGGGTAGAGATAGATCACACACTAGTATGTAGTAGGAATATTGCAATGACTAATTGAAATATGTGAAAATTTGAGGTTAAGTAAGAGAATAATGATCAATGAGAAGGGACAAAGACTCTGATTAATGTATAAAAATTAATTTAATCAAAATTTCTATGATAAAATAATATTGTTATTAAGTGATTTTTACAACACACGATACATAGCGCAAATCTCTGTTTTGAACAAATAATATAGTGGCAAAACAAACTCACAACTATCGTATTTATTCTAATGAATTTGATTAAAAAGCCGCCTCATTAGTTATCAAATAGGATGTAAAGATGTTGTGTTAGTCAAATGTACTTAAACATTATAACCTAAAAAGGAAACACATAAAAAGTGGACACCTAAAATTCCTCGTACGAGAAAGGCAACATAATCTTTTCGTTATCAATCTTGTCCAAAAAAGGAACCTTTCCAATTATACCTTTTCGAAAGAACAATTAGATACTACTTATCTTACGTAGGGGCCCGTATACAGATTTTGGAGCTTCCATCGTTATGTAATATCAGAACACGAACACATCTAAATACGTATAACATTTCTCTCTTCCTTTTTCTTTAATAAGTCGGTTTTCGTAGAACCGGTAGCAATCATTTTACGCAATCCACATCATTCATTAAATGTAGCAACTGTAATGCTTTAAAAGTCTAAATTCTCTGTATACAAGGCATTTTACATCTAATGAGCGACATGTTGGAATGTCTCCCGTTCACAGATCTATGCATGAGAGATCTAATAATACCGATAAGACTGTACAGTCTGGAAGAAAAATAAAATAAGCTGATAGGAGTCATAGATAAACAAGAATTTTATTCTGCCAACATATCGTACATGTATATTCTATACCAAAATGCTGTAGAAAGTGATAATATTACATACTTTTGAACAGAACTTTTATGTGGTGTATGCGTTTTTGGTGCCAAAATATTTCCATATCATAATTTTTATCGCTTATTGGGAAAGCGTGTCGTTTTTATCAGTGACTGGATGTTTGATCACGTAATGTTACTCCTTTTATTGTTCTAAGAGCTTTCATTTCCGTTCTTCTCATTAAACTCTTAGCTTTTGTTGTTCAGTTTTTGGGCTTCAGCTGCGTATGTTAGGATCGGGCTTACACCATTTTCATAAATTAGACACTTAGACAGTCAGAGATTGTCAAGTTTTGATGGAATTTGTGCTTACTTCATCTATTACATTCCTGGTGCTTGATATTTGCAATCCTAGGTATCTGAATTTCATCACCTGTGATTCGTTAGACGCCATAAGTTTGCAGCGAATTGAGCCCACTGACTTGTTCTTTTCAGTGGATATGATCATGTTGACTTTTTCCGCAGCTATCCTGAATTTAAACGGAAGTCGTTCCATGTCGTTTTCTGCAATTAGTGTGGCGTCATCAGCGTAACATGATTTCCATGGATTTATCGTCCATTTTATAACCCATGTTAACGTCTTTAACTTCTTTGATTATACCGTTTATGAATAGACTGAATAGTGTTTCGCATAGGCTATCTCCTTGTCTTATTCTAGGTTTCACCGCTGTAAAAACCTGATTAGCTTAAATATTGAGTTTGCAGTTTATGCTTAGGTCCTGGATGATTCTGATGTATGTATCAGTTTCGAGGTGACTGTAGTATCTGCCAGTCCAGTGTCTGTGTGAGGTTTACCATACACTGAAAGACGGGTTTATTGAATTCAATTCATTTTTCTGCTAATTGTCATAATATAAAGATTGCATCAATGGTTGACTTATTTTTGCAAAATCCTGGTTGTTCCTCGCACATTCCTATCTTGAACTCAATATTTTGGGCTATGTTTGTGATTATTTTTAGGATGCAGTTCAGTAGTGTTATAACACGATAGTTTTTAGATTCCTTCCTTACAGCCTCCCTAAATACCGAGATTGTTATATTGGTTTTCTATTCTTCTGAGATTTATGTGTCATTGATAATTTTCTGAAACAGCCTAGTTATTTCTTCTACAGTAGCTCTTTTCCCATCTTTAAGCATTTTATTACATATATCGTCAACCCCTAGAGCTTTTCAATTTTCCAGCTTTCCTATTGTAGACGGAAGGTGTTATTTTAACTTAGTCCATCGATTAGTTGATTATTTTTAAATTATCTTCTCCTGGATCTTTGTATACGTTTTCAAATATGTAACCCATTTTCCTGGGCTGATGATTGCGACTTGTATATAATAATAATAATTTATTATCCTACAGTATTAGCTACTTATTACAGGATAATACAATGAAATAGAAAAGAGTGCACAATAACAAAATAATTATACAGAGTTATACATAAACCTATGTTTGTGTAAAAAATTGTAAATAAAATATACGATTGGCATCACAAAATATATGTATATACAGACATTCTAAAAAGCGCTATGACAGTGATCGCGGTTTACAGGAAACTGTAAAAAAGTTGCAAGCGGACGCGAAAAGGGCGATTTAAGCTCGAAGAGATTGACGCATTAGCTAGTTAATGTTAATAAATGAACGATCAGCTTATGCCTCAGCTCTACACGCAATATATTAAATAAGTCAATATCTGAGCATAAATCGTTAGCAATTCTACACACTGATAGAACCGGCAAAAAAATATGACGAGTGCTGTTGGCTAAAGGTACATAGAATGTTGGCTGGCTCCTAATACCAGCTTGCGGCACGCAAAAACACAATAATTCCGATAAGACAGAGTCTATAACTTCACCAATCATTCAATTGAATAGGAAAATAATTCCAGATTGTCCTCCTCAAATGCAAGGACATGAAGCTGAATTCTGTATACAACTGATGGCAGCAGTACCCGTGATCAACGTAAATAATATAGTGTCTTTAAGAAATTACGTCTTGCACTCTCGATTAGGTGAGTATACTTCTTATAACATAGACTCCAAACAACAGAGCAGTATTCCAATTCAGACCTAACGAAGGAATCGTAGAAACAAATAAGTTTATCATTATTATGGAAATCTCTAGTGTTACGTGCCAGGGAACCAAGAATCTTCAACGCTTCGTTTTTAATGTTGAACATATGCACATTATACGTCAACTCGGTATCAAATTTAAATGTAATTGGTTCTTGTCACATCAGTTAAAAATGAAATCTAAATCGCTTTGTTATTGGTTTCTTCCTATTCCTGACCATCCTTCAGATCTTCTGCACTCCACCATACAGATCGTGTTGCGTTTCTGTTAAAAATTCCTCTTTTTGTCACGTTTCAAATTATACACAAGTTGTTCTAAATTGTTTTAAATACTTCTATCTTCTTAGAAAAATAAACCTGTTAGTGTATTACTTCAAGTTCAAATTTTAAGAATTTTTTTTATACAAAAAATTTTCAAAATCATATTCTAAGTACTTCTATTCTTTGAATAAATTTTTATAGAATGCATACTTCGCGATATATTTGGGAAAAAAAAGTGCTGCTCACTAAGAGTAAAAGTGTTACTTCCAGTTCAAATTTTGAAATTTCATTTATAAAAAAAATATTCCAAATCCAGCTCTAAATACTTTTGTACTCTTGATAAATATATAGAATGTATAATTTACGACATATTTGCAAAAAATCGCTATTCGATAAGAGTAAAAGTGTTACTTCCGGTCCGACTTTTGAAAACTTTTTATACAAAAGGTATTGAAACTTAAGTTCTAAATACTTTTATACTCGTAACCTACCTGTCTAAAAAGCATGAATATTTGTAAAAAACTGATTTTCAATAAAAGACTTACTTCCGGTAAGAATTACGAAGAACTTTTTTTAATAAATTCTTCTAAAATTTAATTTTGAGTACATATGAATTCTTTATAAATTTATTTAAACTTAGTAGTTTACAAAGTATTGGCAAAATTCAATTTTTTCGCTGAAGTAAACTATTACTTCCGGTCTGCCGATTTTACTGAAAATCTACTCAGATCTCAAGAGGGAGATTATACTCGTAAATACAAAATTTGGAATTGATAGCTGTAGCGGTTTAATCGCTATCGTAGTCACACACTAACACACGCACACACACACAGAGAGAGAGAGAGAGGGACTTTTTTTAAACCACTTTTTTGGTAGACATCTGCAAAAATCTCGAGGTCGAAAATTTTTATCATCCCAATACATACTAGGGTAAAGTGGTTAAATATGCCCCACATTTTGAAAAAAAATTGTAACTTCAAAAATAGTAATATATTTTAATATATTATTTCATGAGTATAACAAAACATAAGTACTCTTCTAGTAAAAAAATAAATCTTTAGAAAACTTAACATCTATATTCTAAAATTATTATTTTTTTTTTAAGTCAAGGTGGGGCGTTTTCGCCTGTAATCATGTGAAATACGCCCCGATGCAAATAATTAAATTAATTGCTTGGTTTTCTTTTTTGGGGATGGTCCACATCCATTGCACACATCTCCATAGCTCGTACAAGTTTCGTGGAGCCATTTTGTGCATTTTGTGCACTGAATCCAGTCAGCACGAGACTTGGTCGAATAATAATATTCACCACATTGAACGCAACAGTCTTCTGCTTCATCAGAAAGCTCATCAGAGCCAGATGGACTCATTTCTGGTTCACTTTCGGAACTAGAGGAGCTGTAATTTCCTTTCCTCTTCTTTCCATTTTTCTTTGATCTTTCTTTCTTGTTACGACCAACTACAGATGTAGAAGCTTTGGCATCACCTTTTGCTTTAGCGCCGGATTTCGTAGGACCAACTTTCTTTTTCTCTTGAAGAAGGCGTCTCTTTACTCGATTTATTGGAAATGTTAATTCTAACGCATGCTGTTTTCGTTTTGGGGGGTCTAATGGGATGAGAGGAAGTGGATTACTTTCTTGAAGAAATTTTGAAGGTGTTTCTTTTTCCTCCTCATCAGCACTTGAATTTAATAAGGCTTGTTGGTTATTTCGATTTTCAGAAGTGATCTTAGGGGTTGGAGTTGACAAGATTTGCTGGTTCATCTGGTTTGTAGAACTGGATGCCACTGGTGAGTCTCTACCAGTTTGTGGATGTTCTTTATTTACCGCCGCTGTTGCTGCGTCAGAAATGGAGAAAAAATGGTCTGGAATAGCTTGCGGATTGTAGGGGAAAATTCCACAAGCCTTAAAGCCAGAGACTGCATTGGCTACAGTTGCTGCTCTAACCCACGCATTGCCAATCAATGACGAAATCACTATTCTAGAGAGTTTTCTGTTTTTGTGTTGTATCATCCAGTTTTTAGCCTCCTGGGAAAAGTAGGTTTTTAGGGGACCAAAAAATGATCTGTCAAGTGGTTGTAGTGCCTGTGTGGTGTGGCTAGGCAAACATAACAACACCACGTTGTTTTCTGAAGCTAAATCCAACAATTCGATTGTATTACAATGAGAAGCATGTCCGTCCAGAATCAGAACAGCTTTTCCTTCGCCTTTTTTTGGCAAAAAATAATCTTTAAACCATTTGAGGAACAATTCACTATTGATGTACGACGACTTAGGGTTCATAAATACGTCGGAACCAGGCGGAAGGCCGTCTGAGAACTCTTCTTTTCTGTTTTTTCCCTTGAATATCAAAACAGGTGGCATGAAATAACCTTCTGCGTTGCAACAACCAATCAAAGAAATGTTTTCACCTCTTTCGGTGCTGGTTATCGAATAAACATCTTTGGCACCTTTTGTTGCCACCACCTTTCCTGGTTTATTATTGACTTGAATTCCCGTCTCGTCGACGTTGAATATTTTTCCAGGTTTATGAAGCAAATCATTTGTAGTCAGAATTTCCAATAACAATTGAAAATAATTGTTTACATCATTTCTGTTCATACCTTTGGCTCTGGCTACCGACAGACCTTCTGACTTGCGTATTGAAAGATCTTTATTGCGGCGCAGAAATGCTCGAAACCAATCATCACCAGCTGATCGTTTTTCTCTTGAAAATCTGTTGGTAATTCCAAGTTTCTCGGCAAATTCAAAAGCCATTTTTTTCACTCCAGCAGCATCGGGTGCAAAACCCACTTTTTCAAGTTCTTTTATGTACTTGACAAGCCTTTGCTCATGCTGAAACCCCAACTCTGGACAGCGCCCCAAACGTACTTTTGCATCTGCTTTCGTTAAATGCCTTCTGATAGTACGCGAAGCTATTCCATAGACTCTGCTAGCCTCATTGGTGCCCATTCGACCAGTAGATATCATCTTCATCGCCTCTTCCAAAGCTTCTTCGCTCCAGTTGGCTCTTGCTGTTTTCCTCACGTATTTTTTCCCCATTTTGTATGCTAAAATGTAGAAAAACTATGTTGAAAAAGTGGGGCTTATTTCCCTAGGTTTTGATGGGGCGTTTTTACAAAATGCTGGTGAAAAAGGCCCCACCTGTCCACCAAACAAGAAGAACGCGCCAACAATGCGATGCACAGCGTATTCGATAGGTTATGTTACCAGTTACTCACAACACAGTTAGGTTTTGGATAAAAACATTTCGCTGAAGAGAAATTAATAAATAATGGAACTTACCCACAAAGTTTGCTGACTTCCTAAACTATATTTTCACTTGAAAACTTTTTCCAAAGCAGAAAACAGATTCAATGTGCTTGAAACATTTATACATCGTTAGTAGTGTCTGTCTACTTTAGTTTTTACAACTAGTGCTTCCATCTATGTCACAGAAGTTGGACTTTGAAGTAGTGGGGCATTTTCCCCACTGGGGCGTTTTTCACCACTTTACCTTATGTATAAAAAGTAAGAATATCATAGATTAACTTCAACACCTAAGCAAGCTTTAGATTTGGCCATATCTAGTATTCAAATGATTTATTTTGTTCTAATCTTAGTTTATCTTTTCAGAGAAATAAAATAATCATGTCATATTTAAAAAATACCAACATCCGTATTAAGTTTCCTCGTAACGATCATAAAAATAAATCTTCTGCAGTCTATCCTTGGTACGTTACTGGATTATTTTCATAGGTGACAGAGAACATGCTTTCGATAAAATAGGAGACGCTTTTATATAACACGAAATCCGTTAGTTATCTGATTATATACGCTGTACGTCTTGTCGAGTTAGACGTAAGATACTTAGATCGTTTAATTTCATACGATTATCTTGTAAAACAAACTAAAAGTCCGACGAAAGCTTGCACGTACGCACTCGCAGTGTTACAAAAAGGCGACATATGTACGACGCGGTAGACGGTTGAGCAGTAAAGATTAACTTCAAAGGTGGAAGAGATAAAGAGGGGCCGTTTGTCAACCTTCGGCTATAATAATTTAGGTAATTTACATAAGAGTATAAATTGCCTGATATCATCGTATATACTGACCGCAAAAGAGTCTGGGAAAAATAAACAGAATTACAGATTTGTATTTGGCGCATTTTCATTTCGAGATAAATGTAAGTGTTTATTGCGTTAATTGTTCAAATCTTTGCTCGGTTTGCAATGGAAATTCTAAAGAGATTCCTAACAAAAAAATGAGGTGTGGCCACCACACGACCTTCTCTTACGTAGGATAACGGGGGGTATTGTTGGCAGGCTTGTTTTCTAATGAAGTAATTTTTTGAACAATATAGCAATTTTATATTGGTCACTGTGGAAATAGCATTAAAGTATGACTCATGGAACACATGCGTGCAGTGAAATACAGATAATTCAACGGAAACATAAGCGAACCAAATTCTGTACCTTCACTACTTTCGGAATATTTTAGTGATCGATTAAAATTTCCTAAAACTATTAATAGAAGTGAACATAAATGTAAAATTTCTCCAAACAAAAATTCACTTTATTTGTTCCCATCATAATGAACTTGAATAAGCCATAAAAATAATTGCTTCAAAAATGTCGATGGGCTTGGATGAAATACCAACTAAAATAGTAAAAAGTGTGAATACAGATATATCTGTCCCTCTGAGTGACATTATGAATTCGATATTTGCCTCCGGTGTCTTCCCCGAAACACTTAAGCAATCTAAGATCTGTCCAGTGTATAAAAAGTGCTGCCGTAAGGACATTTCCAACTATCGTCCAATATATTTATTGCCTTCAATCTCTAAAGTCTTTGAAAAGATACTCGTCAACACACTGATGATCTTTTTTCAATAAACATAATTTAATTTCCGATAATCAGTATGGTTTCTTACGAGATAGGTCTTGTGAGGATGCGGTTTATGATTGTCTGGTTGCCATTATGAAGCAGTTAAATCATAAGTGATACGTCTGTAGTATTAACTTTGATTTGTATAAGGCTTTTGACCTAATTGACCATGCCATTCTGTTGCGTAAACTAGAGCAATATGGTGTAAATGGAAACGTACTGAACGTTATCAGTTCTTATTTGACAAGTAGAAAACAAGCAGTCCATCTCAGTACATTAATAAATAATGTCCGAACAACAGTCAGTAGTGATCCTAAAGAAATTAAAGAGGGCATTCTACAGGGTTCCATTCTTGGTCCTTTCTTATTTCTGATCTTTTTAAACGATCTAAATAAGTCATTTGAAAACTGTGAATTATATCAATATGCAGACGATACGTCTGTTATTTTATCATGCGAGACATATGAGGGATTATCAGTGGGAAGTACAGAAATTATTCATGACACGAGGACATGGTGCAATGAAAATAATCTGTACTTAAATGTAATCAAAACCAGCTTTCTTGTCTATGGTCAATGCAAAAAGTCGCTATACGTGAAATATAATCATAAGTCACTGCCTCAATTATCAAATTCAAAATTTTTGGGTGTAGCTTTTGATAACTCTCTGAACTGGTGCGATCATATAAATAATTTGTGCAGCAAACTAAACAGCGCGTTTTATGCAATATACCATTTAAGAAATAATGTAAACCTATTTATATTAAGAACCTTTTATTTTGCTTAGGTTCAATATCGCATGGGGTATGAAATATTAGCATTTGTCGATTTTCAATTGTTTCTGAGATATGGCAATTTTTCGTTAAAAATTGTACAACATTTGAGAAGTTGCTATGAAATAACGACTGATGATGAAATACTTATTATGGGCTTAATTAGTAGAGATATCTTTTCAGTACGTGAAATTGTGTTTATTTCAACATATCTACGCATGTTCTTTAGAATTACATACCATACGCCAAAGTTAAAAATTCTAAAGAAAATTAAATGGAACACCCTGTATATTTATACTGGGTGTCTGTTTAAGCTCGGCCACTGTCCATATCTTGGCAACCGTTTATCGTACAACCTGGCGGAAAAAATCTTGATAGTAAAATGGACGACGGGAATTACAACAAAAATATTTTTAAGTTTCCAAAATGATCGCAAGAGGGCGCAATTCTCAATATGAATTAAAAATTCGATAATTTTTCTTTAAATTCTAGATTAAGATAGACTAAAAGCTATACTAGTAACATTTTTAGACGTTTTTATACAACTTTCATTTGAAACTTTTTGAGCTGCCATACGAAGGGGAGGGTGGAGGGGGGTCTACGTACAAAAGTAGGTATAATTTTGGTTTGCCCCAACGGATTTTAATATTTCTGGGCTCAGTAGATAGAGAATTTTACAAAAAATTGAAGAATATGTAGCACGAAATTAGGCGGTTGTCAAAAAAAATAACAGTGGCGCTGTTCTCAATGTATGTATATTTCTTGTTTTTTCTTTAAAATTTTAAATGGAACGGTATATTTATAATATCGTAATATTGAAACACATAAAAAACTAAAGAGAATGATGAAAACCGGAAGTTGCTACCTCTTTTCTTGACGAAGATATAGTCATAGGAAGACAATCCAGAAAAATAAAGCTTTTTAAATATAAATTTATTTATTTATTGGGAGTAATAATTTTATTTTAATTTTAAGAGGATCTCTAGACAGTGCAAAGTTCGTTTTCACTTTTCTCCTTTTAAATGTTTTTAAATACTCTAGCTATTATTTTTTAAATATCATTTCTTATTCTTTCCAACATTGAAATAAAATAATAATAATAGTGAACAATATAGTTTGCTTTTTTTTTAAATTTCCATCATATAACATGGCATGCACAGTGATTACATTACATTAATTACATTATGATGAGATTTCATGAAAATCGAAATGCAAAGATATTAGTGTCACTTGTAGTTAAACTTTTTGTACGTATTTAGCAAATTCAGCTTTTTTGGACAGCTGCACATAATTATTAAGTTTGTAAAATGTCGTATTCTAACGTTGAAGCTTATGACATGATCAGAATGTATTTTCAATGCTTTGAAAATGCATTCTCGCTTCGGGGCAATATTCCCTAAATTATCCCGAAAGAAAACATTATTGAGTTTTTATTCACCTTGCCAGATGTTCTTGATGTTTATTTATGGGGCAGAATAAAAGACACAGTGTATCACAAAAAACAGAGTACAACAATTGCTGCCTCCGAAATGTAAGTAACTCTGCTCTCTACTAATCGACAAGTAAACGTGTATTGAAAATGAAGGTGAACACTTTGAACATTTGTTAAGTTGAAGTTTTTTCTTGCTTTTTTTTTGTAGTTTCTGATTTAAATATATTTTCTTTTCCTTTATATTACTTGGTCAATATATTTTCTTATTTATGTTTAGGTATATAATCGGTTCTTTTATTTACTTTCATGTTATAGGCGGGGATGAATTAGATATCAATTTGTATACCCTTTCGTTACTAATGAGTAAATGATTTGATTATAACTAATGCACTATATTATATTGTTTTTTTTCCGTTACTATCTACTTAGTTCATGAGTTATGGAAATTATTTTTGCTGTTTTCCTATAATTAGATCTACCTATATCTGTTGGGTAATAAAGATATATTATTATTATTATTATTATTATTATTATTATTATTATTATTATTATCATTATTATTATTTTATTTCAATGTCTAGAAAGACAACACATGAAATTTAAAAACAGCTAAAGAATTTGGAAACATTTAACAGGAGAATCTAATGTAACATATGCAAGAATTAAAAAGTCTTTGAGAAAATTGAAATAAATACATTTATAGAAGACTATGATGAAAATTCAAGTGAAAGCGAACTATACACTGTCTAGTGACACTTTTAAAATCAAAATAAAATTATTACTCACAATAAATAATTAAAGTTATATTTAAAATTGTTTATTTTTTGGATTGTCTTCGTATGACTATATCTTCGTCAAGAAAAAACAAGTAATATACATACATTGAAAACAGCGCCCCCTGTTATTTTCTTTGACAACCACGTAATTTCGTGCTAGATATCCTTCAATTCGTTGTAAATTTTTCTATCTAATGAGCCCATAAAGATTAAAATCTTTTGGGGCAAACCAAAATTATACCTACTTTGGTACGTAGACATACCCCCCCCCTCCACCCTCCCCTTCGTATGGACATAGATCAAAAAGTTTCAAATGAAAACTGTATAAAGACGTCTAAAAATGTTGCTAGTAAAATTTTTAATCTACCTTAATCTAGAATTTAATGAAAAATTATCGAATTCTTAATTCATCTCGAAAATTGCGCCCCCTTGCGATCATTTTGGAAACTTAAAAATATTTTTGTTGTAATTTCCGTCGTCCATTTTACTATCAAGATTTTTTCCGCCAGGTTGTACGATAAACGGTTGCCGAGATATGGACAGTGGCCGAGCTTAAACAGACACCCAGTATAAATATACAGGGTGTTCCATTTAATTTTCTTTAGAATTTTTAACTTTGGCGTATGGTATGTAATTCTAAAGAACATGCGTAGATATGTTGAAATAAACACAATTTCACGTACTGAAAAGATATCTCTACTAATTAAGCCCATAATAAGTATTTCATCATCAGTCGTTATTTCATAGCAACTTCTCAAATGTTGTACAATTTTTAACGAAAAATTGCCATATCTCAGAAACAATTGAAAATCGACAAATACATGTTGACGTCAGTTTAATCATCTCTTGAAGGGCTATCATAAAATGTAAAAAAATACATAGCATTCCATTTAAAAAAAACATAAGTTTGTGTTGGTTCGTCGATGTCGAACACTCTGTATACATGAAAATATTTTTAAATTATAGAGCTTATGATTATCTACAATTTTTGTATTAAAAATTATTCACTATCTACATTATTAGATACCAATAATAGACTTTAACGCTACGCTGGGACACCCGGTATATATAATTTGGTAGGGATATAATAAGTTGTTGTAGATGTTAGCGTTAGTTAATTTCAAACTCCTAATGATGCCGCAAGGCGAAATGTATACACAGAGTTAATTATAATAATTGTGAAATAATACGAAGAGTGTTTTATTTTCCTTAATATTACAATATTTTACTAAGTGTTATCTATCACATCCGTTAATTCGTAGTTGACTTGATATTTCAAATTATGAATATATCAAAAATTTAACTGCCACTTTTCACAGCATACCTTGATGTAGTCATATTTGGATCACGCGATATCCACCAAAGCCTCTACACAATAAAGATTACAAATATAGATATAATTCAATCCAATTGTTCCACCATGAACCACCGGCAATCGTTTACATTTTTTATCAACTACTATTATTAGCAACATGAAAAGGTTAACGCCTCCAAGCATTCATAACCTTCGTATTTGACTTTCGAAGTTGTCAAATGTGATTACTTTGCGGTGGACATGAAAAGCTTTACGTGGCGAGGAATGTAATTAATACGCATCCTTGGACTTGTCGTCCTTTTTTGTCGATTTCTAAAATGTTCACACACTCTTACATAAGTGCAATTATCTCCTCAGACTGCTCATAAATAATCACACAAATATAAGCGCTCCAATGTGGGAGAATAAAAGTGAAAAAAAACGAATGCAAATGTTTATCTATTGATATATCATTAAGTTACCGATTACAATTATTAATATATCACTTTTGATAAGTGGTGTTTTTATTACGAATCGTGTGCTGTCATTTTTTGTTCCATTACCTATATTCTGTTGTAGTTGTCATGAAAAAACTGGGTGTGTATGATGTTTAGTTAATTTTGCGCTTTTAAATTGCGTGTATGATAACAGTATATTAAATTATAAGTTTCATAAGACATGATTTTTGCGCACGCGCTCAAGTTTAGAAAACAAGACGCGAGGCGAATTTTCTAAAGAACAAATGCGCAAAATATCATATTGTGCGTTTTCGGGTTCGAAATAAACAACTCGTGCAAATGTTTTAAAACTGTCTGTATATTTACAAACTTAAAACTAATCACAATATAAAAAATATAAAATAAATGTATCGCACTTAAAACTACTACAATTTAAATTAACAAACGTATTTATTTCTATCACTACTATTTATATCCGTAATATTTATGTAATAAAACTGCACCGCTCACTTATTTATGTTTATTTGAACTGCATGACTACTATTCAATGAATTCCATTGAAGGAAGGAATTCCTTATCCTAGCGACGGCATTTATATCGGCAGACAAAGGGTCTAGAGAAATACCAGCAAATTCTGGCTCTCTTCTACCACATTCCAAACTTTCTGTCGCTGAGTGCATGATTTACGACTTGTTTACCGGCAGTTGATTTACGACTTGTTTACCGGTACGTTTTTGTCGTCGCCCGGATGTCTGCTTCTTATGTGAGCTTGTTTCGTTACAATATGAAACGTCTATTTCATACTGTTTTTTCTATTTCGGGTATTAAAATTTCAAAAGGACTTAAAATCACAGACATGTCTAGTATAAACATTTTAGAAGTTTAGTTTTTTTGAAGTTAGTTATACTGTTTGGACAGTTTAACTATTTGAATATCGATGGTGTTGTAGTAGTTACTTACGAACCTAGTGCGGGAAAGCTATGTTGTCGCATGAGCAGCTCTGTCAAGTTGACCCCCACGAGTTACAATTTATATAGTATAAAACGGGTATCAATTGTGCTCCATTTGTGCTCAATTGTGCCGTTATCAGTTTCATTTGTGCTCTTCTGTTTTCAGAGATTTTTTAAACAGATCGGAGGGGGCTAACTTGACGATTGGAACCCCAAAAATTTAAAATTCTTTTCAAACTTGGTCCCTTCTCAAAACACCCCAATTGTGCTCAATTCTACTGTATAGCGTTTTTCCGCCAACCACTCACTTTCGAAGTTATACCTAAAAAAAATCCGAAATTGACGAAGGTCGACTGTCACCCCAAAAAGTTAAATTTCTGTCCAAAACTCGGTGTCTTCGCACAGCACTCCAATTGTGGTCAATTGTGCGATATGGCACTTCCCCCCTAATAACCACTCACTTTCGAAGTTACACCTAAAAAGAATTTCGAAATTGACGAGAGTCTACTGTCGCCCCACGTTTGTTATAATTTACATAGTATAAAATGTGTCTCAATTGTGGTCCATTTCTGCACAATTATGCCGTTATTAGTTTCATTTGTACTCTTCTGTTTTCAGAGATTTTTAAGAAAATCGAAGGGGGCTAACTTGACGATTGGCCCGCCAAATATTTGGAATTCTTTTTAAATCTCAAACAAATTGTGCCGTATAGCATTTTTCCGCCAACTCGAAGTTAGACCTAAAAAAACAGTCCACATATAGAATTGCAGGCGGCATTAACAAAGTACTTTGACAGAAGTGACAGACGCAACATATGCTTAAAAACTGAATGTGCAGGTGGGACAACAACAAAAATTGAATACAAGCAGTACATGTTGATAGAAGTAACTATCCGAAATAACATTATGCTGCCGAATGTACCGAAACTGCATTTACATAATGTACCAAAGACCATTACTATTGATGACATTAAATATGACTTAGGTGGCCTACTCTTTCAGAATTAACGAAAAATGGGAAATCTACGAAGATTTATTGCAACAAAAAGTAGACTGCAATGGTAGTGAGTTGGTGCACCCTCATGCAATATTATACGGTATCTTGTTGATACCATAAGTTATTATTTGGCCAGTCTGGATCTTCTTCATTGGGATAAAGCATCGCAAGAGTGGGTGTCAGGTCATCTCTCAAAAAATCTAAGTATTTAGCACTCGTCAACATCCCTTCTATGAAAAATGGTCCCAAAATTCGATCTCCAACAATTCCCGCCCAAACATTAACTTTTTGTGGAAACTGCGTGTGGACCTCTATCATCCAATGAGGATTTTGGGAAGCCCAGTATCGGCAGTTCTGCCGATTTACTGCTCCATTAAATCAAAACGTGGCTTCGTCCAAAAATAATACTCGACTGACAAATTCAGGATGGGTTTTGCATCGAGCCATCATATCCTCGCAGAATTCCATACGGCGATCCGAATCGTCTTCATTAAGTTCATGCACTAAAACTGCCTTGTAGGGATGCCATTTATACTTTTTCAATGTCATCCACATCGAAGATTTACTGATTTCATAATTTGCAGCCACCTCTTGTGTGGCATTATGGGGATTTTCTTGCAGGTCCAGTAGAACATCTGCTGAACATCTTCGGAAACTTTTGGTCGACCACATCTAGGGAGATCCCTTACATGTAATTGGTTGCAGTTCTGGATACTTATTGTTAAAGAACTCGCAAACTTCATCTTGAGTTCTACATCTGTCTCCATGTCCCTTCATCATTAAAATTTCTAGTCTTTGCTTTTCACTTAAGTATCGTACCATTTTGGTAATAGAGTAATGCGTCCAAAAACAAAAGACGATCGAAAAATTTAGTTTATACAAAAAGATGTGTTTTAAAAAACCAAAATTGACCTGTCTGAGCGCATTTCTCAAAAACTGTTTGTTGGAATTTTATTTTAATAGTTCCAGACTTTTGAAACGCACTATATAGAAGATTATAGAACAATAAAAGTAAATGAATCTTAACAAAGTAATCTTTTATTAAAGTTGTAATAACTCAAGAACTTTTTTGATAAGTAATTATTCTCAAGAAGTATGTGCTCCATAAAATTATCACATCTTTCTACTACTGTTATTGAATGACATTCACCTATTTTCGATCTTTTTCTAATTTCCTTAAAAAGTAGAGTCCAAATGAAACGAACAACAATTGAGTACAAATGGAGCATATTTGATAAACATGTTATACTATATAAATTATAACAAAAGTGAAAAGACTTTCGTCAATTTCGAAACTTTTTTTTAGCCCTTCCTTCGATTTTTTAAAAATCTCGTGAAAACAGAAGAGCACAAATGAAACTAATAACGACAGAATTGAGCACAAATGGAGCACAATTGACATCCATTTTATACTATATAAATTGTAACTCGGGGGGAGGGGGCAACTTTGCCATAGCTCGCATGAGCGCGTTTTAAAAGCACGAGCGACTGACTTCAAGAAGCGAGAAAACTTTGAAATTATAGCACAGAGTTATGGCAAATAAAGTTGCTACTCCAAAAGAACAAATAACCTCAACGGCCTTCAAGTAAAACTAACAATGTTATTACCTCATTTTATAAACTGAATCCTTAAGAAAATCATAAGAGAATTAACTGAAGTTACAACGCTTAAAAGAATACTTGTCACAAACAGAACTATCAAATTAAAGCCTGGTCGTATGTGCAACACGTCATACAGTGTGTTTTATTTTCCTTAAGTCATCTGATAAATATAATCGTAGTAAAGTATAAAATTTTTGATAAGCTTTTAGTACTTTTTTTTAGTCCCTTATTAAACCACATATACCCAACATTTTTAAAACTTATTTTTGTTAGAAATGCATCATGGGCATTTCCTGTACAAAAATTTAAATCTCAATGACTTGTGTGATGTTGACCGTTCGAGAATTGTGTGTGTTTATTATACTATTAAGAATGCAAGATCTCTATTATGTATGAGCATATTCATCTTTATACATAGTACCCTATTTGTTTATAAAATACAGCTGGGGAAATACGATATACATGTGCGATGTTATTTCTCTTTAGTTTAGTTGCACAGATGCGCTTATATTAAATACACACATATTCGAGTATACTATGACTTTCATTTTTATACCTATTCCCTATAATTTTAATGTACAGTTATGTGGGTTTCTGACAATACAAAATGAACTATAAAAATAGTAAAAATTTCACAATTACGGGTTTCTGATTAATTGGCGTTCTCTTAAAAAAGACGTACAACGAAAACTGTAAAGAAGATGTTACAAAATTAATATAAAAATCCTTTAATGCAGTTCATTTTATCCCTCAGCTTTATTTCGGAATCTGGAATTTTCATAGTGATTTAATTATGTTTCAAAATAAATTTACAATTATTATTTATCTCCATCAGCTATATATCGGTGTAGGAATGTAATAATTACAGTGTTCCAACTTATTTATGTTCGTTTAATGACCCATTTTGTTCTAATCGCCCGCATTAACAAAACACATTATCTAAATAGAAAATCATTCCGTTTTATCACGATCTCATGAAATGACCGTGAATCTTTCTAGCACGGTGCACTGCATCTCACACAGAGTCGCTTTTCATTTCCTAAATGTTCATACGATACCGTGGACGCCCACAATTGTATCGTGTTTCCTAGATGGTATTGAAATGAGAAAGAAAAAAATTACTACCATTCATAAACCGCCCGTTACCCATAAACCACCAGATACATTAATAAATATGTATACACATGAGGGGTCATAAACGTTACAGGAATCATTGCGCAACAACATGAGGGCACACCATTAGGAAAACGGCTTTTTGTTATTCTCCGGACATGGTGACCGCCATGCCACGTAATAAAATAAACGATCAATAATAATAATAATGACAAGATTAGAAAGAGGTGTGTTTATTGTAATGCTCGGTGCAGATGGGAGATGGCTCTATTATTCGAAGAAAAATCTTTTGTGCCTCTCACAGACGTTGAATTATATTATTGTGTTTTCTTTTTAATTTCGGTTTATAAGAAGTGGTATTGGAAGTATTACAAACTACATACAAGTCATGAGAAAAAGAGCATTAAAAACTTTATAATATGTATATACATACACATAGCTAGGTGTTCGATTTGAATTTATAATGAAATAATACTATACCGGGTGTCCAGTTTAAAATGCAGTACATGGGGATATTGAAAACCGTTGGAGATACAACGTCGGTTAAAGGGGAGAAAAGTTGCGTATTCATTTGTCCATGAATAATCCGACATCAGATTTTGAAATTTTTGTTTCATTGGGCAGATACAGGGTGAAAAAGAAAAAAATGCATTTTTGAAAATCTTCCATATTTTGTTTCCTAGAAGAGATAAATTTACAAAAGTTGTAAGCTAGGGATAACAAGTCATGAGGATTTTAAAAATGATTAAAAAAAAAATCTAGGTCTACTAGATTTTGCGTGACAATAATCAACTTTTGTTTTTCTTATGGCAGCCATATTGGATTTTGACATTTTTAATATCTTCAAAAAAAATGCTTACACAACATGTTTATCTTCAAGATAGTAAAAACATGAAAAATAGAGAAAGTAAGATTTTAACATAGTAGGCCATGGAACTGTGGATATCTTAAGTGTATACTGATAAAAAACAAAAAATAACAAGTCTCCAAGTACTGTTGAAATATCTTTAACATTTTATTTATTAGTATTCATTAAATAAAGGTGGTTAGGTAGCTGAATCATTAATGTAACAACTGTTCAAATAAGCCGCCGTTCATTCGTATGCACAATCTACATCGTGTTAGTACTGCCTCACAAGATTGTCTAACCATGTTCGGTGTCATTCCATTCACTGCTTCTTCAACTGCTTGACGTAATTCGTCCACATTTTCATAAGATCTCGAATACACGTTGTTTTTCAGATAGCCCCATACAAAAAAATCAAGAGGTGTGAGGTCCGGAGACCTAGCAGGCCACCCTATTGGTCCTCGGTTACCAATCCAGTTATTGTAATATTGATTATTTAAATAATTTGTAACCAACAAGGAATTGTGTGGAGGCGCTCCGTCGTGCTGAAAATACATATTTTGCAACGTGGCAAGTGGAAGTTCTTCAATTCGTTCAGCAACATGTGTGCGCAAAAGTTCTAAATACCTTTCAGAATTTAAATTCTCATTGAAAAAGAATGGACCGATAACATGGGTATCAATAACGCCGATCCAGACATTAAATCCCCATCTGACTTGCTGTCTAATGCCACGAACTAGGTGTGGATTTTCGTCGGACCAAAAGATAGTATTTTTACGATTAAACATTCCAGAGTTAGTAAGTCGACTCTCATCAGACCATAAAATTTTGGAAAAAAGTTTGGATTTTCATTGTTTTTCGATGAACCAATGACAGAATTGCGCTCTCCGTATTTCGTCACCATTTTGAAGCCCTTGACTGGCTCTTTCACGATAAGGTTTGAATTTGGCACGCTTTAAAATGGTACCAGCTGTTGACCTAGCGACGCCAAGTGCATTTTCAATTACCCGTAAAGACGTACGGGGATTTTCAACTACTGCTTGAAGAACAATATTTTCATTATTTTCATTGTTTTGCCTTTTTTTGGGTTTGACAAAACTTCCATGCATTATCAAATTATCACGCAATCGGCGAAAAATGCTTTTTTCTGGCTACCGCCTTTCAGGGTATCTATCGAAATACATTTCTACAGCCAATTCATCATTTCTTCCACACAAAATAAAACACTCCAGCATTTGATATTTGTCACTATTTGTAAAACGATCCATCTTAGGTTTGCACAGTACAGATACTTATGATACAATACAATGAGATTAACAATAAGATTACTGACAGTTCAGAATAAACTTCACAGCTTTTAGAGTTGTTTAATACAAATGTCACATTTATAATCACGGCCTACTATGTTAAAATCTTACTTTCTCTATTTTTCATGTATTTACTATCTTGAACATAAACATGTTATACATCATTGAATAGCATTTTTTTTGAAGATATTAAAAATGTCAAAATCCAATATGGCTGCCATAAGAAAAACAAAACTTGATTATTGTCACGCAAAATATAGTAGACCTAGATTTTTTTTTAAATCATTTTTAAAATCCTCATGACTTGTTATCCCTAGCTTACAACTTTTGTAAATTTATCTCTTCTAGGAAACAAAATATGGAAGATTTTCAAAAATGCATTTTTTTCTTTTTCACCCTGTATCTGCCCAATGAAACAAAAATTTCAAAATCTGATGTCGGATTATTCATGGACAAATGAATACGCAACTTTTCTCCCATTTAACCGACGTTGTATCTCCAACGGTTTCCAATATCCCCATGTACTGCATTTTAAACTGGACAGGGTGTATATAACATTCTAGATTGGCATTTTATATATACTCAACTTACATATTGAATTAGTGATAGAGACGCCCAAAATTTTAGCATTTATTTGAGTTTGTTAGTAAATTGGCATGTACAATATACTCCGCGAATAAAGTCCATGTTATATAACGTCCTTCCGGTTGTGACGTACACATTTCATTGGTCCCGGCCAAAATAGTTTTTGTTTTGTATCAGATATTATGGTCCATATATAATTACTACTCCGGTTATAAAATTAATATTTTCACCTATTTAGTTGCCAAACTCAGGTTGTAAAGTACGAGTGTATGTAAATACTGGATTACTACACGGTGGTTCCCCGATTTTTCAGTAATCGTCTGTGGGAGTTTCTTTCTCGTCTTTTAATTTGACTGTTTTAAGCTACGAGAAATGAATAGAACAGGAGAGAGTGGTGGGAGAACAGGTATTATTTAGACGGAAGTTACCACTTTAAGGCAGATCAGTTATTGATCAAATTGACTTCGTTAGTGCTTTTATAATGGTGAATTTTGTAGCTTGTGGCTCACTTTTATTCTTCATAGGTAAAGTTAATTTGAAATTAGCATTCAACATAGGCAATAATAATTTTAAAAGTATGTATTTTGAATAACTTGTCATATATCTGACATGTTCGATTATGTGTTCAGCGGCGGTACATACATATCCTAGGCATGTTTTTTTAATGTTTTCTTTAATACGGTTAGAATAAATGTTACTATATTAAAAAGAATAGAAGGATTGAAAAAATAATGCACTCATGATATTTTTTTAATTATTATTGGACTAAGAACCTATTTTGAATGATTATCGAGAATATACAAAGTATACATATTATACCCTATACAAAATACTTATGCACGCCTATGCATTGCGGCGGCCATATTGAGTTACCACTTTGGACAAATATTATTTTTAACAAGACTCTCTCCTGTTCTATTCTTTCCTCGTAGGTTTTAAGGGAAGGTGTGTCTAGTATGATTTAAGTGTATGGTTAAAATGGCGGATCGACGCAAGAATATAACTGTGAAAGAAAAGACAGAGATTATTATAAGTACTGAGAGTGGTATCGGCAAAGCGAAAATTGCTAAACGAAAAAATCTGACCATAGCAACGGTATTTTTGACATGGATCTCGCGTTCCTTGATACTGGTATTAGTCATCAGTCTAGTGTTAATCTTCTTGGCGTGACGCTTGATGACTGCTTATATTGGAGGATTCATTGTGATAAGTTGATCTCCAGTATTAATTCCTCATGTTATCAGATAAGAGTATTGAGGCATTCATTATATACTGAAGACCTAGCCAGGTTCTATTACGGGCAGGTTTTCTCGCGCATGGCATATAGGATCATCCTTATGCCAATCAAGTATTTCGTGCGCAGAAGCGCGTAATTCCTTCTGTTGCCGGTATTCATTTAACTGCATTTTCCAGGCCAAATTTCAAGCAATACAACATTTTGCCTTTGCCTAGTGTATACATTTTACAACTTTTGATTTATATTTTTAGAAATAAAGAAGATTTTAGAAAAAACTATGAAATACACGCTTACAATACTAGGCAAATAACGATTTCAGGTCGCCGAATAATAGATTAAATATAGCAAAGAGTTCGCTCGTGTCCATGGGGCTGTACCTCTTTAATAAGTTACCAGATATATTGCAAGTATGCCTAAGAGCCCAAACGGAAACTGCATCTATTCAGTGCAAGGATTTATCGCTGTTCCTGAGCAGTGACACTTTTGGTTATGTTGACATATGATGTTAATGTCTATCTGTGTATATGTCGCAGGGAAATGATGAAAACGGAGATTTGATCAAATCCCTAATGTAAATGATCAATTCACGGAAGATGTTAAAATAACAACTCAGTGGGGTAATTTCCCTAAAGAAAGTAAGCGATATGATCAAATCCCTTAACTGTTTTAGTGAAAAGATGAAATAAACAAGTCAGGATTCGCACAGCCCTATGTTCCGTTTGTTACCACTACCGCTTACCTCATCACTCCTCTCAGGCGGACCTGCTTAAAAAATTTGTTACTGAAAAGGACTTGGATCTATTTCTTAATCATCAGGACCATTATTTTAACACCAGAAGACTTACCAACGGCGCTTCAACTTTAAAGATTTACCAGCATCTGAATTAATTGATTAGAATGTTTCAACTGCAAATGATCTATCAATAATTAAATCAACCAACAATAACACTTCAATGTCACACGATCTACCAGTAGCTGATTTACTCACCATAAAGTTTAAATTTAGAGGATCTACCAGAAATTGAATCAATTTCTTTATCGACAACAAGACAACTCAAAGCATTTAACAACTCTAGTTCAACACCTGCTTCAACAGTTAAAACATCTGTAGTGTTACTTGCATCAGAAGAAGAAACAGCTATTAGCGACAATAAAGCGTGTTGTGTCGTTTGTGAGATGGAATCTGCAGGAGCATTATTTATTAATAATATTCACTAAAAATTTTCAAAATTTCACTAAAAATCTTCTTTTTGTTTCTAAAAATATCAGTGTAGGTACCTATTTTTGTTAATTAGTTTCGAATAAATAATTTGTGTTTCAATGATTATTGTTGTATTACCTACTCAATATTACTTATCTTTTCACTAGAACAGATAAGGGATTTGATCAAATCACTTACTTTGTTTAAAGAAATTACCCCACGGAGTAGTTATTTTTACATCTTCCGTGAATTGATCATCTACCTTAGAGATTTGATCAAATCTCCGTTTTCTCATGTTCCTGCGACATATATATTATATTATGATATGTTGTCTACCTTTCTATATATTTAATTGTATGTATTTATTTATGTATTTGTGTATTTTGTCATTTACAATGTCATTTCATTATACAGTGAGGACGCGCGGGTTGGAATAAATTCATTTAAAATTGTTGGTTTTGTTTTATGGAAAAACGGTCGGATAGGTCGATTTTTATTTTTAGCTGCGGTTTTTTTGATGGTAAATTGATGTACAAAGAATGGTCCAAAAATAAGTTACGACCATCAATTTTTTTTTTCAAATGAAAACATATATTTTTTATTTAATTTGTTAATTCTGCATCGAATTATAAGTATGTTTTATGTACCAAGTCCTATACCCAGACTCAAAAGTTATCGAGATATAATTAATTATAATATATAATTAATTATAATATATTATAAAGCTGTCAAGATCTAACCAACGTTGAAATGTATCTTCCTGAGTTGAATAGCTTTCCAACAGTCAATGATAATTTAGTAATCACGTAGTCATTAACCGATGATGATATTATTACTGAAGTTTTACAAGCACATGAGATATTAAATGACCCTCAAAGTTCTTGCAACGAAAGCGACAATGAAGTTCAACAGAACGAAGTTCCAAGTTATTCTGAGGCATTTTGTGCTGTTAAAACTGTTACAATTTTTTTACAATATACTGATAATGTGTCTGATGATATATTATGCAAGCGATTTTAAATACTGAACAGCAAAGAATATGAAATTAGTATTGAAAAAAAATCAGCAAACTAAAGTAACACGTTTTTTTTTACTAATAAAGAATAGAGTATGTATTTATTTTTTACATGTATTACATATAGAATTTATGGTTTATAAAAATAAATTGGGTTTAGTTTGGTCAAAGATTAGAGAATACTAAAGATGCGACACTCGAAAAAGGAACTACATTTGTAGAAAAGGATAGAAAACATTCCAATTTAAAGGGACTGAACATAAACAAAACATGTACACATAACCTAGTCAGCAGACGCCATTTGCTTTATACTGTTTAGTCTGTTTATTGTAATTATTATTGTATTTGAATTAGTCGTATTTCGTAATTATGAGTATGATACCAAAACAAATTGGACAAATGTGTGCATATAAAGACCGTAAAAATTATTCTTGTATATCTAAGGATGAAAAATTACATTTCTTTAGATTTCCTAAAGATCATGGTATGTAAGTAAACAACAAGTTATAAAGAATCTTCCTATTTTTTCGCCTATCAATAATAATAATATTAATTCATATTGTAGTTGTAAAAAATGGGTGCAAGCATGTGGAAGATATGATTTATCGACAAAGATCCCTTAGAATTTTATACAAAGTATCGGATATGCAGAAAACATTTTGTAGCAGATATGTTAATGAACATTAAAAGGAAGCGTCTGTTACCACTAGCTGTGCAAAATGAGATTTCAGACAGAGTACACATTAAAAACAATATGTTAGATTTATACAATTAACAATAAACATTTAAGTAACAAATTTTTTTATAGCTGAACCAATTCCATCATGTTCAGGATATACTATTAAGTTAAGAGAAAGGAAATGAAACGGAAAATACAGGTCACAAAAAAATCAAAGTTATTTCTGATATTACCATACCATACCATATATTTAGCCTGTTTTATCTTCTGAAATTTTCAAATAACGAGTTTAAAAATACACCAAGTATGAATAGGAAATAAAGTATACTAATGAATATATAGATATCGAAACATATCACATAGATATCGAGACTTTTTACACAGGTATTGAGACATGCTAGAAATGAAATAGCCTATATTTACAAATATGTGTCCTGCAAATTCATTTATTTCCACCTATCTTTATGAAATTCTTTGTAAAAGCATTTCCGACTAAAACCAAATCAGTAAGAGGAACCAGATACTTTATAAATAATAAACTTCGTGAAATCAAAGAAACTTTTGATTTTATAGATGACTTGCAGAAAATTCAACTTAGAATCCATGCAATAAGAAAAGAAACTGATAAATATGATGTAAATCTTGTTGGTGATATAATAAATTTATTATTATTATTATTATATTGTTATAGTATGTAAATATTGTTTGTATAATAAATTATTCATTGTCTCAGAATTTCATTGCCTACCTTTTTAAATGTACATGTTTCAAATATATATTTTTTTATTTTCCGATCACATTTACCATGTATAACACATATGCACTTAATATTCTCCAAACACTTATTTTCTTATAATAATATTTTATATTCTTATAATATGTAATTATTCCACATAGAATTTGAATTTCTATTTTAGAATATTGCAGATCCATACATTTATTTCTATAATAAAAGAATGTTATAATCTGTTCTGTTTAAAATTCCCGCGCTTCTACATTCCAATTTAAATGTCCAAGGTCACTGAAAATTTGAGTAAGAGATCAAAGGTTCCGATCGAAGCGTCGTATCTTTATTCTCTAATCTTTGGTTTGGTTTCTATTTTTATACCAAATAAAGTAATTTTTTTTATTGTATTTTCTTAAAGCGTACCTCCTCTTTAAAGTATTTATTTTTGTATCCCTAAAAGTTCCTTTATAACAGGGAGTTCACTGTGGTACTCGATAAAAGAGCACGGCATTACCGGAACCCCATCGATCCTCGTTGTAGCAAGGGCAAACCTTTTATATTACTTGTCATTTTTATAACCACCTGTCAGACAATACTAAAACATTAACATAATTTCTACTACTTTAAAAAAAAATAAAAAAGTGCCCAATAAAACATGCCCATTACACTTGTTGAGGAAGGAGTTTTTTAGATGCGTCTACTAAATATAGTGTTTATGAGACAAAACAAAAAAATGTTTCACCAAGAACTGTCTTCAACAACAGCCCAGAATATATTTAAAATCAACAACTACACATAATTTCAGGTTTTTTATCTTATCTTAAATGATTCCTTTTTTTTATGTACCAAAAAGGGTTTCGATACATTCAAAATTTTTTTATAAAGAATAAGTGCCCTCCTAAAAACCATATTAAAATTATTTTCCCTATAGGAAACCACATCCCTTCACACACTGTATATAAATTATTTTAACAAGGGCTAACGGAAAAAGAAAAAACGACAACCTTGACATGTTTCCTTTTTCCTGATGGAAAAAAAATCACAAATCTCAGACATGCAGACAAGTTTACAAAATAAAGCTCTCTGTGATTGCAACCGTGACTGATACGTATGTGGGCTGTCACAATGTCATCTCTGTTTACGGAATTGTCGGAACTACGCGTGCCGTGAACTATGATGTAAAACGAACCGCGTGTGTGTGTACGATGACTCTCCCAAGTCTTTCTCAGTCAGTTTCTTTACTGGACGCCGAAAGAATGTGGATTTATTGCGTGGGTGTTTGTGGTCATTGGACCTGTCTGCTGTCTTCGTATTGTTCTCGCTAGGAAAAACGGTTCTTAAAAAATTACATGTCGCCCAAGAATTTTTGCTCATACATAGCTGTGTGTGTGTTTGGTAATTTTGGCCTCAAGCCAATGAATCAGTCATAGGTGTGGACATACATCATTTAGATTTTTTTTCAGATTGTATGCAGATGAAATTTGGTAGGCTTTTGTAAATAAAGATAATTTATTATGATAATATAAGTTAAAATATTCAGCATTTATAAAACCATTCTTTCAATTTTGTATCTAATTGTATGACACTTCCTGAAGAAACGATAAAAAAGATATCAACATGACAGCTGTAAACATAGACATGGTGCGTCATAAGTACCTAACTTATTGTTTTTTTTTTATATATTTCATGAGACAAATAAAGCACTACTAACTTCGTGCTTTACATTTTATCTAATATGTAAAAATCAAAACCATTTAATTTCTTATTTATATACTCGCAAATTACGTAATCGATTTTTACAAAACTTTGGTGTGTGTTCCATATGTTATGTGGAAAGTTGTGATCACAGTTTTTTTTTTCAAATTTTTTCGGAAAATTGGAAAATTCGGGAAAACTGAAAGTGCTTTTTTCCATAGGATTTTTGTATAATCTCAAGACCGTAACTCACGATTCGAACGATGAATATGCGTAATTCTTTTTTTAGTCTTGTTCGTTATGATACTGAAAACGTTTTAAGGGAAAAAAATTGTGACAATTACTAAGGAAAATCGCAAAATTCGGACAAACTCTCTCATTCGTGATCATAACTCACGATAGGAACGACATATTTGTTGATTCTTTTTTTGTTTTGTTTGTTATGCTCCCGGGACGGAAACAACAATCAAGCAGCGCTTTAATAGACAATATATTCACGAATATTAAAGACTCAAGTTACTCAACAATAACCGTCAACTTCGATTTATCAGTTCACTATGCTCACTTACTCTCTTTCGAATCATTCAAACCACTAAAATCTGAAATCAAACTAGAAATGAAAAGAACTACAAGAGTGATGCACGAGTGAATTTCTAGAATAAGAAGTACTTTAGATGCTTGGGCAATTGTTGTGCAGGCAACCAAAAATCAAGAATGCTACACTATATACCGCGAGCTCAAACAGAAATACCTAAATAGGATTGCTGAGCACAAACGGAAATAGAATTAAATTGCAATATTGAAATCTCAAAATAAGGTGAAAGCAACATAGGAAGTCGTACAGAGAGAGTCTAGCAAAGCAAGATACCACTGCAACAACTCCTCTACCATATCCGGCACAGAGATGAATGAGTACTTTTCCTCTATTGGAGAACTAATTGCAAGGAATATCATAAGTAACGTTGATCCTACTGTATATTTGAAAGGACTAGCAACAGACAACACTAGTTGTCTATATTTCAATCCAGTTACCAGCGATGAAATAAACAACATTGTAAAAAAACCTCAAATCAAAACATACAGTGGATGTATACAATTTGTATTTTCTATTATAGTTGCTGTAGTATTTTCAAGTCGATTTTCTCGTATTAGGATGCGTCAACATACGACATATTTCACTACCAATGATTTAGAATTAGGAAGTGCCTCCATAGCCGGCGCCGGTCGCCATTTTGTATGCATATTGGTGCGGGCTACGGCATCAAGAATTGCGGACGGCAACCGGCTTCACATATTGTTACCGGCATATAAACCTCTGTTTTCCACATTGCGCGCGTGAACGGCTTAACTTTTAGTGTTAATTTTCTTTAATTTATCTAAATTCGCAGGTATGTTTTTCCCTGTAGCTATGCTTTTTGTTAAAAACGATGTTCTTCTAATTGTAGAATGTTGAAAGTGGGCGATAAGTTTGAAAGTTACAAGAATTTCAACAAGCAGTTACAGAAATACAAAAGTGAAGTGTTCAATGATTACTGGATTAGAGATTCTAGAACCATCGAGACGCAGGCTAAAAGATATCCTGAAAGTGTGGCAGCTCAAGCAAAACAAGACTTAATTTACCATTATGTAAGAATTGCTTGCATTAAAGGTGGCCGAATGCACACTCCTAGGAATAAAACAAGAAACACATTTACATTTAGGCAGAAGTGGCCAGCCGGTATGTTTTTAAAATTAACTTCTTGTGGGAAATTTTTAGAGATAAAGGAACTGAATGAAAATCACACTCATCCGGTATCACAAACTTTATTTAAAAGTTTACCCCAGCAAAGACTGAACATTTCAAATCAGCTTAAGGTTAATTCAGTAGCAGCATTGCAGGCTCGCGCCAACAAAAAAATCGTACAAAATAATATCATTAATGAATCCGGGTGCCTTGTGACTTTGAAAGACTTAACAAATCTAAACAGAAAACCACAGAACAGAATAAAGTTTGATGAATGTGTATTAATTTTACGAAATACTTACAAATGTGACGTTCACATTAACGTTGATGTGGAAGCAAATTTGAAATGCCTCTATTTTCAAGATCCTGAGATGAAACATATGTTTGACTCTTATCCAGAAATAATTTTTGTAGATGGTACCTATTGTCTACACAGCAGTAGAGCGGCCACTTATTTAATTATGGTTGAGGATGCAGAGGGAAGTGGTGCAATAGTTTCTGTTGGTATATTACTAAACGAAACGCAAGAAAATATCGATTGGTTCATAAAAACGTTCAAAAATTTGAATCAGAGAACATCAGATATAAAAGACAACAAGGAGAGAAATGTTTTTAAAGAAAACTTTCCTGACGCCTCCTTGCAGATATGTTTATTTCATACTCTACAAATATTTAATAGAGAAGTAAGTGTGAAGAAAATGGGATTATCCACCACAGAATGTGAAGTCGCTAAAAAGTACTTGCAGAATTTAGCCTATGCTTCATCTGAGGAGTGTTTTCAAAAAACCTATTTGGAAATGAAACAGAATGTTCCTGAAGTCGTTATCGATTATTTTGAGAAAAACTGGGAACCCATTAAAGATGAGTGGGTATTGTACCTGACTTTCGCAAATCTATCTTTTCTTAACAAAACAAACAACAGAATTGAAAGTATCAATGCTAAATTGAAATCTGTCATTGCCAAATTTTCTAATCTGGAGGATTTCATCAAAAATTTTTTTGTTATCCTCAATTCTTCACGAGCAGATAGAAATATCAAAAATTCTAAAGAATATCATAAAGTTACTACCAGGGCATTTACGTCAGGTTCAGCGGCAGATTTGTATTCTAGACTTTTAACGAATTTCGCCTTTAAAAAGGTTCAACAGCAACTTGAATGTATGACTAACTGCAAAGATTTTCAATTTATTGAAGAAGAAAAATGTCTCGCTCCTACTAGTGAAGGTCTTCTAGAAGTAACACCTTATAGTTGTCAGTGCATGTTTTGGACCTCCGTCCAGTTACCTTGTCGCCACATCCTCAAACTTCGATCTATGTGCAACCAGTCCCTATTTGATAAAAACATTTGCTTGCAACGATGGAAGAGAACCTATTTTGAATCACGTCACCCATTTCTTTCATTCCTCAAAACTAGCCAGTTTGAAGAGACGCCAAATACTAATTCAGAACTTGAGGTTAACTTAGAAGTCACGAATGATTATCCATATAAATGCAGACCACTAACAAATCACCAAAATAATGAACGATGAATGTTTGAGATTGTCCCAGATATGCAGTGAGATTTCATCCGAGACTTTTTACAACAGGCTGAAATTCATTAAGTCTCTTGTTACAGAATGGTCCAATAATAGTTATAAATCTACTTTAGATAACACTAACGGTGCAATTGAAATTGATAACCTTAGTAGTTTCCCCAATAACGATGATAAGGAGGCTGAGAAGGAAACTGAAAATCAGAGTAACCCCAAAATGCATATGAATAGGAAGAACTTTGAAAATAACAATAACTATAATTCAACTTCGCAGTTAAACCAAATACAAGACACCAGTTCTAATTCCGTGTGCTGGGATGTTGACCGAAATTGTGCCATTAATATTATAAATTTAAGTACACAAGATAATCAATCTGGTGAAAGTTCTTCGAAATCAAAAGTCATCATAATTTCCGATGTTAAGGTACCTACTTAGTAAGTTCAGTGTTTTGGCAAAGTTTGTTAAAATTTTATTTTTTAAGATACCTACTGTGAAAATTAGAGGCCGGCCCAAGGGATGCGGAAACACAGTTATTGGTTTAAAAAAAAAAAGAATATCTACTAAAGAATCTATTTAACAATTTTTTTAAAAATTAATGTAAATTATTAATGTTTACATTTAGTTTTGAAATAAATAAATTATTCTTCTATATTTATAGTATATTATTTATATCATAATGTGTGTATTAAATATAGTATATTATTCAATGAGCGTGTTATGACGGCTATAACCCACGAAGAGGACTTGCACTTGGTGTAAGCATCTGAGTGCGTTATAGCCATAACACGTGAATCGAATATTATATGTACTTTATCTACAACTTTCACGGAAAGAAACTGGTGTTGACATAGCGATTGAGTTATGAGTGTTATGACCATAACTCAATCGCTGTCATTATTATTCAACTGACTGAATAATCACTGTCATAACTTACCAAAATCACGTTAGTAATTCATAGATTATGGGATAGTTGTAGATAGAATTTTAAAATTAGTTCGAAATTTTGAATTATAGGTATTGTAAAACAGGGTGGAGATTCAATCACATATGCACATAACCGCCGGTAGCGATACGGTATGCCGGTGCCGGCAACCATACTTAAAACCGGCGCCGGTGACAGTACGCAACACCGGCGCCGGCTACGGAGGCACTTCCTTAGAATTATCCTAATCATGACATAAAAGTTATCACATATTTTTTAAAACAATGTTTGTGGTTCACATTTCCCCATCGAGTTGGGGCAAGTGTGATCATGCCCTCTAGTTAAATTTAGTTATAATTCCAAATCTAAGGCAAAGTGTAAAAAATTTAAGCAAAATTCTATAACTCCTTTTTTTAATTTTAAATACCCTTTATTGACAAACAACGTTATAAACTTTCAAAAACTATTAAAAAAAAGTATCACAATTGACACGAAATTGTCTTCTATCTTTAACTAGTTAGAGCAAAACGCTTATGATATTTTCATCATCTACGATGTTCATATTGTAACAGTTATAAATACCTGTTATTATGGTTCAGTACCAATCGTCGGAATGTGACAAGTAGCATGTGCAATCACGGAGGTTTTGACGCGGCTATATCCATGCGCTGCTTTCTGTCGTTTGACAGGCACATATAAACGATGCCGTGCAAATTTTAGTCCTTTTAAATGGTAAAGACTAATAAGACACTAAGGTATTTTTGTAAGGAGATTATTCTTGTAAGGATCCTTGTTGTATGGAAATCCTTGATACCATTTAAAACAATGCAGTGCAAGTAACAATATCAGCAGAATATATGTAACCGGCAAATAAACCTCTAGAAGTAAAATACTATATGGAACGCGTTCTCAAAAACAATGTGGCAAGCAGTTAGACAGAAGATGCAGTCATGTATTATGAAATAGGCGACAACATCTCGATATGTGCGACAGTGTGTAGTTTGTACAGTGAATAGAGAGGTAGCTGAGACATATTATAACCCTACAATTACATATGTTAGCGAACAGAAAAGCAAGGCGCAGCTAAGAAATATTGTACCTTAACACCTGTATGAGGCCAATGTTTACTCGTGCAAGACCATCGACTGGTTGCAGTTGTGAATCAGTGTGAAGCAGAATAACAGACTTCAACCTACATGATTCAACGATACCTTCACTTGTGCAGATTGTATAAGCTAAGTAGTTTTAACTGTAGTTTATTGATTGAATGCAAACACTCCAAGATACTGTAACTAATTAAGAACGTTTAGCCTTGTTGTTCGGAGATTCTTTGTAAGAACTCCAAAGTAACCTATCTTTAGCATCGTTCTCAGATAGGGCATGGTTGTATTTTGGAAGCTTTGTAGTTAGTTGTATTAGTCTTAAGTATTAAGCGCATTATATCACCTAATGTGAGTTTCTTATAAGTCGAAAGAGAGATATCGAACAGCTGTTACGAATCAGATCGTGTTTATTTAAGATTATTGAGAACCGTGTGCATTAATTGACTACCTGTTTACAGTCTTTGTGTGTGTATTATACAGTCGATGTGTTTTCATTCATATACATATTTTTATTATTAGTTATACGGTTAAATTAGATCTTGTGTGTTTGATTGCTATTGCTATAAGTCCTAATCCTAGTTTTCATGTTTTTGTGTAATTAAAAAGCATGTGGCGCTTATAGACGACCCACGACCTTTTGCACCGACTAACGAGTTACAGGGGCATCGTTTTTGATTTTTGCTTTAATTATTGAGCAAGTTCATTGACATATTAAAGTGACATCCTTTTTATTGGACCAAAACATCTAGTCAATAAGAGGGTGGTCGCAATATCTCCAATTTCCGACCAAATAAAAACATTTATCTTATAGTTCAGGAATTTAGCTAGCTATTCTTCTTCTTCCTCTTCTTCAACCACTTCACACTACTGGGTCTTCCAGTCCTCACAGATTAAGCTACCAGAACTGTACTCTCCATTTGCTCTTTTTGTCTTATTGTCTCATTGGGTTTGTTTTTATAGTTTTAAAACGAATAAAACACTTGGGTATATTGTTTCACTTAGGACAGATTTATTATTCTCTGACACGTGTTTCGACCTCTCGGTCATTAACGAAGAGTTTACAGACTTAAACTAAACTAAGAAAGTTACCAATACCTATTTATATGTATGGGCTAGTGTCTTAAGTACAGTGTCAATAGTGGGGGTGTTTATGAAATCTAGTTGTGTGTTTGTGACATGTTTACTAGCTGTCGTAGCTTTTTTAATTTCAAGGATTTCTAATAAATCTAATTTTCTTCCTTTATAACTATTATGTAATAATGTATAATTATTAGTATCAACTACATGTATAAGGCCTATGCAATGTTCAGCAAAGCCTGTATTTTTGTTATTGCTTAAAATGGATGTTTTATGTTCATTAATGCGATCTTGTACGGGTCTGCCTGTTTGACCAATGTAGATTGCGTCACAATCACTACAACCTACCTCATAAACACCTGATTTGTCACACAATTTTGTTTTTTCTTTATTATTGACTAAGATTTTTCCTAAATTTACTTTGTTTACTTGGATAATATTTAAACCTAGCTTTTTTAAATTCGTTCGAAACTCTGCTGCTAAGTCCTGGTTATAGTTAAGAGAATGATACCGGTTGTTATTAGGATGTTGAGTTTGTTCAATGTAAAAAATTTTTATTAGAATCTTTTTTTGTTTCTTTTCAATCATTCTATCAATGAGTTGTGTGCTATGACCATTATTTAATGCTATAGTTTTTAAAATATCTCTTTCTTTTTTGTAGTTATCAGTGTTTAACGGAAAGTTGAGTAATCAATGGACTAAACTGTGAAAGGCTGCCATTTTTATGTTCCAAGATTGGTTTGAATTAGCGGGAATGATAGTATTTGTGGTAGTTGTTTTCCTAAATATATCAAATTCTAATCTTTGTTCAATTCTAGTGATTTTTATGTCTAAAAAGTATAGAATTTTTTCCACCTCTTTTTCTATTGTAAATTGTATATTATTGTTAACTGAATTTAAATGACTGAAAAATTGATCTAATTGTTTTTATAGTCTTCGGTTTCCTCTTGACGATTTAAACACATTAAAATTAAATTAAACTTAATTATTTGAATTTGAATGTTGTAATCCTTTTCCCAGTTTTCATGTTTCTAGGCAAAGGCATGTAGTGTACAAAATAAATAAAAAACTATAAAACCTAGTAAGCATTTTTATTGTAGGATTGAAAACTCTGAAACTGAACGGGTTATCTCACCTCAAAGTTTTTCATCACCTTACTTTTTATCTTTTTGGGAAAAGTTATAATCGGAATTATAGATAATGTATAAACATCAAAAATGCTGTTCTTGGCAACATTTTTGTGGATCGCACATTTACGAAGATAAAACAAAAGGATTATTACACCTTTAATTTCAGAGATTAACTGGATTAAATAGTATAAACACAATAGAACAATGAAGAAAGTCTTAAAACTATATAATACAGAATTAAACCCAGTTTATTATTACTGCAGCAATGAGAAAAGGTCATTATCATGATGTACCTAGCTATATTGTCACCAAATTCAATTTAAAAAAAAAATAGGAAATCCTCTCTTATTTTATAACTTCACAGGAGGTCTGTTAAATGTCTGCAACCTTTATGATCTTCACATCGTCATTACATTCACTCTATAATTTTCTGCACTCCACATCAAAGAAATAACATACATTAGAACGGATTGTTTGTATCCCAGAGGCACCGGCGGGTCAATTCCGCTCACTAATCATTCCGTGTGTGTTTAGACCCCGACATCACGAACTGATATACGTTCATGATCCTTGCAGCATCGACAGAAGAGATAAAGTTTATTTTACAGGGTAGGAATTAACTGGCAACATTTTATGAGCGATTATAAAACGTTAAGTCATGTGTCTTAAAATGATAAAGCATACAAATCTGCTTATAGTACGGATTATGTAAATATACATATACAAATGAATTTGGAGTAGACGTAATTTATACTATTGTTTCAAAATAACATGTAAGCAACTGGGGTAGATTAAATAGTATTATCATAACAAATTATTATAAGGAAAAATAGCCCTTAACCGTCAGAGAACGATTACAAATAGAGCGTGTGAAACACAACATCCAAAAAGGCGGTGCAAGTAGGACCAAGAACTGTTTACTCTATACATATAAGAAAGTAAAAATCTGCAATTATTATTAAATTGATTATCGTAAGTATATCTTAAAAATAAATTCATGAGACCTAACATTCCAAGAAAAAATTGCCCAAAGATTCCTGAGTTCCTGATATCCTTCAACAAGCAAGTAAGACCACATATGATAGAATACAAGCTGTAGAGATATCTAATTCCAAGACTTCCTAATCAGGATCAACAGCAGAATCTTCAATAGAGCAGAGTATTCCTGCCCAAAGCAAAACGTAGAAAACAAAAAAAGAATTGTGGGTTATGGTCTTGAGTTCATACAAAGAAAAACGCAGTTTTAGTTTTTCCCGAATTTTCCTATTTTCCGGGCAACTTTTCCCATTTTTAGTTCCTTAAAAACCCTCTTCGGACTATTACAAAATTTTTAAAGAAAAAATAGCCAAATGGATCCAGCCGCTACCAACAAACAGAATTTAATTTTTATTTATGTAGTAGTAAATTTATGATAATGTTATAACACAAATCAGAAATATTGATGGGCAAATGCTTCATGAAAGGGAACAAAATCTAGAGAGATGGAAGGAGTACTTCGAAAACCTGCTGAACCAGAATGTGAGATTAGAATGCAATTGTGTCAAGAAGGTAGAAGCGAAATACTCGAAGGGGACGATATAGCCGAGGAAGATGTCAGACAAGCAATTAAAACGCTTAAGAAAGGGGAGACGGCGGGTTATGATCAGATCGCTGGAGAGATGCTAAAGCATTTACGGAAAATTGGTATACAACTTTTAACCCAGATCTGTAATAGATGCTGGAACGAGGCAATGACACCCGGGGAATGGAAAATCGGTGTAATCATCCCAATCTTTAAAAAGGGAAACATATATGATTGTGCCAATTATCGAGGCATCACATTATTAAGTATAGTGCTTAAGGTATGCAGAAAATGTTAGAAAGCTTAAGGCAGAAGATAATATTGACCAAGCTAAAACGAGCAATAGAAAGTATTCATAAAATTAACAGGAACATATTTAGAACAAATAACATGGAAACACAAGAATTCATTATCAACGTTGGACTACAACAGGGAGAAGTACTGACCCCAATTCTTTTAACATGATTATGAACGACATTATTACAGAGGCCAAAATAAGAACTAAAGCTTATATAACTACTAGAACACAGAAACTTAGGGGTATCTAAACGTATGTTCATTCGCAAACGATTTATATCCAACTTGGATATATGGAATGTAAGTCTATCAGCTAAGAATTAAATATCAACCTGAACAAAACCAAAACACAAACAAAATTAAACAAAAAAATGGACAGCCACGAATTAGAGCAGGGGTGTGTTCAGAAAAGGAAAGAATGTTATCCAAGTGTCATTCCAATTTCACACTTGCCGTTCAGAAACAAAAAGATGTCCTAAAATTATGACGTCAATGCCGTTCAGAAGTGATTGGTGCAACACTCGGAGTGTTCCTTCTATCACCCACCTATTTGTGATGGTTAATAGCGGGCGATTCATGCGCATTCGGGTCGGGGTATTTAAAGCGCGGTTCTGAGTGGTTTTTAAGGCTATAATTATAATTTCATGTCATTTCATATCATTTGGTCATATGTGTGTTTCTTGGAGTTTGAACAGTTTGTTTTTGGACAATTTTTAATTTGATCCAAAAAAATTTTTCGATTATGATCCATTGTTCTAATTAGTTTAATTTTCGACTTATTTCTTTGATGACTTTATTTTTTCATACATAACCTCTAACTCTGCAATGCTAAGCTTTGACCTCTGACTTTTGCCACAAACTAACTCAACTCACTCTACGGCGTTCAGAATTGTAAAGCGCTCCAAGTTTACCAAGTGGATGACGTCATAAAATATGACCTGACCATGCCAGTATCCTATCCAACATTTCTGAACGCACCCCAGTAGAAGTATTTAAATACTTAGGAGTTCATATAAATATCACGGGAACACATGAAGCAGAAATATGCAGTTAAGTTATACCACCTAACGAGAACTGCTTTCATATGGCATAAAGAAATATCCAAAAGAACTAAGATAAGTATATATGCGGCAGTATTCAACCCAACCTACGGATGCGAAAGCTGGGTACTTACCAAACGAATGAAAGCCCGACTGCAAAGTATGGAAATGAAATCCCTCAGAGGAGTCCTAGGAGTAACGAAGAGAAATATGATAAGAAACTCGACAATAAGAGAGCAGTTAGAAGTGGAATCAGTTGTTACAAAAACTTAAAAGAGCCAGCTGAGATGACCTAGTACGAATGAGCAGCGACAGACCAGTCAAGAGAGTATGGGAGTCAACGATACTAGAAAAGAGGGCGAAAAGGACACCAGCCAACACAATATATTTATGTGTTGTTTAGTGATTTTTCCAAACTATTATTATCGTTATTACAGTATGGATTCTTCTCGATTTTGAGTTCGCTCTCACTCAATCGCTTGATCCAAAAACCCCGCTCGTCCATAAGGTACCTCATTATATACACGTTAAATAAACACCAATTAAGTGCATGGTGATATATGCACGATGTGTATGTAAATTGAATATGTACACATTGTACACCCAGTAATAGTTTTACACTTGTTCGAACAATAGACTATAAAACGCAAGCAAATAAAAGAACGAAACGAAACGGAGGAAAACCGCAGCAGCGTTCAACATTCGATTTCAACGCACGAATTCAGTAAATGTACATGCAAGCAGTTCCGCACACAAAAGAGAAATGTGCAATCCACAAACAGCGGGCGAATATACAGCGCGATACGATCAGTATTTAGGGCGTACAAACTGCACAGACTTGAATACTTGAATGGGGAAATCGGAATTCGGTATGCTTTGTATAATGAAAAAATATGTGTACTTGCATTGAAAGATGGTAGATAAGAATATATTACAGTTATGCACAGTTTACTGTGTCTGATACAAAATAAATATTTAGATAGTAAAGCAGCAAAGAAGTGCGCGGCAGCACCAAACAAAAATTGGTCGGATTTATATATGTGGAAGAGAATGCAGTGAATGGTTGTTAACGTACAAAACGATGTGATTTTAAATACAGATATCTGAATAGTATTCAAGAAATTTAGTTATATTACTACTATGGAAATTAACCTGCACTAGTTCGATTAAATCTAAGAAAATTAATCCTATCAATTATTATTTATTCTCACTTCAATAAATCCGGCGTAATTGTGTGTTAATGTTGCAGACGCTATATAAATGCATTTTGCCCAGATCACGGGACAATAAATGTAAGAAATTATAAACAGATTTATGTTCAATATAAGATTGCCATGAGGTGCCTTACTCTGTTCTACTTTCATAAAGATAAACGCCAAACGTGTTAGTAGTAGAACCAAAAGCCGAACCACTTCCCTTCGTATTTCTAGCCAAGAGTCTTAATCGGAAAAAACTAGTCTTCCCCAGCCCCCTTTTTTTTTGAAAATCGAGGTTCTGATGATTCTTCTAGGTTTGTTCTAAATTGTTCGAAAGTAAGTATTTCAAAAAAAATCAAAAATGGCCGAGATAACTGAATTAGACGACTTATTAACCCAAACCCCCTTTTTTCGTAAACTGAAATTCTGAAAGTTGCTCCAGGTTGTTCTAGTTCTCCGAAACATTATTCTAAACAATCTCGAAAAATAATTCAAAATTAACCAAGATAATCGGAAAAAAATAGTTTCCTCCAGCCCCCTTTTTCGAAAATCGAAATTCTGATAATTATTCTAGGTTTGTTCGAAATTGTTCCAAAGTATTTCAAAAAAAAAAAACCCCATTTTCTCGAAAACTGAAATTCCGAAGGTTGATCCAGGCTCTTCTAGTTCTTCGAAACATTGTTCCAAAGAATCTCGAAAAATAATTCAAAATTAACACTTTTCCCCAGCCCCCCTTTTTTGAAAATCAAAATTCTGGTGATTATTATCGGTTTTTTCTAAATTGTTCCAAAGTATTTCAAAGAAAAAAACAAAATAAGTAAAGAAAATGAGGAAAAACGAAAGCCAAAATGATGAAGTCAGACGCAGTTTTTGCAAAAATTAAATATTTGACGGTTGTTCCAGGTTTGTTCTAAGCATTGCTCTAATTCATAAAAACGTATCTGGCATATGATATCGGAAAAAAACAAAACTCAAAAGTGAGAAGTAAGCCCCCCTTTTTGCAAAAATCTAAATTAGACGGGTGTTATTGGTTGTTCTCAATTGTTTTTGCCAGCCCCCGTTTTTCGAAAATAGAAATTCTGACGGTTGTTCTAGGTTTGTTTTAAAACTGTTTCATAGTATTTCAAAGAAAAAATCATAATTGGCCGAGGTTATATGAAAAAACGATTTTCTCACATCCCGCTTTTGCGGAAATTGCAATTCTGATGGTCGTTTCAGGTTGTTCTAAACACAGTTCTTATACATCAAAACCATATCTCTTATATATCGAAAGATGTTGCAAAAAGGCAAAATCAAAAGTTGAGAAGTTAGCCACCGTTTTTCGAAAGGGAAAATTGTCCTTTCAATTTCTATGTTTACTCATTTATTTTCGTATCTTCAATCTAATTCTCATTATTAATTACATTTAAATTCAATTTTGCTATTAAATTGTTTAGATAATATACAGGGACAGCAATAAATGTTTGGTGTATTTAGCCAATTTTAATATTTCAACGTTTCAGTTCTAATCAAAATATACAGAGGGAACATAAAATTTTATTTGCACTTGTTAGATATATTCGAGCAGATTATGTATGTTTTCTTTTGTTGCTAAATCGACTTACTTTTAATTGTTAATAAAACCATTTTTTTGTTACTAAGTGTGGTGGAATGCTTTGAACCTTTGTTTCCTACCTCTTCGATAAGAGCACCCTCAGGAAGCTCGTCAAATATTTAAATAAATGTGATCCTCCACTTTCTTCGCATCGCACATAATGGCGGCGAGCTATTAAGTATCAAAGAGCATCAAAAGTGTTCCAACTAGGACGGGGACACGGACGGTTGATGACTCATCGCCCATGGGCGCACTATTGAAATGTTGTATTTTTAAAGAGGTTCTAATTTTATTTATATAATTGGATAATAAGTGGCTGGTGATCTATAAAATACAAAATACCTTATTATTTGTTCATTTTCTCTTCTGTAAGACTTGTTCTCTTTGAATTAAGTAACATCCTTGTAGATAGAAAACGTCCTTTCTACATCGCAACTGGTTATAGGTGCGTACTGGAAATATTCTTTTATTTCAGCGTATTTAGCACACACAATTGCCGCAATGTTATTAAATCTGGATTTCTATTAAAAACTGCGTCTAACTTTTGCCGTAGGCCACATTCGAAGTCACTTGGAATACTTTTGAAATTATTAATAGCCCACATCTAATGTGGTTAATTCATCCTTTAATTTGAGATTTCGTTTTTCAAAATATGTGATTAGTTTAGGCAAATTTCCAAAGTGTTCCTGAAGGAATAACAACTGATTTTTTAAATTTGGGATTTGTGTTAGTTCCATGCACTCAGAAATACGTCGAGCATCGTCATTTAAACATGTAACGAAATTTTGTAAACTATAGAAATTCTCTGCATAAAAACTATTTCTGTGTATGTTTTAGGTAGAGCTAAGTGACGAATGTGCGATATTTTGGCATTCTTTAACGATATTTTAGAGACTTTGTAATAAATTTCGAAATCACTGACATTCATTTTCATATCAGAAAAAGTAACATAAACAACGTTCTAGATCTAAATTAATGATAACTAAAAATGTACGCGTATGTTATTGAAACTAAACGAAATCCAGTCTAGATAATTGGGAGAAGTCGAGTCAATAAACCGGTATTAAACAGACTATTAAAAAAATTACGAAGTACGTAATTAACAGTCAAAACAATGAAAAAACGAAACTAACGTAAGTATGAATGAAAATTTTATTTCTCCTGCGAAATATAAGGTAAATATAATAAATTTTGAAAACCCCTCACGCTCCTATCTACGCCGATAAAAAAAAGATTTTACTCATAAATTCCATATTTAATGGGCATTTTTTGCTCTCATTCTTGTGCACTTCTCGGGCGTAAGCAGATGTTGCAGTTCACCATATGAATTACTGCTATTCAGTAAGCGTGTGTTGTTTACATTATTTCTTTGCTCCGTTGTAACTTCGTCGTAGTTTAAACCGGTCATGTCCGCGCCCTAGTTCCAACCAAAAAAGTTAAATAACTGCATAGGTAAAGTTGTATAGAGTTCGTGGCACAAAGGATTTAGAATTAAAAGACGGTGAGGGGCTAGCACGTCATACTCATTATACTATCAGGGCTCTTGAATTATTTGAAGAAATTTAGTAAAGCTTATTTGAAGTAAATAAAAGCTCTTCTAAAATAAAATTTAAAACGTCTACCATAAAACCGTGTTAGTCATAAATATATGCATCTAATCATGAATGCCGCAATATCACTGAGCCATAAATAAATCCAATAAATTAAGTGTGATTAAAGAACAGCAGATCAAATACAAGGAATTACACATGACACACTAGATCTATTTAGATTAGGAAAAATAGGAACATAATGAATTATGACTTTGTATACGTTGGAGGTCTCTATACACTGGCGATCTAAAATAATATAAAAAAAAACCTTGACATTAACTTGTTATAAATCTTCGCATTTTGTTGTGCCATTATTCATTCGTTTAAGCCCGTCAATATTCAATTGAAATAAATTGATATTTTGCAAAGATTTAATTGCAGTGGTTAATAGCATCATGAGTTATTTATATATATATATTTGTAGTTAATTCCAATTTTAAAGTGTGTAATAAAAATCATCAATTATCTAAGTAATAGGTGATCATATTTATACGAATGACGTACTTTCTATAAGCCCATCATTAATAATAATTAAAAAAATATTTCAATAATCACGAAATTCATGGGAAATGCTTCTTTTCTTATGATGCCCGCTTTCATTATTAAAATATTTAAATATAGTTGTCAGAAAATTCTCATCAATTTCGGAAGACTTCAATACGTATAATATCTCCGTGATTTGAGTAGATACAATGTTGAAACAAAAACTATTGTAAACGACAACAAAAACTCTTTCAGGCTCCTCCTTTTGAACAGCAAAAATGTCAAGAGTCCTTACATCGTTTCCTCTGTTCCTTTTTTCTAAAGTGCATCCATCATCAATTTTCCTTCCCAAAAACGATTGCAGTTAACATTCTAACTACGGTGCTATATAATAATACCCTGGATGTTCCTATAACATTGAAAAGAAAAACAAAAAATACTGTAAAACAGAATGCCTCTAAAGTTTAGGAAAAAGCAACAGTATAAAATGCACTATAAAATACAGCTATACCAAGAAAGTTACAGATGTTAATGGGCGAAGGAGGGTTTGAATAGCCCTCGACACCAGCTAGTTATATGTAATATACTGATATGATTAACACAATGTAGAATTTGAAAGAAACTGTTCCTCGGCATTTCAAGTTGAAAAGAGTGTAAGCATACACACAATCGTCGCGTGTAGAAATACAGGGTGCGTCAGTGAATCGGGCGATTTTAAAAATGATACCAAGAGTGAGCTTTATTTACTCTAAATACACAAGAAGACATAATAAACATAAAAGCATTTTGTTTTCAAACTGAAAAAAACTGAAAAGAAGCTTTATTTTCCAAAAATAACGTATTTTAGATGCCCACCATTCCTTCATATACACTCGGTAAGCCTTCTGCTAACATTACCCATTACCTGTTACAGCATCTCCACAGGAACACGTTGAATCTTTTCCTGAATTAGACGTTTCAATTCCTGAATTGTGTGTGGTTTTGGAGAACTAAACACTTGTGATTTCAAGTAGCCCCACAGAAAGAATTGCAGACTGAAAGATCGGGGTATGTGACCGGCCATCCGGTATCCCCATGTCTAGAAAAAACATTATTGGGAAACAATTTCCTCACAGTTGCCATGGAATTTCATACTGTGTGACTGGTAGCGCCATCTTGTTGGAAGAACGTGTCTCTGTTCACAGACAGATCAAGCAAGTGCAAAAGCTAAGAGTTTCAATTTGAAGAAAAAGTTCTACACTGTATGGAAGAAATCTAATCTACAAGTGTTCGCGCAATCACACACCATATGGGAACCTCCAAATCGACGGCACACCGTGTCATTCATGACCAACTTCTCTATCCTTAGCATTTGCAACGCGTACAAGCTTTAAATCCTGAAAATTATCCGCATCGGTTGGGTTGGGTTGGGTTGGGTCACAACGATCCTGATTTCGGGAGAGTTTTCTGATGAGGCAGGTACACAAGCGATGATCACATCTGGCATGATAAAAATCCTCATGCTGTGGTCTGTAGAAGACAATTTACTGTTAATATGTGGGCTGGTATTGTTGGATAGAATCTAATAGTTTACTTGACGCCTGCTCGTTTGAGCACAAACTTTTATCTGAATTTTCTGCAAAATGTTTTGCCTCATTGATTGGAAAATGTTCATTTGAACATTAGAAATAGCATGTGCTTTCAACATGATTGGGCACCTCCACATTTTGGTTTAAACGTGTGGAGTATCTGGACCAGCAATTTCCTCGCAAATGGATTGGAAAAGGATGTCCCGTGGCCTGGCCCGCGCGTTCTCCTGATCTCAACCCCCTGGATGTTTCCTTTGGGGTTATCTGAAATCTTTAGTTTACGAAAAACATATTCGTGATGACGAAGGTCTCCTAGCAAGTATAATGGCGAGTTGTACACATTGCTCTGACCTCCATATTATTGAAATAATAATATTAAAAATTAGAACATTAATTTTATTTTAAAATCGTTTATTTTTAGATTTAAGCATTAGCCAAAATAATAAAAGTAAGTAAAATAAGTTGCCTACTTTTAAGGAGTATCTAATGTACCAAATTAAACATGAATTGTTGATACACATTATACAAACAAATGTGAATATAAATATAAAAAATGGTGCCAATTCATAAGAAATATTTTAGATCAAAACATTTTCAGTGCTAGGTATCAGATCGTAATGTTTTATGTAAACAGTAACTGTATAATTTAAAAATACATTTATTATTAGATCCTATATGTATAACACAAGAGCTTCAAAGACTATGGAAATGGTCATGTGTGCTTTAAAAACCTGCAAAAGAAAAATGCAGTGTCAATATTGTTTACAGCTTTCTACAAATCAACGTACTACCAGAAGAGAGGGCATGGATAAAATTTGGAGAGAATGTGACAGGGGCGACTGATCTTTGTGGTACAAGATCCGTGAGAAAAATTCCAGTTGTCTATAACGTGTTCTCGGTACTACTTAATCGAGGTATTTTTAAAAAAAAATAAGGATAACTTTAGTAAATGGAAAAAGAAAATATATAACGAACAACGAAAAAGGCAATGCGTTCATATACAAGTATAATGAGGGACTATATTAAGAAGAAAGAAAAGATATACATATCGATGACGAAACATAGCAAGTTTGTGAAGAACTTTTAATAACAAACAATTCAAGGTGCCGCAATTAGTGTATAAACTGTCAAAGACGATATGCGTGTTGGTGTGAATATGACAACTTGAAGAAAACATACAAGAAAGATTTTATCACAAACGTTTCTAGAAATCAATGCCAACCTAAAATTTAGTTTGACAAGAGAGGCGCTACAAATTGCCGATAGCAATTGTTTTTTTATATAAGCGAGAATCAAGAATCGACTTGTTGGATTCCAAGTTTGTAATTTGACTGTAAAGATGCGAATTTTTGATTTGAATATAGCGAAAGTGAGAGTAGGGTCTTTATGCACTACACATAAGCTGACGATTTCATAATAGGTATTAAAGATTAAAGTTCAATTTTAATTTAGTTTTCTTGTTAAATAATTTTATTCAATTAATTTTTCTTTTTGTTATTACTAATTTTTAAAATGGCAGATATCAATAAGGTAGAATTCGCTAAAATATATGATGAAATGAAGTAAGTTATGAGATAAATAATTCAATTTAAGGATGGTTAATGGTGTTAGACGTGCTAAAAGTACTATGTGAAAATATTTGCTTTTAGTAAATCGTTGAGCATCATTAATTAGAAGAATATTATCTTGTTTATAATAGTAACTCATTTTCAAAATAATAAAAGGATAGTTAATGGTGTTAGACGTGCTAAGGGTACTATGTGAGAATATTTGCCTTTAGAAACTCGTTAGGCATTATTAATTATTATATAGACATTCTAATTTAGTAATTCAAATAAAATAAATACGAATAAGCGGGGATGTTTGTTGATGGGCAGGTGCTAAGCTGATAGAGGTACAATGTGCGAGTGTTTGCAGCTAGCGATTAGTATTGGCCAGTTTCAGAGCATTCGCGTTGCTAGGTTCTAGATTACCAAGGCACTATTGTGAAAATGTATGTTTTGGTGAAATGGCATCGGCTTCGTATTAATAAACAAAATTATCAAGAAACAATAATTTTTTTTCGTTTAAAGAACAAGATAAGTATTCTTTCAACTATTATCATAGATGTAGAAGCGTTATACATGCATTATAACTCTAAAAATGAGTATAAATGTTTTCTTTTATCATTGTTTTGTAAAACAAAATAAATAGATACAGTGTGACAATGTTTACGATTGACATCTTTATAAATATAAATATAATTTTTAATAAGAGATTTAGACCTTTCGTTTAATTTTTGACCTTATCCCAACGAAAAGCTAAATAAGAGGTGTACCAGAACAAAAGAAGCAAATCACTGCAAGAACTCATAAGAACTTTTAGAATGTTATGCTGTTAAGAAAAAAGCTTATGAATAGACTATAGTATTTTATCATATATCAGCATTTATTTAAATTATTGAGTCTACAGCAACTATTCCCGGATTATTCCATAGGGTCTGCAAGCCAATGAACCGACGCGAGAAGCAAATCGCCGACATTCTTAACAATTTTTGTAAACCATCATTTATTTGTCAATAAAACAAAGGCTAACTAACATAAACAAAAACTGATTTATTAATGTCCTGTTAAACTTTTTTTTTGGAAAGTAATACCAACACAATTTTTCCTATTTTATGCTAATATGGCTCATTTGCGGACATATATTTATTAAACAAAAAATGTTTGTTTTGATGTCCCCAACCGCCCCTTAAAGTTTGTCGGTATGTTTTTGGGACACCTTGTAACGGTACATACCAATCCATTTATTAATTTTATAAATTTTTAATTTTTTAAAATTTAATTAAGTATATTCTGTTATTAATATTTTGAAGAGAAATAATATTTAAAATCAAGGAATATGTTATGGTATTATTAAGTAAATATTAGTCATAAGCTTAGTGTGTATTTAGTTCTAAGAACCGTGTCGCCGAATGTTTACAACAGTGAAATAAACGCTACAGTTGTGATAAACATTCGCCTACGTAAAAGAGTGTATGGGAAACTTAAGTGGAAATCACCGAACTATATAGAGACAGGGGAACCACAGACACTTTTATATAAAATAGAAACACGCGCTAAAAAACGAAAGAGTCAACCGCTAGACTTGATTCGAGTCGAAGGGTTAACTCCAAAGTCAGAGGGATTTGACTGGCTGGCTTCATAAAGAAGTCGTCAAACTCCCCGACTAGCAAAAAGTTCAAGTAATATAGGTACATTAATGTTCTACAAAAAGGAGAACCTAAAACTCCTATAATAAATTCGATAACAATCATAAGAATTGTTATTTGAAAAGTAGTGATTAAAGTAGCACTTAAAGAGTAAATGTGCACAGTGTTAAAAGTTTATAAAAAAATATATTGTGCTCCAGTAAGCAGAGCAAGGAGATTCGTCACGTCAGGATCGTGACTACTAAGGAAATTCCGTTGATGACAACGCCAAGCAAAGAAGAGTTTGCTGAGGATAGAAATCGCCGAGGAGCGAAGAAAGAAGCTTTATTATTATAAGGTATTTTTAAAAGATTATTGTAAATGAAAATATTGTAGATATTGAAGAATTAAAGATTATGAAATAAATTTTAAATTGAGATTAACATAATAAAGTTGATAAATAAATATCATCTACGTTCTATGAAGGAGAATGTAATTTGATCTGTATTAGCATCGTTGTATATTTATGTAATAGTACACAAAACCAGCCTACGTAGTAAATGCAAGCGCATTCGTTGTTTTGTTTGACTATATGGAAAAATATATATAAAGATTTGTATCCTATTAATTATTTGTGAAAACGTATTAAAATTGTCTTTAATTATATTTTATTTCTTTTGTTATATGTAAAAAGTAGTTATATATAATTCATTGGTTTTGAATATACGAATTGTTTAAAGTTTTACAATGGTATTTTTTTATTAAATATAATTAATGTTTAGGAACACCGTTTACACTTAATCACTTCTTATTAATCCCAATCGCCCTGAGATAATCTGATTTGAGTTCAGCTGGCAAAGCAAGTTATTTAAATTTTATTTTAGATTTAAACTCTACAATTTTATTAAATTAAATATAAGGGGGTTCCTTTACATTATATCGCCCAAGTTTGGGGCAGTTTTATTCATTTTTAATAACATATAATACATGTAATGCTTGTACCATTACAACCTGTATTCAGTACTCCTAATGTTACAATGCATACGAACGAAATTACCTTCAAAAGCACGTTTAAAATTTAAACAATTAAAGAAATTTAATGCGCTTTCTTAAACATATTACTTCATTCCGTGAATCCTTCATCAGTAATATAAATTATTACACTATTCTCGGCTTGTTTCTTTTTCTAATCGCACTTTCGATAGTAAAATCCATATGTCTAGCACGTCCGTTCAAATTTAACAAAAAAACTCTCTACGATCGTTGAAATTGTGCAAGCCAACAGTTCCAAATTTATGCCAAGACCATATTTAACACGTCCCTATCTTATAAAACCAGTCGCAAAGCGACTGAAAAAGGTAAAAGAAGTGTATTTGGTGATTGGATTACGCGTCGAAGACATTGACTGCAATTACATAAATTTAAATTAATTATTATAATTATGGCGGCAGTGTCGTTCACAGAATTCAACTCGATAATAATATCGTGAACACATAGACGTAGTGAAAAAAGACACTTCCAGTTACAACAACTTTTCGTGCATGTGTCGATAAAGCATATGTATATATGGTGTTTCGTCATTGAAGGAAAGAAAAAAGAATAGTTTATCAATTCACCAGAGCAATTAAGTGTAAATTATGTTTTCACTTACGTTAATGGATTTAAGTGGCAGTTTCTCTTGTATTGCTACTGAATTACGAATTCCAAAAGCGAGGTCCAATTTATAATTTTTAATAAAAAAACGTTTTCTTGAAACTCGCTAGCAAGATACATATATGTACTTATTTTCCTCTGTCAAGTTGGCCAGTTCCAGTTACGATTTATATAGTATAAAATCGGTATCAATTGTGCTCAATTGTGCCGTTATTAGTTTTATTTGTGCTCGTCTGTTTTCAAAGATTTTTAAAAAAAACTACAAAAACAACTATTCACTTGTGAACTTATACCTAAAAGAATAAGGTGTGGCCACCACACGACTTTCTTTTACGTATGAGCGTTTCAAATTGTAGAATTTTAATAATTTTTTGATACAAAAATTATTTCAAATCCTATTTTAGTACTTCTATTCTCTTAATAAATCTGTATAGAATGCAGACTTTGCGAGATATTATAAAAAAAAGTACTACTCGCTAAGAGTAAAAGTGCTAATTCCGGTCCGAATTTTGAAATTTCATTTATATAAAAACATTGCAAATCCAACTCTAAATACTTTTGTACTCTTGATAAATATATACAAAATGCATAATTTACGACATATTTGCAAAAAGTCGCTATTCGGTAAGAGTAAACGTGTTACTTCCGGTCCGAATTTTGAATTTTTTTTTATACAAAAGGTATTGAACATTATGTTTTAAATACTTTCATATTCGTAATCTACTTGCCTATAAAGCATGACTGGCGAGATATTTGCAAAAAACTCATTTTCCATAAGAGTAAAAGACCTACTTCGAATTTTTAATAAATTTTTTCTCAAATTTTATTTTGAGTACATATGAATTTTTCTTAAAATTGTTTAAACTTAGTAGTTGACGAAATATTGCCCAAATTCGATTTTTTTTACTGAAATAAACTACTATTACCGGTCTGCCGATTTTACTGAAAATCTAATCAGATCACAAGAGGGAGATTATACTAGGAAATACAAAATTTGGAATTGATAGCTGTAGCGGTTTGACCGCTATCGTGGTCACACACAGACATTTTTTAAAAACCACTTTTTCGGTATCAGGGGACTGCAAAACGTGGACATCTGCAAAAATCTCGAGGTCGAAAATTTTCATCATCACAATACTTCCTTATATTACGTATAAGAAAGTAAAAAGAATCCGAAACTGACGTAAGTCTACTGTATTCATTTATGACCTTTGTTACAATTTATATAGTTTAAAATGTTTGTCAATTATACTCAATTGTCGTCATTTTTATGATACATATACATCAGTAAACTCTGTCTCCCTTTTGCTTAATTGAAAATACGTTCACTTTATTGCCCCAATGTACAAACATTGTAAGATTAACTATACTATACCGTAGTCGTCAAATTTTAATTTCGGTTTATACTTCCATCCCATGCAGAAGATGACCTTATAATATGCAGCGATGCTAACAGTGGTGGAAGAGCAACGTAAAGTCGAGTGTCGAGGGACCCTCACGCCTTACATTTCATAAGAAATGTTTGTCGAGTGTACTGTCTTGGCAGCCTCGCTTATGTTTATCTTTAGTTTATTTCGTCGCGCTCTTTTCCTCTTTCTACTTTCGTATCAGAAATTAAAATATGTCGACTACGGTATATGTAGATAAAACTCGAAATTAAGAGCAACGGTTTCAATCCTCAAATTTTGACAAATTAGCAGTAAAATTGTACTACACATAATTCTGTTATAGGTTTTTGCTTGGTAATTTAGATATAATTTCATAAATGATTGATTTGGACTGGGAGAAAAGTACCTATTAAAATTGCAGTCAAGGCCCTATAGGTATTGTTATATACAGGGTGTCCGGGAAAATGTGGGAAATCTCTTGGATACAGATAGAACATGAACAAATAAAAAGACAAGTTTCTATAAAAAAAATTCCTACAGGCCCCTCCTACGGAGATATGCGTCCCTGAAGAACGCCGCTGGACGTCGGTTTTTATTGAATTTCTTTGAAAGTAATTAATATAATTTAATAAAAATTTAATGTGAGGGACACTAGTAAGGACCTCTTAAAATAGTGTCCTTGAAACATATTGAGCTTTTGTAGTTTACCAGGGGCGGGCTAATCTTTACAACTTAATGCCTACATTTTTAACACCCTGTATAATAAAGACTTTAAAAATATTAAACTGGATAGGTACTCTTGCTTATTGTCGTTAAAATGAACCGTTTACGAGAAAAAGTTTGCAAAAAATGTGCGTTTTAGTTTTTATCAGCACCAGAAAAACCTATTGCTGTTGTAAACGTTATTATGGTACGAAATAAATAAAATATCCGGAATTTTAGAACTTGTCATCACATCGTTGACACATTGAATTGAGCCCATGTTGAAACCTCTTGTGATGTTTTTCAATAATTCCGTTAAGGTGCCTCCGGAGACACCACTGCGTTTATATTTATATTAATTACTTTAAAAGAAATTTAATAGCAACCGATTTCCAGCGACGTCCTTCAGGGACGCATATCTCCGTAGGAAGGGCCTGTATGAAAAATTTTTATAGGAACTTGTAATCTTATTTTTTCATGTTCTATCTGCATCCAAGAGATTTCCCACATTTTCCCGGACACCCTGTATATGTGAGGTTACCAGCAAAAATTTCTAGTTGTTAATGTCATATTGTTTATTTGCTTTGCCTCAAGATAAATTCTTTTATTGATTTTACTTAAAAAAAAGCTCCTGGTCTTTCATTTCATTGAGCTTTAGTCCTCTTATCTTAACAGTCCTAAAATTTCGAATTTCAATATAACTTCGAAAGTGAGTGGTTGGGGAAGATGCTTTACGGCACAATTGAGTACAATTGGCGTGTTTTGTGAAGACACCGAGTTTTCGAAAGAAATTCAACTTTTTGGGAGACAGTAGACTTTTGCCAACTTCGTCAAGTTATCCCCCCCCCCTTGGATTTTTTTTAAATCTCTAAAAACAGACAAGCACAAATGAAACTAATAACGACTCAAAGGAGCACAAATGGAGCACAATTATGGGTGTCAATATTCTTGAAGCACTTTTAATGAGACGAATTTAAAGAAAATTACTTAGAATTCGTAAAAAAAACACAAACAAATCGTACATCTTCATGCACAGAAATCGCTTATTAGCGGATACCCCCGTTGGTTCGATATTCAACCTGTTGTCCGATGTTGTGGAACGACCGTCGCGTAATTTCAAGGACACACGTTGACATTTACCGCTGTTATTAACAGAAATACACGGTACCTCTCGCACAAGCTCCACAAGTGCATCGGAAGATGTGTATGTACATAAAGTCACAGCACCTTACTCATACACGTTTAAATAAATTTAATATCATCACCATCACATAAGAATAGACCTTATCGCCGAGTTTACCACAACTTGAAAAGTGACGATTCGAGACAACGGCAGAGCTGCTTTAATCACATCCCGCCGATGTAAAACGCATTGGTAATTGCCATAACTGCTCGGTAATTGCAATGGAAGCCGACAAAGTTTATCGATTCATCGGATGCGAAATAATCATCGGAAAATCGTCTTTCTTTTTTATTCCGCCACGGCCTTCTTGTTTTCAATACCGGACGAGGATAAACATCGAAGTGAGCGCGCTTGTAATTCGATTAAGACGCGAGATTACAATCTATCGCGAAAGACTAAAACACTTTATTAAACACATAAAGTAATAATAATATTATACAGTGGATTGCTATTATAACGACCAGTCTGATATAACAACGAATTTTTAAATATTCGGAAATTAAAAAAAAATTTAAACACCTTTCAAGTAAACTAATATTATAGAATATTCAATATGGCGTTAAATAATGGCTTTTCGATAGATTTAATTAATAACATATTAACAAAACTACAGAAGTCTAAAACTCGATCTCTAATTTACCCCATAGTAAAAAAAATTGAAACTATAGTTATAGTTCGATTACATACATTAACAAAATTGAAATTTCAAAAAAAAAGGTAGAGAGAGAGAAGGGGAGGGGGGAGGGGGAGGAAGCGAGAGAAAGAGAGAGAGAGAGAGAGAACATGGGAAAAAAGAATGAAAGAACACGAAAGAACAAAGTCAGGGTGAATATTTAGTATTTTTTGCTAATTCTTTCGTGTGCCTCTACTTTTTCATTTTCAGTTTATACATGTCTTATAATAACGCTCATTTGCTCAATTTTGCTAATATCTGGTGTTCAGTCCAACAGGCGTCGCAGGCTATTGTTACCGAAAAATTGATTTTGAAAAATGTCTGTTTCTCTCTGTATTTGTATCGTCTGTGTGTCTATATGTGTGTCTGTAACCATGATAACGGGTAAACTGTTATAGCTATCAATACGTAACCTTGTATTTAAGAGTATAATCAATTTGGAATAATTTTTGTATCAACCAAACTTCAAAATTCGGAACTGAAGTAACATTTTTACTCACAGGTTTTATTTTATTAAAAAGTTTAAAATATTTAAAACTTAATCTTTTCTTTACAAAGTTCGGAACACGCATACGTATAAAAACGTCTTGTGCCCACTGCGCACTATCCACCCATACCATCAACAGCAACCTTCATTGGCCGAGACATGTCATCAAGCATGCGCCGAGAGACAATGGAGCATGTATCGTCGATATATTGGAAACAGTGTTTTACCGATTCACACAAATCATTTACGTATATTATAAAGAGAGTTGGGCCGAGGACGGAACCCTGAGGCACTCCACAAAACAAGTTCATAGACGATGAACTGAATGACCCACAACATTTTCTATCTAGCCGGTCACATGCACAATAGACATTCGCATAAATTTAAATAAGTCATTAGTTAGTAACAACTCGAATACCCAAAGCATATAATTTATCCAATAAGACCTAGTGATCCAGAATGTCGAAGGCCTTACTCAAGTCAAAGAAAATACCTCCAACCTATTTTTTATCTAGTTGTACATAGACACAGTTTAAACTCAGATGTAAGGCATCTTATGGGTGGACCCACCAGGAACAAATCCAAACTCTGAAGAGAAACTCAGATTGTTATTGGTCAAATAGCAAACCAGCCTTTTCAAATATCTTTGGGAAATCAGATGTTAAAGAAGTTGGTCTGTACTTTTCGACACTCTAACGCACTGGTATTATTTTGGATGTCTTTGAGAAATCTGGAAATACACCCTCACAAAAACATTCATTCACTATATCAGCAAGAGGTGTTGATATAAAATCAGATACATTGTTTAATATAAAGCAAAGAAAGGCATCAGGTCCAGCTGAATGTTTGGTACTAGCTTAACTTATAATGTTTTTTATTTCAACAGTATAAACGGGCCTTAAATAAAAACTGTTATGAACTGTACCAATGAACTGATTCCATTCTAGGATTAAAGGATTATAAATGATTCTACACGCAGAATTATAAAACTTTTTTCTTTTGAGTGGATTTTTGCCCACTGAACGTAGGAACAAGAAAGTCATTTTTTAAACTGTATCCAGTGGAGCAACAGAAAAACATTTAAGAAGCACCCAAATTTGTTTTTCTTGTAGGTTTTAGCAAACGTTCTTTCGCAGTTGTGTTTCTACTGTTCTAAATAAATATTGATCTTCCAACTTATTAAGTAAAATCTTATATAAGTAAATACTTTTGGAGCATTATTTTATGATAGCTTTTTTCTGTCTCGACTTATTTACATTATTAGACCAACTTTCTAAAGCCTAAATATCTACTAAGATTACACAAAAATAGAGCTCATATGGGAAATATGCTGTAATTTACTTTATTAATTCTTAATTAAAACAAAATTACGTTCTATATTTCTGTTTGCGGATACGTAGCTGCTGATATCTCAATTTATTTTACGACCTAATTCACATAACGTAACCCATCTGAAGTTAATTTGAAATTTGCAAGTGAAAATGACAGGCATTAGACCATTTTGTGTACACAGATTTGCGTAATTGTGATATAAGAAATGTGTAATTTCCACATTAACATTCGCAAAGGATATATACTTAAATACTCTTACGTTATTTGTGTAAATTAGGTATTATCATTTTCATTTATTCACCGTTACGATGTAATTTTCACAACTGTCTTAATGAACGGTACATTTAATGCATAATGAACGAAATATCAGAGTAATAATCTGAAGGTCCGACATTCTAGTCCCGCTTTCATCAACATTAAATAATATATTCTTATTTATATAATACGGAGCAGTTTATTTTCACAAAAAAAAAACGTAAATTTATTAGAAGTCTTGGGTAAAGTACAGCTAGTAACTCAGGGGCATCTCTTATTCTTAGTCAAAATAAATTATTCCAAAAATATATGGCAATATTACAAAGAATAAGTAAACAGTGCATCAACGAAGTAGACGATTATTAAATATTAGTAGCATACTATAGTTGTGATTTTAATACTTCGATGCCGCCAGAGTGGAATAACTTTTATATTAAGTTCACAAATGTTATGGCGGGCCGAAGAAGTAGGTACCAATTTCTAAACAAATAGATTTTTAAATAATTAAATGAAGTGATGGAAATCTCTTGGTGAAACATGTCGAAATATACGCAAGTAAAAAACAAAAAACACACTTGGTATTGTTTGTAAACAATACCAAGTGTGTTTTTTGTTTTTTACTTGCTTATAAATAGATTTTTATTTAATCTGCCATTCGGTCAGTTCAAACATACTGACCTTAGCTAGGCCATCCAACCCATCAAGTTACTATAATTAGAGAATGAAAAGTGTCTATAGTTTTAATTTGCTGGGTATTATTGATTTTATTAAAGTACTAGGTGATCTGGTACACGTTATTCTGCCTTTCCGATAGGTGGCGCGATGAGTGTTCATTTATACAAAAATATTCCAAATTCATCTCTAACTACTTTTGTACTCTTGATAAATATATATAGAATGCATAATTTACGACATATTTGCAAAAAATCGGTATTCGATAACAGTAAAAGTGTTACTTCCGGTCTGACTTTCGAAATTTTTTTTCTATAACAGGTATTGAAAATTAAATTCTATACGTTTTTATGCTCGTAACATACCTGTCTAAAAAGTGTTACTTTCGAAATATTTGCAAAAAACTGATTTTTCTATAAGAATAAAAAACTTCCGGTAGGAATTTCGAAAAACTTTCATAATAATATTCATCTCAAATTTAATTTTGAGTACATATGAATTCTTTATAAATTTGTTTAAACTTAGTAGTTGACGAAATATTGGCAAAATTCGATTTTTTCACTGAAGTAAACTACTACCTCCGGTCTACAATTTCACTGAAAATCTAATAAGATCTCAAAAGGAAAGAGATTATACTCGAAAATATAAAATTTGGAGTTGATAGCTATAGCGGTTTGACCGCTATCGTGGTCACACACACGCACACAAATACACAGACACACAAACAGGCAGGCTTTTTTAAAAAAAACACTTTGTATGTAAAATAAAAATAAGGTGTGGACACCACACGACTTTCTTATACGTAAGAGCGTTTCAAATTATAGAATTTTAAAAAATTTTTACACAAAAAGTATTCAAAATCCTATTTTAAGTATTTCTATTCTCTTAATAAATCACTATAGAATGCATACTTTGCAAGATATTCGAAAAAAAGTGCTACTCGCTAAGAATAAAAGTGCTACATCAGGTCCGAATTTTGAAATTTCATTTATACAAAACTTTGCAAATCTAACTCTAAATACTTTGTACTCTTAAGAGGAGCGTTTACCTATCGAAAACTAAGGCATCGCTGTTTCGCGTTTTTTGAATTTACTTTGTAATTTTTGAATCTCAAATTTGGGTTAGTGATGCAAAAGGCATCAATTTATAATGTCAAAGCCAGAATTTAATTAATTCGTGAAATAAAAATAACCCGATTTCCCGACCGAAGTGTACTGATTACATGTGCACACGGATCAGCTTAAAACATCGAACGTCGCCGGACTATCGCGGGGAACAAAGAGTGCGGTCGGCAAAGGTTCCACCAATTAGATTTAATATTCACATGGAACAATTTACCTCATGTTTTAATTTCTGATCTTTGCGTCTTTGACGAATTGTTTTTGGAATTAATAGGCAATTATAATTTTTTTTTAAGAATGATAAAATATAAATATGTTTTTTTAATAAGAATACACATTAAATTTGGGAGTGCACGTGCACATGTGCACTTATTGAGGAACCCACTGGTTACGCTACTGATAAATTAAATGAAAATGAAATGTCTATAACGGTTTCTGGTGTTATTTTTTCCCTTTTGTCTGAAGATCCATCAACCATCGAACGATGCGCAAGTATATATAAAAACACGTAAAACAACTCATCAACAACGGCTACTTTTCATTTCTTTTTTCATTTCTTTACCCGTCTGTTATTTATTTGCGCATCAAGTAGATGAGGTTTTTGTTATTAACATGTAACAGATCGTTTCAACACCGTGTCGAGCAGCAAATCTACATTTTTGAGGTAATTATCTCTACATATCACGTACGATTTCTTCTGGCTGTCAAGTGGGGATTCTCGGCATTTTCCGATTTGAGAAAATTGATGAGAAAGAAATTCTACTATGCGGTTATTAATTAGGAAGAACTTGTTGGCGTTTCTTTCGGGTTTTGATGCCCAACTATGTAGTCTGTCGAGATCCTAAATAAGAAGCGCACGATTCTGAGAATTTTAAACATTAAGAGTTTATATAAGGTAATGACTAAGTAGCTAGAATTTGTCCTTGTTAAAACTAACGGGAATTTCATAAATCTATGTAGTTTTCTAAAATATAATCTGTATTTTTTAAAAGTAATTTGCAAGAATAATGATCATGTAATTATTAGAAATAAGATCTTAAATATCTGATTAATATGTAAAATTTATTTTTGTTTCGCCCTTAACAACATTTAAGGCAGATTACCCAATCACTTTGGAAAATGAAAATGGTCAAGGGCGGGAATGAAATTTTGACCAAAAGAATTGACAACGATCGAAAATCAATAAATAGTTTTGAGATTAACTATAAAAATTTCTGCGTGATGGGTTCGACGTTTCTAAGAGAAGAATCTGTAAATCTAGACTAATGATTTACATATTTCTTCTCTTTAAAAACATGTGCAATAAATATGTAATATGATTGGATTATATCGAGCCTCCTATTATTTTGTCTATTCTTTTTTGCTTAAATTCTTCTAATACTCCACCCGTTTCATTTAATGTGTGCTATATATAATAAATATATTGTGGAAGTTACGGCGAGTACCAATAGAAACTATATCTAGTTTTTCCATAAAAAAACCTGGTTGTAGTGGGTCATTGAATTCTTAGATAAACAACCTGCGCTAAAAGGCAAGTAATTCTCAGGGTACATCGGAAAATGAAAATTGATTATCGGAAATGTATTATAAGGAAAATTCTTGGTAAATAGCTATAATTTTTTGCATTTTCGGTTAACCTATTTGATAATATTTATAGGGGTGGAAAGAGAATTTAATAAATTCTAATGAAAAAATTGCCGGGCTGAAGTGAAGCAGCTTTATTAGACGTTATTTGGTCACTAATACGAGGGACAAGCTGCAATTATTGAGAATATAAAGATTGATACAAGTTTTTAGAATTTTTATTTTAAATATGTTCAAAGTAATTGCCATTTACAATAATGTACTTGACCATTCTCTCCTTCCATAGTTTCGAAGCGTTCAACCAGATGTCCTTAGGGATACTATCAAAAAAACACTTAACGGCGATGTCAATCTCTTTTTCTGACTGGAACCTTTTCCCTCTCAAATGTTTTTTTAGCTCAAAAAATAGCCAGAAGTCACACATCGCCAAATCCGGTGAGTAAGGAGGATGTTCTATAATGTTGACTTTGTTTTCCGCTAAATACTGAACAGTTGACCCTGCTGTATGGGACGACGCGTTATCATGATGTAACATGATCCCCTTTCTGGGCACTTTACTAAACACAGTTCAACATACCATTTAGCGGTAACTGTCTTCTGATCTTCTAATTTAATTGCGGCCACCAAACCGGTACTTCTAAAAAATACTGCATACATAACTTTTTTCATTGCTCGTTGTTTTTTCACCATCGTAGGGGTTTCCTTGTTTTCATGTATCCAGACTCGGCTTTCTTGGCGAGTGGAAACAACAAAAAACGGTATGTACGTTTCATCGCCACTTACAATTTTAGAAATAATTTGATGGCCTCCAGCATTCAACAAATCTAAAGATTGTCGGCAAATTCTAACACGTTCTGCTTTTTGTAAATCTGTCAGATGATGGGGTACAAACCGAGATACAACCTTTTTCCTCTTCCACCATCTTCTTTACCGCAGCAATGTTTTCGGGGTTAATAGCAGTTAAAGGAGGGCCAGCTCCTTTTTTGTGTACCACCGACTTGCAACGTCGCTCAATTCTTTATACCATCTATAAACAGTAGCCAATGATGGTGCGAGATCCCCAAATGCCGATTTTAAACTTTCCTCACACTCATAGGCGCTCAAGCCTTTCTTGAAATCATAGTAAATCATTATCCGAAAGTTCTCTCGTGATAATTCCATTTTTCCGATAACAGAAACTTATTCTATGGACTATTTCTCAGACACTATTCAACCAAATGTCACAAACTAAACTGCAATTTACAGATAAAATAATGCACTATTTAATAAACAACAATTTGTTTTGCACGGGTAACTAGATTTTTCAATTCTCAATCATTGTAGTTTATCGTATCTGTTTCGGTAGATGAGGTGGTCCGTGCAATCAAGAGATTAAGAAATAAATCAACAGCTGGTGAAGATTCTATACCTAGTTTTTTAGTAAGGGATTGCGCTTACATTTTTGCTGCGCCCTTATATAAGATTTTCAATTTGGCTATCAGGACGTCCATCTTTCCCGATGTCTGGAAGATTGCCAGAATTTCGCCAAATTTCAAGAAAGGTGACAGCTCAGACATTCGAAATTACAGGCCTGTAGCAGTTATCTCTACGTTTGCTAAGGTGTTTGAGACGTTGATCTACCAGTGCATCGTCTATGGAGCTAAACCTTTTCTTTCGACTTCACAACACGGATTTATGCCCGGCAGGTCTACCACAACCAATCTAACGCTGATATCCCAGGAAATAGCAAAGAACCTGGATGAGGGTGTCCAGTTGGATGTAATTTATACGGACTTCTCACGTGCGTTTGATTCGATTGATCACCACATTTTATTGGAGAAACTGAGTTTTTTTGGTATTGGCGAGTCATTCCTTGGTTTACTGCGTTCTTATTTGCTAGGTAGGGTGAACTACGTTTATTTTAATGGATACAGGTCCCGTCCTTTTCTCTCTACATCTGGTGTGCCCCAAGGATCGAATTTGGGTCCACTCCTATTCAATATCTATATTGACGACCTCATTAAGTTGATTACTTGTCCCGTGTTGGCTTACGCAGATGATATTAAAATATACAATACCATACGCTCTTCGTCTGACATTACACTTCTGCAGGACAATCTTAATTACATACAGCAATGGTGTTTGCGCAATAATCTTCTCCTGAATACTGATAAGTGTTTTGTTGTGTCATTCTCAAGGAAGATCTGTAGGGTTGAATCCCAATACGTGATTGATAATGTCAGCATTTCGCGACAGTCAACAATTAAAGATTTGGGTGTAACATTCGATGAGAAATTTATACTTTCCAACCATGTCCTATCTATCACGAGTGCAGCCTATAAGTCCCTCGGTTTTATTATTCGGATCTGCAGGGATTTTCATAATATTGATGCAATTAAGACTCTGTACTTTGCTTATGTTGTATCCAAGCTCGAGTACGCAGTTAATGCTTGGTATCCCCTCTACGGTGTGCAGATTGACCTCATAGAACGTGTGCAGCGAAAATTTTTGAAGTACCTCTCATATAGGAGCGACGGGCACTATCCAGCGCGTGGTGTTGATTATGGTGAATTGTTGGAGGCGCACGGCTTCATTTCGTTGGGAGAAAGAAGAAAAAGCATAAGTATGTCCTTTGCACTGAACGTCCTCACAAATAGGATTGACTCACCCGACCTTCTCTCCAGGATGGATGTCCATGTACCGCGTCTCCATTCAAGGCATCACCGGCTCCTCTGGGTCCCGACGGTTCGGACAAATGTTTTATGGAAGGCGCCTCTGGTACACGTAGCGAGAAATTTCAATTTTTTTAATGTAGATTTGCCTTAGCTTCTACGCATTTGTACTTATAATAATTACTTTTGTACCCTTTGTGGATGTAATCTGTTGGGTATTTAATAAATATTATTATTATTATTATTATTATTATTATTATTATTATTATTATTATTATTATTATTATTATTATCCCTCGTATTAGCAATAAGTCTGAATATGTGAACACTAAGGTATTTGAGGGCTGATTTAGTGCAAATTTAAAAAGGACAGGATTGGGTTTATTATGAAAATTTCAACATTGCCAATTGTTGTTCTGTAATTAGACTTGTATCTGTTGGATAAATAAAGATGCTACTGTAATTATTAAAATTCTGTAATTATTATCAATAATGTACCTTGTTATCATCGTAAGGTTGAAAAGTGTTAAGAAGAAAGTGATTACTGTTTAAGCAAATTTTGGTCTGTCTTGAAATGTGTGCATAGAAATACAGTAGATTTGGTATAGACAGCACCAAAGAGTGCGTCACAGTATAACTAACTAAATTAGCAAATTGTAAAATTGCCAAAGTGGAAAAAAGTATATTATATAAGTATTTACCGAAATACACAGAAAAAATAAGTTTAGAGAATGTAACATTTTTAACCACAGTTATTTGAAAATATTCTATATTTCTTTTAATAAATGTATAAATATGTACATGAATTTATTGTAATATTTGAGTATACTGTATAACTTAGAGTTTACTGATGTCACGAAATCACTTAGTTCTGCTGCTGTAGAAGAAATGTTTTTCATTCATTGATTGATTGATTTATTTACTTACAAACAAAGTAGAGTATGTACATGTTTGAAATAGTCACGAAATATATACAAAGTAAAAAAAACACAATATGCACAAGTAAAACTACATCAAAAATATAGACATGTCTATATTTGTGCAAAAGTAAAAGTAACAACAACAAAATACAAGCACCAAAAACATATTAAAATAATGACGTGTCTATATACGTGTAAAAGTAACAACAACAGAATAAACGCAAGCACTAAAAACATATTAAAACTAGCAGTATCTTTCCAAATTCAAGTTCATGAATTCTTGTATGGCATACATTACATTTTCATGAAGTATCCTTTTTATTATATCTTTGAATTAAGGCGTCTTATAGTATCGGGCATTTTGTTAAAAAAAATCAAAACCTGATGATTTGTCGCCATCTGTGTAGTTGTTGAGATCAATGTGAGTTTTGTATCTGTTTGATTTGTGGATTTGTGTAGTCTATGCAACTTGTGTATCTGGTGATCAACTATTGCTCTAATAGCCTGTTTTTGTTGCAAAAATTCTCCTTGCTGTCCCACAACCACCCCACAGGATTATACCATATGTTGCTCTACTGTGAAAGCATCCATAATATGCTACTTTTGCAGCCTCTGCACCTGATATTTGTTTAATCCGTCTCACGTCCCAATGATCACGTGAGTCGTATGCACACAGGCACATATAATCATTAAAGGGTGAATGTCCATAAAATAGTTATTGCCGCAGTATTTGACATAAGAAATTGTGCAGATTTAACGGAAACAGAAACATAAAAGTAAATAAACATCTGAGATCTGTGATACTATTACATTTACCTATTCGCCTAATGTAAACGACCCTTGCCGTCAACCGTCTTTATGCATAGGTTGCCTTAATCACGTTGTGATAACGCACTTTTATTACTGAATCTCTTCGGTGTTTCTAGTATAGTTGATGTTGCAAGAAATCTAGATGTTCATTTCGATATACACGAATTGATATAGTTTTACTTGTGCATATAAAGTTAACGTTTAAAGTGTTATTTTAAAGTTTATTTTAATAAAAATTGAGAAACCATGCTTTTTGGGTTCATTATTCTATTACTAGATGGCGCTGCTACCTAAGGATCAATATTTTGAGATCAAGTTGGCCTTAGTTAGAAATGACAATTAGTCACATCTATAACATCTTAAATGTGACTGATTTGACATTTCAATATCATATCATTTCTATCTTTATACACACTGAGTAGTAATATCTGCAGTTCCTCTTCAGAAACTGATGTTGGTAATATAGGCATCAATACGTGCAACTATCATAAAAAATAATGTGTTAAATAAAATTACTGATATGCGAAACTTAAATCGCCTAAAACTAAACTTAAGAATCTATAAACATTTTCACATGTTATAATCAAAGTAAAAGAAACTCTTCCACATGTATTTCTTCTTATTTTAAAATAGAATATTGGAACTTATAGCCTATCTGCGGACACACAGACTCTAGAATATAAACTCGTTAAGTTTTTCCTAATCCAATATTTAGAAGTATCGCATATCAAACGATTTTATTAAAGTCTGAGAGCTTCACCAATCGATTCAAAACGCATAATTTCCGATCAACGAGTCTCGGACACGTTATAGCGGTATTCGAGGCGGCTTTCGCAATTTCGGGTGATTATACCTACGGTATTCTTGACGAAACAGCTGGTGCATTAATGTCCTCGTCTTTATTTACGTCTGTTTACATATGGGTTATAGGCAGACGCCGTTTCGCAGTTCTTTTTACGCGCTACGACCTGCTTTGTTTCCTATTAGATTAATGGCCCCGAAATGCGTACTATATGCAACGACGGTCGTTTTCTGCCTGTATAGTTTCCATAGAGGCGTGTCTGATAAGTCAGTGGCTCGTATGGAATGTGTTTTATGTGCAAATAAAAAAATGAAACCGTATTGAATGTGTTTCGAAAGATGTATTCTTTCAAATAATCCTGCATACAATATACGGTTTTATGATCTATCATAAGACATAGCCTTTGGAGAAATGATTCTCATTAAGAGGAGCATTTACCTATCGAAAATAATGGCCCCGTAAGGCATCGCCGTTTAACGTTTCTTAAATTTATTTTGTAACTTTGGAATTTCAAATTTGGGTTAGCGATGCAAAAGGCATAAATTTATAATGTCAGGGCCAGTTTTTGTGTTAATTTATTTTCTTTAAAAATGTATGTGTTTTAGAAATAACCACAAAAAGGCATACATTTGATTAATGTCTACTAACTAAGGCTGGTACACAAAAGAAAAAAACAACCTCTACGCGCCAGCTGCACATTTGATGAACGATATAAAGTTGGAAATAGTAAACATTGTCACACACATTTCACGCAAGTGTTTTTCGAAGCTATCCCATCGTCTATCCCCACTTTAGGGTAACTCTACCGGGCCTAGCGAAGACGCAAATCTATCGGAATCGGTCGACTATTGCAGACTTGAATCCGAACGACAGACAGTTTTTGCAATTAGAAAGAAATGCAGTACCTATAATATTGGAGTGTATATAACAGATGAGCAAGTGGAAATCGAATTATTATAAAAAAATCAATAAAACAAAAAACTAAATATGCAAGTGGAATGAAAAAACAAAATACGACATAAGTAATTTTTAGTCTACAATTTTATTTTATTTTGATATTTGTTAATTCGATTTAGTTTAACTAAGAACAGAATACCAATATGCGAATAGATTTCAGAATTTAAGAGAATAGGATTTTGAATAATTTTTGTATAAAAAAATCTGAAAATTCTATAATTTGAAACGCTGTTACGTATAAGAAAGTGGTGGCCACACCTCATTTTTTATAAAAGTTGTATACATAGACATTGACCTTTTTTGGTATTAGGTATGATATTTGAAACGTATTCTAACGATTCATTATAGTTTAACACGTAAAATACTTGTATTTTTAGATTTACAGATAATATATCTTTGTGTTTACAGTAACTGTTTTTTCTTCATTATTCTGTTGAAAATCTTTATGAACTTGCAAGTTTAACTATATCAGTTTATCAAGTTTAAGTTCCGTAAAATTCCTTGATAATTATAATTTCATGTTCTTTTGAAGAATCTAAATGCGAAAAGATTAAATTACTTACTAGATAGGTATAAATAAAATTTTATAAAAAAAAGACAGTCACAGTTTGTTGTAAACACAATGTTGTATTATAAATACAAGTATTTTCTGTGTTAAACTATAGTAAATCATTAGAACACATTTCACACATCATAACTGTCACTAAACAGTCAATTTATGTAGGCACTCTTTATTATAATACTTAGAAATACTCTCTCACTTTCACGCCATATAATTTACACGGGAGAAAAATAACTGTGCGGTTTGTTTGTATTATGAACCACTGTCAATAATGACGTCAAAGAATTTATATCTGAAGAAAAAATGAGGTGTGGCCACCACACGACTTTCTTATACATATGTGCGTTTCAAATTATACAAAAGTTGCTCTAAATTAACTTTCATCTTCTTAAAAAAGTAAACCTGTAAGTGTGTTACTTCGGGTCCGAATTTTCAGTTTTTTTTTTTTTTTTATACAAAAATTATTCAGAATTCTGTGCTTCAATTTTGCGATATATTTGCAAAAAATTGTTACTCGATAAGAGTAAAAGTGTTATTTTCGGTCCGAATTTTGAAATTTTGTTTATACCAAAAATTATTGAAACTCATTTTATACTCTTACTGTATCTGCCTAGAAAGCATAACTTGCGAGATATTCGCAAAAAACTGATTTTCGATAAGAGTGAAACACCTACTTCCGGCAGGAATTAAAAAAAAACTTTTTTAATAAAATTTTTCTCAAATTCAGTTGTGAGTACATATGAATTCTTGTTAAATTTGTTTAAACTTAGTAGTTGACTGGTAATATTCCAATTTTTCACTGAAGTAAACTTCTACTTCCGATATGCCGATTTTACTGAAATTCTAATCAGCTCTCAAGAGGAAGATTATACTTGTAAATATAATGTTTGGTATTGACAGCTTTAGCCGGTTGGACATTATCGTAGATACATGGAGACAGACAGACAGATAGACATTTTTTAAAAAGCACTTTTTCGGTATCAGGGGACATCAAAAATCTCGATTTCGAGCATTTTCATCACAATACTTCCTTATACTACGAATAAGAAAGTAAAAAAATGAGGTGTAGCCACCACATTTTCTTATACGTATGAGCGTTTCAAATCATACAATTTAAAAAATTATTTTATACGAAAATTATTCAAAATCCTATTCTAAGTACTTCCAGTCTCTTAATAAATCTCTACAGAATACATACTTTATGAGATATTTGCAAAAAATGCTACTCGCTAAGAGTAAAAGTATTACTTCCGGTCCGAATTTTGAATTTTCATTTATACAAAAAATATTCCAAATCCAACTCTAAATACTTTTATACTCTTGACAAATATATATAGAATGCATAATTTACGAAATATCTGTAAAAATCGCTATTCGATAAGAGTAAAATTGTTACTTCCGGTCCGATTTTTTTTATACAAAAGGTATTGAAAATTAAGTTCTAAATGCTTTTATACTCGTAACGTACCTGTGCAAATTTTAATATATAGGTACATAAAATGAATCCTCAAATATTTAAATTCTGAAATCTACACAGAGACATTTTTTCAAAACCAGTTTCTTCAAAACGTGGACATCTGCAAAAATCTCGAGGTCGAAAATTTTCATCATCACAATACTTCCTTATACTACGTATAAGAAAGTAATACGGACGTATTCATGTTTTGGTGCCTTTTAAAAAAAGGGTTATAAAAAATTAAAAAAGTGACGAAATTCAAGTGCAAATCTGGCAACTTTACTCAGAAATTGCCTCAAATGTGAGACGTCTGAAACTCTCTTCTTTAAATACATAAATTATATATTTTTTATATATAATTTATTTTTGTTTTAACTTTATATAATATAGTAATCCAGTAATGTGTTCCAAAAAAAATTTGCAGATCTCAAGTTGTATACGTAAATGAAGATATTTCAATAAGTCAAGAAGTTTTAGACGGAGTTCAAGAAACTGAGTCCGTTACATAAATTTAAAGAATTTTATTCCTTATTTTACATTCGCGCTGTATATTGATGAGTATGTGTTTAGTAAGAATTAAAATTACTTAAAATGCACGATTTTAGTGTTTATTTTGTTATGATTCTGTAGCTTAGCGAAAGAATCAAAGATATAAACCAGCATTTATCAACGTTTAACTCTAATGTATCAAAAAGCACCAATGCGTAATTCGGTCTAGGTTTTCTTGAAGAAAGACAGCGCCATTCCACTTTTTTTTAAAATCGTCAGCATAGCCCAAAACATGACAATTAAAATTTGAGATCAATTTTAGGCATGTGTAAAAACACACTATATTGCAATAGAGGCTTACAACTGGCTGACTTCGCCGAAAATATTGAAACCTCTCACGTATCTTTTAAACTACTAAAGAGATAAACTCATCTTCTAATCATCTATATAAAACCCAGCTTCTTATTATAATATAAAATGTTTAGACCTCCTTACATTATATGAATAATAATAAACCGTGATAACATCTAATTAATCATTAATTATTTTATTACAATATATGTGATTATAAGCAACAGAAATTATCCCCAGATGTCTTACTAGCTCCTCTGTTAATGTGTCAATTGGCAGTTTGCTCGCCTTAGATGCAATAAGACTCTCATTAGAGTCTAATTATTGCGACGTATAAATATAGTTTTACTGACCTTAATGACGAATTGAAATTTTGATTTATAGTCCGGACAGAATGTTACGAGTGCAGTGACACTGAACGCGAGAATTATTCGTTTCGTTTTAGACGGATATACGTGCACCTATAGGCAGACACGCATTCTGATGTTGTTGTTAACAACTCGCCGAACCTTTCATAAACCGACGTGTAATGACACGCCTTTCAAGTCTTATGCATGCGAGACGGGAGAAAGGAATAGGAGTAAAGTGCATTTGGGGCTTTAACGACCGCTCGCCTCGACTAGAGTATTTCGCTTGCGCCAATTGACGTTTTATGTGTTTGTGCTAGTCGAAAGTGCTCCCGTTAAAAGTGGTAAAAGTCGGAATGAAATAAATCGACGCAGAACGATAAGATTTTTGGGATTATTCTCGTGCAGACAATAAAATATAATTAGAATTTTACAGAAGTGTGATGAGAGGTTCCTGGCGCAGTTACATACGATGGAAGTTGACGATCTTTCAGGAATTTCGGGCACAAAGAAGATTTTAATTGACATTAAATTTAGATTACATTTACTAAAAGTTATTTCATCGCGGTATTACCAGAAGATAACGACCAAAGAGAAGCGACAAAGTTGTTAAAACCGAGTCCCTGTTTCTTCGGTAGGCAGGGCTTGCGTGGTTGTTTGGCGTCGTCATTGCCGCGTAATCCTCTGTCTAGCCAAACATCTGGCATATTATTCAACATAATGAGCAACAATAGTTACTCTCATCTTTATTGAGAGTCTCCCATAAATTATTTCACTATAAGTTTTATTTATGAAATATTACTCTAACATATACGTTTCGGTCGATACACCATTATCAAAGAGATATATACATCTAACAGTCGTTTTCTTTTGCTTTTCCGCTTTTGTCAATTGCGTTTCATTATTTGTCAAATAACTTTGTCTTTACAACAATTGCGTTTCTTGTTTATATGTAGGTACGAATACCTCTACCATTTTATAAAAAATGTAAGTGAGAAATGTATTTTGTATTTAGATACAAAAACAGTATATCATCTATGTAATATAAACATAATTTACTTCAAAATTTAATTTCTTTGTAAACAGTTGTGAATGTCTCCATGTGTTGAACATAATTGAAACAATTTTGTGGACTTATATGCTCAGATGCATTGTGTACTGCCTCATATAATTCACTTTCACTCGTTGACTGTGTTCTTTTTATTTTCTGCTTCCACTGGTCGAATAACTCTCCTATTGGATTTAGAAAAGGGCCATAAGCAGGACGAAACACTGGAAAATGACTATTACCTCTAAGGAGGGCCAAGACTTTCTCATTTCTATGTAGAAAAGCGCAGTATTTAAAACAAATACAAGGAATTTACGTTCATTGCAGCGGCATTAGAATAATTGCGCCCTCTTAATTGTGTTTTTATGTTTGATGCTCCGGCATTTGTCACAGATCTATCGTATGAAACACGAGAACGTATTTGTATTCCGTATTCGTCAATAAAGAACATTTTTTCACTTTCCAACATCATTCTGTTATCCGGTGTATTTCTTCTTTCAGGAACAAATGGCACTTCTTTAACAGTGCTCTATTAATCGTGATATTTGTTGAAAAAGTGGCCATTGGTTTAAGCACTTTTCTTGCAACTGGCGGAGGGTTAAAGAACAATCGAGGTCAACAATCTAGTCACTCGCAAATCTGTTCTTTTTAAGCATTTAATAATTTTTGTTGCCGATCTCCTGCACTTATTTTTGCAGTATTATTAGTTCTTCCATATGTTGCATAAATTTTACTTTCTTATACGTAGTATAAGGAAGTATTGTGATGATGAAAATTTTTAACTTCGAGATTTTTGCAGATGTCCACGTTTTGAAGTCCCCTGATACCGAAAAAGTGGTTTTTAAAAAATGTCTCTCTCTCTCTCTCTCTCTCTCTCTCTCTCTCTCTCTCTCTCTCTCTCTCTCTCTCTCTCTCTCTCTCTCTGTGTGTGTGTGTGTGTGTGTGTGTGTGTGTGTGTGTGTGTGTGACCACGATAGCGGTCAAACCGCTGTAGATATCAATTCCAAATTTTGTATTTACGTCTATAATCTCCCTCTTGAGATCTGATTAGTTTTTCAGTAAAATCGGTAGACCGGAAGTAGCAGTTTACTTCAGCGTAAAAATCGAATTTTTTCAACTACTAAGTTTAAACAAATTTATAAAGATTTCATATGTACTTAAAACTAAAATTGAGAACAATTTTATTTAAAAAGTTTTTCGATTTCCGACCGGAAGTAGATGTTTTACTCTTATCGAAAATCAGTTTTTTGCGAATAGTCGTGCTTTTTAGACAAGTACGTTACGGGTATAAAAGTATTTAAAACATAATTTTCAATATCTTTTGTATAAAAAAAATTTCAAAATTCAGACCGGAAGTACCACTTTGTACTCTTATCGAATAGCGATTTTTTGCAAATATGTCGTAAGTTATGCATTTTGTATATATTTATCAAGAGTAGTAGTTTTTTGATAATATCTTGCAAAGTATGCATTCTATAGAGATTTATTAAAAGAATAAAAGTACTTAGAAAAGGATTTTGAATAATTTTTGATTAAAAAAATTCTTAAAATTCTATAATTTGAAACGCTCATACGTATAAGAAAGTCGTGTGGTGGTCACACCTCATTTTTTTATCCGTATCCAGCAGAACTCCAAATTGTTGCCCAACTAAGATTCTTCACCGTTATTCAAAGAATTAATGCTTAATTCACGTACTTCATTGGTTATCTTACTATTATTCCTTCTCGGACGATTATTGATATTGTTTTCAATTGTAATAATGCAAATATTTATGCACGTGAAATTAAATTGACAAATAAGGAAAACCATTTGACAAAAACGGAATTTATTTGAAAAAGAAAGCCTACTGTATAAAATAATTGGAAAGTCATTTGACAAATAGCGAAACGCAAATGACAAAAGCGGAAAAGCAAAAGAAAATGACTGTAAAGTCTATTACTATTGTACTTATATGTCTATCTGTGGGGTGATGGTAGGTTATATATGACAGTGTCTATGAAGGGTGTGTTGAGAATATCTAGTTGTGTGTTGGTGACTAATGTATCTTGTTTCTTAGCTAATTTGATTTCTTGATCTTTTACTTTTTGTAACATTATGTATTAATTTACAAGCTAACTATATCGGCGAAATATGTAGTTGTATTCTATGCAGTGTTCGGCAAAGCCTGTGTTTTTCTCATATATAGTATTGACTTTTTATGTTCTTTAAAGCGGTTTTATATGGCTCGCCGACATTGTCCGATAGGCTTCACAGTCTTTACATTTCAACGTATATGTACCTATTGGTTCATGTTATCTGTTTCATCTTTGTTGTTGCTAATCATTATTCCTAAATTTATTTTGTTTACCCAAATTATGCTAACGTCTAATCGTCTTACTATTTGTTTATATTGTTGGTGTCTTACTATTTCTTTCATTCAAAATTGTTTCGCCAAGAATGTCTGCAACCACAGTAGACGCATTATTATTACACATTAGGACTAAATTATTATACTGAGTGTTATAAATAGAGGTAAAATAACAAAACTGCATGTAGATACAAAAGCATATTGATTAAGCGCCATACTGGCCCAATTTAATCCGAGCACTCAGAATCAGAAATTATTGCGTATGCCACCCGAGCTCTAACCAAAATGGAACGGCGATACAGCCAGATAGAAAAAGAAACACTAGCAGTAACATATAGATATACTTTTTACTCATCACAAGCCACTTGTGCACATACTTCAAAAACCAACTCATCACCTAGTTTAAAAATCGAGTGACTATGTCTAAGAATGCAATATATACTTTCTCAGTAAAACACCAAAAAGGAGAAACCAATCTATCAGACTATTTGTCGCGATATTCAACCTGGACAAAAATCCCAGAATAGATAAAATTCAGCAGTATGTAAACTGCATCGTTAGCAATTATACATATGCCCCAATAACACTAAAAAAGTAAATGAAGAAACAGGAATAGACGATACGTTGCAACTACTTGGTACACTATCACTAAGAATCAGAAACATGTGGAACGAAAACAAGTTAGCTTAATAGAAAAGCGTAAGAGAAGAAATTACAGAACACAAAGAGTGCTATTAAAACGCCGCAGGATAATCACACCAACAACACTTCAAGAGAGAGCGATGAAACTTAAGCACATGAAGGAATCTAGGAATATCAAAAGGTAAAGAACCCAAACATGAATGAAAAAGTCGAGAAACTAATAAAACACTGTCCAGCTTGCCAAGCAACAATACCAACATACCACAGAGAACTTATCACCACAGCAACATTTCCAATAACACGATTCGGACAATTAGACTATAGACTTTGCAGAACCTTTTTCGAATGGAAAATACATTATACTAATCATAGACGAACATTCCAGATTCCCATTCGTAGAGATAGTAACATCTACTAGCTTTGAAGCTACGGAAAATATGCTATCGAAGATATTTTCACCATTTGGTCTAGCGAATAGGATAAAGAATGATAATGGACCACCCTTCAACAGCCATCAATTTTCAGCATACCTAAACACCCACAGAATAAAACACATGAAGATTACCCCAATGTGGCCAGAAGCAAACGGTGTAGTAGAAAAATTCGTCGGGAAAACTCAACAGATCACTGATATGTGCACATTTAGAGACCAACAACTTTAGTTCTCAGCTATAACACATTCTATCCACGTACAGAAGTGCACCACACCAATCAACAGGGCATCCCCCGTTCAATTTAATGTATGGACGCAAAGTCAACATACACATACCTAGCGGAAACACAGAAAGCTCACAAAGCAGAAGAGATAAGGAGAAAAGCAGAAGACAAAATGTGAAAGCAAGTCAAAACGCAGAACAAAACCACTCAACATCAAAATCAAAGACCTAATACTATGCAAACAGTAAAAAAAAAGAGCTCCTTAACTCCAGCATATGATCTCGTGCCTTACGAAATAATAAAAATCGAAGGTACCACAATCACAGCTAAAAGACACCACCAACACAATAACAAGAAATGAATGCCTCAGTCGTTAAGATATTCGACACATCAAACACAGATACCCCTTCCCGACATCCTTTACCAACCAAGCATAAATGATCAACAAAGATAACAAGATAGAGACTCTCCACACCCAGCCGCAACATGAGTATCATTCAATGTTGTTGTCAACACAAGATCCATAACTCGAAGACGAGCACAAATATGCAGAAGTACCACTCCCACCAAAGCGTACTAGAAGAAAACCAACCTACCTAGAAGACTACACAAAATTTCAAAGCAAGGGAAGAAATGCAATCTAAGCACGTCGTAAACACATCCATATCTTAAAACGACACGTAAACAGTTATTATGATTACACGTTAGAACTATATTATTATATTGAGTGTTATAAATAGAGGTGAATTAACAAAACTGCATTTTTATTTGTATCAAAACACTATATTACCCTCCAAAAAATATGGACCCAAAATTCTGTCTACCACTGTCCTCCCAACCACCCAAACGTTGACTTTTTCTTGTGGATTCTACGTGTGATTTTGTCCCATCTAGTAGAGATTTTTGAGGGCCCAGTTGCGTAAATTTTGACGGTTAACTTCTCCATTAATGGTAAATGTTGCTTCGTCCGATAAAATTATTCCGGTCGCTAAACCGTGTACATTTCCATCATTGTTTCGCAAAACTCTAAGCGGTGATCTGGATCATCTTCATTTAATTCGTGAATCAACCCTAAGCTTATCTGTATGGATGCACTTTTCAATTTTTAAATATTTAATCACCGATATCTGACTTATTCCATTATCCAGAGCAAATTCCCAGATGTTCGATGTGGATTTTTTTGTAGGGTGGAGCCTATCAAGCTAATGCCAAGGGTTATCTTTGGGCATCCAGTCCTGCAAAAGTACTTCAATACCAAAATCCGCACTACACCTTTCACGCATGTGTTGTTTAAATAATTTATTATGCAGTTACTAACAAAATTAACGGCATTATATTACGCCTTTTAGGACTTAAAAAGAGATTGCCATAAAAATTATTAAAAAATGTTTATGTATACGCTGGAACAGTTTCTGTAATCAAAAAATCAAGCATTTCTCACATTTTTTAAACTATTTTTAATCTGTATAGCTTCCACTCAACATTTTAGAAGTTCGACTTTTTGTCAATACAAGCAGCATAAAGTTTAAAACCTTAACAAAATAAAAACATCACGAATAAACACATCATTTAAAAATGACCCGTGTAAACGATCTTATTAACCAAAGTCCGAAACAGTGTGAACCATGAGAAATCATACAAGATAGCAACGAGAAGAAGACTTCGGATAAAAATAAGAACGAAGTCCGGTGGGTATATAAGATGAACGTTTACGTACAAGTTTAAGAAGAAGAGAACAAGTGTGTGTGGTAAGAAGTCGCTGTACGCTTGGACTCACAGACATGAGCATGACTCAGATCCAGCAGCGAGTGCATTTGATTATTGGACCACCGTGATCGTCGGAGAAGTGATTAGAGTTTAATAAAGCAAAATAATATTAACTAAAGGAAGCCGGCATGAAATCGTATGCTTCTATGTATATATTCATATTATACCTTGATGAAAGTAAATAATTGCGGATATGTGTTGGTTTTCTGCGGCGACCTTTCTGTGCATGCTGACTAGGCGAAATTATGTATGTACATATATTTTTGTACAGTTTAATAAGGGTCATACTGTTCACAGTCACTGCATTACTACGTGTGGGAACAAGTGAATATCTGAGAAATTATGTTTTGAATACCAAACAAGATTTTATTACGATATATGGTAACTAATAATTCATTAAATACGTTTGTATGTTAGACCTTTAAACAATTTCATTTTTTAAGGGTGGAGGGGGGTTACTTGATCGGCATATGCCACAAAATGGTCAGTTTCCATGCGTAAGATCGCATAAATTACGGCATTCGAAAAAGACACTACATGAACGAAATAACCATTATTTGTTATATTGACTTACGATACAAATTTGCAATTATATTAAAAACTAGGTAAAATACAGCACTAAGTGGATCACTGCTAACAGCACCACGTACACTGAAGAGGCCTTAAAGGCCGAAACACATATCTGTGCGTTCGCTGTTGGTAATGACACCTAAGTGTATGCTGTGTATCCCAACTCGTACATATGTGCATATACGTTTCCGTATAAATGTATACCAAGTGCTTGCTGGCATGCTGCGGATGGCATTTACTGTGTGATAAAACGACGACACCGAGAGTTTGTATGAATTAGTACGAGAAAGCAATATACAAACTGTTCTATTGGTCGAGTGTAGTGAGGCTAGACTGACTCGCGTTTAGGATAGCAGCTGTACTTGCGCATTTCATTTGATTTTGTTTTAACGGTCGGTGTTTAGTCGGCTAGCAAGCACATTTTTAAATCGCGTTTCGTCCATCTAATTTAGAACAATCTTTCAGAATTTTAGTTTGTTTCCTTTTCTATTTTACAATACTACGAAATTATTTACTTTTTATATTAATAAGAGTTTTGCTATTGTTACGTTTCCGTTTTGTATATCAGCTATATTCTTATCTTTGATATTTTAAGAAAAAAAATATTATTTATTTTTTTTCTTAAAATTTTAGAATTGATGATCATTTCTTTTATTTATTCATACAATTTGGAAAACTGTGATGAAATCCATTACTAAAATTGTTAACTGCGATTATTTGATGCTTCAACAAGTTTCTACTTATAAATTATCCAGGTATTGATTTTTTATTGATTAATATTATTTCCATTTTCTTTAAAGCAGTACAGTAAATGACTTTATTCTTGGTTAAAGAATTTGTTATTAACAGTAACAGTAGCAATTTTCACGGACTAACGCAGTAATGATTTCTGCGGTGTCGACTTTAACGTAGCTCTTATGTTAGTAACAGAGGCTAACCCCCTTATTCTTCCACTTATAGTCGACCAGCTTGTCTAGTAAATTCATCCGCAGGTAGACCGCGTGCACACTGTACTGTATATGTATACTTGCGATAGTATTATCCGTTAATGTACGTTACACATTCAATTATCAAGTATTTTATATCCCGTTTGCAATTTCGAGAACCCTAAGAGTTAAGTTTACTCTTAGCTCATATCTTATCAAATCACCAAAGGAATGTATCGAATTATCACCCTGTATATATATAGTAAAATCTGACTTACCCATTTCTCATCATCCGTGATGTCTTCTTCCTTCCCAACACTATCGATAACGTCATCTTCATCATAATCTGGATCTTGGTAATAACTATTCCAAAGACGCGATCTTCTGCTACTCTCTGTTGTCGGTTTCATTTTCTGCGACGGATTCAACCTGTGCATCACACCGTCCAACTTGGGATATCTCGAACTGTAACCGCTGTGCCTGATATGATGCGATGGACGCGACGTTGTAGTCGTTGACGTTGTCGTGGTGGTCGTCGTGCCATGATAATGATTGTTCCTGTACCACGACGCCGACGCACTACCGTAAAACCTATTGTGCCACAGAGAGTTCTTCTGATCCAATTTGAAGTTGTTGTAACGTTGGTAAGCCCGGCACGACTCACACGCTATGTACACCAGAAGTATTATTTTTAGTACTGTCATTTTTATTGCATGTCCACTTGGCCGGTCACTTATAGCAGGATTGTCATCTAGGTATTATCATCATGTTTGCCTCCTGTCAGAAAAAGAAAATATATAATTCGCACATGCCGTAAATCGATCTTTCCGAAAAAAATTTTTTGTTTAATTTTATAAACAAATTTACATATCTATTTCAGGATTAGTTAATTTTCTAATAACTTTCTGTTAATTAGTTTATTGTTACCAACAATTGAATGAACGGTAGAAAATAATACTGCTAGGCACTAAATTTTGGTAAAGAATCTTACGGTTCTTGAAGGAATTGAAATCGTGTTGATAAAAAATGCTGAAATATTGTTTTATCAAATGACTAAGATAATAATCCTTTAGTGGTTGACCAGCTCTTAATGAACTTAAACAATACAGAAACTAAAACACTTCTATAATATAGATATTATCTTCATCAGTTAATTAAAACATTAAAATATTTGTAGTCAATATTTTAACACTTGATTTACGGAACCCATCAATATGACAGATTTAAAATTTCATGATTTATTAAATAAAAAAAAGATATAAATTTCATCAAAATGATTTTTTGATTTATTGATACGAAAATCTACGCTAATTCATTCTCCGTTAGACACCAACATTTCAAATATCAGGTATGTGGTGTATCCGTCAAATTGGCGAGTTTACTAATTTCTCAGTAAATAAAAAATAAAAATATTTTATAAGCCAAATATAAATTTTATTCGTTCATTCATAACATAATAACATATAACATAACAATTTGAGTAAATACAAATTCCCTCAATAAACTACTTTGTTTTTGTTTTGTAATTCTCATTCTGTATATTTATTCAATACGAGTTCGGGGAAATCCCTAACATGAAGTACAGGTACTCGTCTTAAATGAAATGGCGCAAAAAGTATCACCCTATTCGACGACGCTAAAACTTTTTCATTAGGCGCTTAATTTAATTTTTTTTTTTTTACATTTGATAGATGACAGTTACGAAATTTATTGTGTTGCAAAATGGAGATGTATACGCTACCAGAACGCGAAATACTTGTTTGAGTGTGTTTGCGGAATAATTCGTCAGTGCATTTAACTCAACGAGAATTTTGGAACAAATATTCGAACCGTATGGCGTCTACTGCTCAAACAATGCGGGTAGTTTCTGTTGACGTCACAATTATCCTTGGTCAAGATTCACAATCCAAACAATCCGAATACTTCTTCGCGTGTAAGGTATATGGAATTAAAGAAGAGACTATTTCAAAGTATTTTTTATAAAAGTTGTGTAAATAGATTGACCCTTTTGTATTCTAACGATTGATTATAGTTCAACACATAAAATACTTGTATTTTTAGATTTATAGACAATATATCTTTGTGTTTACAATAAAAGTGACTGTTTTTTCTTCATTATTCTGTTTTCTTTACTATTCTGTATTAATCTTTATACACTTGCAAGGTTAAATATATTAATATTACAAAGCAATATACTTCGAGGAAAGAAACAATATTTAAATTGTATCCAGTATTGAAAGTTTTTAAGAAAGGTTTTACATATACAAGTTCAGTAAAATTCTTTGATAATTATAATTCCACGTTTTTTGTAGAATATAAGTGTGAAAAGATTATTACTAGGTAGGAATAAATAACATATTTCAGAAAAAACAGCCACAGTTTGTTGTAAACACAATGTTGCATTGTCTGTAAATCTGAAAATACAAGTATTTTCTGTGTTAAACTATAGTAAATCATTAGAACACATTTCACACACCATACCTATCACTGAAAAAGTCAATTTATGTAGGCACTCTTTATTAAAATACTTAGAACTACTCTCTTATTTTCACACCATATAATTTACACGGGAGAAAAATGACTATGCGGTTTGTTAGATTATGAACCTTGGCCATTCTCAATAATGACGCGGAGAATTGTCGCGCAATCGACGTCTGTCGGCTCGGCTTGAAAAGACTGGGTCAATCCGAGATCGGAAATCACTTCGACGGCCTCGAACAAGCCGGTCATTTGAGAACATTCATGCTGTGAAGGATAGTTCCGAGATGGAGCCATCAACATCAACGTGAAAATACGCAACGCAATTGGCCATTTCTCGGTGGTCCCTTCATAGAATTTTCACCAAAGATTTGAAGATGTTTCCGTACAAAATTCAGATGGTTCAACAGCTGCTGCCAGCCAACCGTCAAACCCGTGTCGCATATAGTCAGAGGTTGTTGCAGCTGATTGACGAAATGCCTGATTTTTCGAGAAATTGATGATGAGCGACGAGGCGCATTTCCACCTCTCTGGACATGTAAACAAACAAAATATACCCGGTTTTGGGCAACCGACAATCCTCATATTCTTCATGAGACACCAGTCCATCTACAAAAAATGACCGTATGGTGCGCTGTTTAGTCAGAACATGTAATTGGGTCATACTTTTTTTAAAACGCGGTAACTATCACTGGCGAACAAGTTCTTGATACCGAAACTGGATGAGTTGGAGTTGGATAATATGTGGTTCCAGCAAGACGATGCTACCGCCCACATAGCGCGCGAAACCATAGAGATTTTGAGGAACACTTTTCTAGGCAGTTTGATTTCTCGATTTGGGGATTTTGATTGGCCAGCGAGATCGCCCGAACTGACGGCTACAGACTGCTTTCTACGGGGTTACTTAAAGAAGCTGATTTACGTAAACAAGCCGCAGACCCTCCAAGCCCTCAAGACAACATTCGCCAAGAAATCGACAATCTAACACCAGAATTATTGACGAACGTTGTGCAAAATTCCATAAAAAGAGCCAGAATTTGCATCAACTATGGTGGCGGCCACCTATCAAATATCCTTTTCGAAACATATGCCGTAAAAAAAGTTTTTTAATTATTTTTGGATTTACAGGAAAAGAAAATCGGATGATACATTTTACGCTATCGTGTACTTTATTTTTCTGTAATATATTTCATTCGGTATATTGTTAATACAGGGATTGGAGCGGCTGCAACTTGATTTTGTGAGCATAGGTTTCACTAAAATGATATCATAAAATTTCTAGGATGAATATGGCATTGAAATAGAAAACATATTGCTGTGACCTCCACATTATTGAAATAATATTATTAAGAATTAGTTTAGTTATTGAAAAAGAACATTAATTTTATTTCAAAATCGTTTATTTTAAGATTTAAGCATTCGTTGAAACAAGTAATAGTAAGTAGAATAAGTTGCCTACATTTAAGGAGTCACTGATGTACCAAAATAAACATGAATTGTTGATACACACTATACAAATAAATGAGAATTTAAATATAAATATATAATAATAATAATATTACTTAAGATATAGTAAATACCTCGAACTTATATCTATGAACAGAAAGAAGGATATAAATCAAAACATTTTCAGTCGAGATATCAGATCGTAATGTTTTATGTAAACAGTAACTGTATAAATTAAAAATACATTTATTAAATCCTGTATGCATAACACAAGGGCTTCAAAGACTATGGAAATGGTGATGTGTGGTTTAAAAACCTGCAAGAGAAAAATGCAGTGTCAATATTGTTAATAGCAGTCTGAAAATCGACGTGTTACTTGAGAAAATATGGTTGAAATGTCCAAGAGAATGTGAGGCAGACCACCGATCTTTGCAGTGCGAACCCGATAAGAAAAATCTCCGTCGTAAACAACGCTTTTCATGTGCTACCAGAACAAACAATTTCTAAAAATAATTTGAATAAATGTTAGTACACCATAAGAAGAGATATACAACAAATGATGAAAAAGCAAGGCAGTCAAATACGAATACAATGAGGGACTATATTAAGAAGAAAGAAAAGATATACCTACCGAAGACGAAATATAGCAAGTTTGTGAAAAACTTTTAATAACAAACAATTCAAGGTGCCGCCATTAGTGTATAAACTGTCAAAGACGATATGCGTGTTGGTGTGAATATGACAACTTGAAGAAAACAGACAAGAAAGATTTTATCACAAACGTTTCAAGAAATCAATGCCAACCTAAAATTTAGTTTGACAAGAGGGGCGCTACAAATTGCCGATAGCAATTGTTTTTTTTTATATAAATGAAAAACAAGAATCGACTTGTTGGATTCCAAGTTTATAATTTGAGCTGTAAAGACGCGAATTTTTGATTTGAATATAGCGAAAGTGAGAGTAGGGTCTTTATGCACTACACATAAGCTCACGATTTCATAATAGGTATTAAAGACTAGAGTTCAATATTAATTTAGTTTTCTTGTTAAATAATTTTATTCAATTAATTTTTCTTTTCTTATTACTAATTTTTAAAATGGAAGATATCAATAAGGTAGAATTCGATAAAATATATGATGATATGTGAAAATATTTGCTTTTAGTAAATCGTTGAGCATCATTAATTAGATGAATATTATCTTGTTTATAATAGTAACCCATTTTCAAAATAATAAAAGGATAGTTAATGGTGTTAGACGTGCTAAAGGTACTATGTGAAAATATTTGCCTTTAGTAACTCGTTAGGCATCATTAATTATTATATAGTCATTCCAATTTAGTAATTCAAATAAATGTTTTCTTTTCTCATTATTTTGTAAAACAAAATATATAGATACAGTGTGACAATGTTTACGATTGACATCTTTATAAATATAAATATAATTTTTAATAAGAGATTTAGACCTTTCGTTTAATTTTTGACCTTATCCCAAAGAAAAACTAAATAAGAGATGTACCAGAACAAAAGAAGCAAATCACTGCAAGAACTCATAAGAACTTTTAGAATATTATGCTGTTAAGGAAAAAGCTTATTAATAGACTATAATAATTTTATCATAAATCAGCATACATTTAAATTATTGAGTCTACAGCAATATGTCTGAACTTAAGCCATATTATCACACTCGTAACACAATGTTAACTTTTGAATTATTTTGACAGTGTCATAGTGACATCAATAAATATGTCATTTGATTTAAAGATACAATAAAACAACAAGGTCAGCTAGTATTCAAGATTTTATTTAAAAAAAAAAAAGCGAAATTATAGCAACTGTTGAAACTGTTGTCCATTATTTTCAATTCCCAATTTTATACGCCTTCTCATGCTGTTAAAGGCATTTTGCAGTATTGCGGGCGTTATTAATGCGCATTCTTCAATAATTCTTTGCTGCAGAGCTTGCATATTAGCCACCGGAATTTTAAATATTCTATTCTTTAGGTGAGGAAACACGAAAAATTCCATAATTGTCAAACAAGGGGATCGTGGTGGAAATTCAACTTCCGTATGTAAGCTTATAATCCGATCGTCAAAAAAGTCAGGAAGAAAAGCAATATTTTCTTGTATTGTGTGTGCCGGTGCACCATCTTGCTGGAGGTAACCATACTGTAATTCATTTTCATGCAGCTGTTCAATAAATTTATTCAAAATGTTTCTCTACCTCACAGCATTATTAATTGTAAAATTTTAAAAGAATAGGTCCAAGAATTCTGCGACGAGAAACAGCTAACCAAATACCAAGTTTCGCAGAATGCTGAAACGATTCAACAAAAAAATTCATGTCACTATGATTTTCACTACTCCACACCCGAGTATTTTGGGAATTGACATGCCACGAAAGATAAAACACACTTCATCAGAGAAAATTTTCAAATTTAGCAGATCATTATCTTGCATCAAATTATTTGCAAACCACTGGCAGTAAGCAAGACGTTTAGGGTAGTCTACCGGCAAAATAGCCTGGTGTGGTTGCATCTTATACGGATTCATGTGAAAGTTTTTCTTTACAATTTTCTGGCATGTTCCATACGAAAGTCCAATCTCTTGACAAAGGCCTTTCAAAAGTCTTGTGGTTTCAATTTCCATACGTTGATCAACATCATCCATTCTTCCATACGAACAGTTGGTCCACCAGTACGTGAATTATGACCTACAGAACCAGTCTCACGAAAAACACCAACACAATTGGGAAGGTAATTATAAAAAAATTTGGGAATTACAGGTAACTCTGGGAAATGCTCTCTGAAATCATCCAAATATGCACGCTGGCTGTACACCCAAATTCCATCAATTCGCACTCCAGTTCGAAACTAGGTTTCAATCATATCGTTCATGCAACTTCAATATGCCGCAAGCCACAGAGTGGTAATTTTCCAGGAGGCTATTAAAACTTCATCATTTCAGTTTTATTCATAATTAAGGTGTACTGTTTTGCAAGTTAAAGCATATTGGCATCCCCTTTACATCTGTAAAACTAAAATATACTAAAGTTGGACAGGAAAAAAATGTGGCTTGCGACATTTTAAATTCTGGAAAATGCAAAATTTGTTGGTTACAACTTATTGCCAATAGGTGAAAATTAAATAATAGATAATATTTCTTTTAGAATAAAAAAAAATATTATATTAAGTATTATTAAAAATTAAACTTTAGTTTTCTTATTTCAATCGTGAGGCAAAGATTCATAAAAAGGTTGGCAGTAACAGTTTCAGTTATTGCAAATGCCCATACTTTACTGCAGAAATTCTTCTTGGTTCAGTATGTAATTTGGGCCAATCAGGAGAATTTTTAATGGGTTTCATACGTTGAGGTAATAACGTCCATGGTTTCTGAAAGTCAGTTTTGTACCAAATTTCTTCTTGAGGAATATACTTGAGGCCTCTAATATCGGTAACTTTCTGTGCACCAGGACGAATGCTGTTTCTCCTGGAAGCAAAACGTATGAGATGCAAAGCTATTTTACGAAGAAGATTGAACTAGGTACCTTTGTAGGGATGGTACTGAATAGTTGGTAAATGCACTAAAATCCATCCACGTTCCTTCGTATGGAAATGGTTTCTTTCGTGCTTCTATGGTGGCTGTGGAGTAGTTGCTGGGAAGGTGAATAGGCCTGTTCTTCAATTTCCTTTCAATTTGGCTGTGAACGGAGTGACACTCCATTTGAGTATGACCCCGTTCTAAAAAATTTTGGATAATTGTTTGTCTACTATTGATAAAGCAGTCTAACAGAGCATTTGCTATAATACAGTTACGATTTTGATATGTGCATCCGTCGCTGTATATAATTACCTCATTGTCATTGGCACAATGTGTCTTGAGGTAGTTTAAAATGAGGAAGGCAAATGTAGATGTTGTTAAGTCAGTGTCAATTTCAGTAAACCAATAGCACTTACAATGCTTGGATGCTAGGTTATAAACTGTAAAATTGTGGCTGGTTAATTTGGTTTTCAAGTAACATGCATTTGCCTGAATGGATGGAGAAATTTTTACGGCTTGCGGATCCATTGTAAGAACGGTAACTAAATTTTCTTCAACCGAAGTTTTGTCACTTTGCTTCTCTTTTCTTGTCAATTCTTTTTTTAAAACATGTTCATTCCAATTTTGGTCTGTAAGGTTTCCTACTTCGTGCAAAGCACAAGTATCACATTGATCTTTTTTTAAAGTGTACAAAGACAAAATTTTTTCACGAAATTCAGATGTGAATTTTGTTGTGCTTACTGGCTTTGCAGTTAAAGGTTCCTCCTCCTCTATTCTTTTAAGATAGATGTTATACAGTTGAGTTAGAGATTCAATTGACTTTCTTTTTGGAAGTGCAGCTTCTTGGGATTGGTACGTAGCATTTGTACTTTTCAAAACCCATTCCCGGACAGATCGTTCACCTAAACCTAGAGTCGATAGACACATCGCCTTGCACACAGGATACTGATTGTTATTTATTTTCAGGCGATACAAAAAACTATGGGACCTTCTAGAGTTTGGTTCACTTGTATAGCGTCTTTTGGGTTCTGTTTTGACAACATTATTGACAACGTATATTCATCTTTGATCCCAGACAAATCTGACCAAAACATTTCGAATAATAACTTTCTTTCGTCTTCGATAATATCAGAACACATTCGTAAGCTACTGCGTTTGCATTCTGCAGATTCGCAACGTTTACCCATTTTTCTTTCACCCCTATGTTGATTCTGCCTTACAGTATTACCCACCCTAGTAAAGCCTAAGTAGCTTTTCCCATCATCCTAAGTTTTTTGTTCAAGTTTCTTTTTCATTTAGTTTTATCGGCACGTTTTCGTTTCTTGGTATTCTCTGTTTCATTTTCCTCATTGTTCATTGCATCATCTCTATGTCTATTATTATCATTATTAGCACCACCTGTATCATTAGAGTTATCTACTCTATCAACCGCTCCTCCGCTTTCTGAACTGTCACTCCTTTCATTTTCTGCCCCATTTTCACCTTCCAAGTCACTTTCCCAGTTACTCGCGATTTCACTTTGTACATCAATCTCAGTTTCTACTTGTTTTTCAATATCATGATCTTCTTCTTTACCCTGAATCATTTCTGCAGAAGCAACATCTTGGTGTATATTTCGGCTTTCATTATTACCTCCATTTCCTGTTTGCTCATTAATTATCATGTTATGGGTAACTCCTTCAATATCTTGCGTATTTGATATCTGTGATCTGTTTACAACCTCCCAGTTATTATTATCTTCATGTTCATCTATATGGGTACGTACGTCGATAACCATGATCGTATTATCAAATTTTTCTAGTGGAGATTCACCGAATGCGCTTATAATATCAGGTGATTCCACCACATAAAAATTATTATTTGAATCAATAGTAATTATATCAGCCACAGCTGTACTACAATTTAGCCCCTCAAGAGACATCTCTACCAATTTTTTCACCCCTTGAAACCATTGTAATATGAAAATTATCAATTTGAAAAATTAAAATCAATCCATAAAACTTGTAAGGAATACAAGACCTTGTAATTGATTAAAAACTTGAAGCTACGTTAAGGTTTGACTCAAATGCAATGTAATGCAATAAAAATAAGAATATGTGCAGAAATACTGGTATGTGACCTGACATAACCTCTAAAATGTGTTTGTGATACTTAACCTACATAATAATTATTTAAAACTGCATTCACCGACCTACCTTGTTAAAAAATGGAAAAAATGCACCTTCACAATTTTTCAATGTTCAAGGAATGCACAACAGTAAAATGCAATACGTCGTAAAAACTAAAAATGCATTAATTTAGCAGTCGCTTGCTGTAGTCAACTGCCAGATTTGAATTTGTTAAAATGTCGCAATGCTCGATTTCTGTGGCTTACGACGTCTTGACACAATGCAATGGGGTTACAACATATTATTTTTGTAGATTACGACATATTGCAGGCGAATGGACAATTATGACCTCTATCCAATGATCCCATAAAGTAAATTTTCAAATTTTTGAGGGTTACGACAAATCACCGTTGCATGAACGATATACGTTTTCCGCATTGTATGGTAAACCATATTTGAATTTATTTAAACTCGATGTTCAAACGTTCAAACTTGCTTTCAGCAGTTCTAACACCATAACTGATGATAATCAATGTCACTGTTAAAATACGTTTCAAAACCGTTTAATTATAATACCTGGATTAAGTTCAGACATATAATTTCTATTTCAATGCATCCTCGTCCTGAAATTGTTATGATATCACGATATTGTTTCAATTTATGTTGTTCCAAAAAAAAAATATTTTCATATATTCGTCAATTGACAGGTTTTAATAAAAATAAGTATTGAATTTTCTCCGTAAATCTAGTGTTATAGAAATGTTCTTTTCAAATGATATTTAATTAAATCGTAAATTTCTACTACGAATTATAACATTCATAAATTTAGAACAGAATCATCAACATGGGCAACCGTGTAAATTAGTTAAAAAATAAAATGCATCGAATTATATCTATTTTTGGTGCGCTTTTAACTAAACATACATGTAAATTTCAAACTCTTTCGGTAATATATTCAACATAATTAGAAGTAGTTTAGTCTACACTCACTGTAATCGTTATAGAAACGTACGATTCAACCTACTTGGAAATGTACACACCATAAATTTACTAAATTCAGTCAATATTTAAAGTGCGCGGCCCATTACGCAATACCGGAAAATAGTTTAATGCAACCGAATTTCATCCGAAACCGAATCTGACCGTTACGCGCAGCGGTGCAACTTTTTCGCGTAAATAAAATCGTTACAAAACTACACGAATGTGGATCAGGATCCAGATTACGACGACGAAAACGACGGGCGTCTGTAAAATGTCGTGCTTTTCGGAAATGCACATATGTATGTTTGTTCAAAATGCACACGGATGTTATTTATAAATTTCTCTTTGATGAAAATACACTTTAATCACATACTTGCTGTGAACGTTTGCTAGTTGAATTCGCAGAGGCCAAATTAACCTAAATTGAAAATGAAAGAATAAAAAAGTCTCAATTTAAATTATCTATGTACGCGTCCAAACCGTGATACCTAGTTAACTTGCATAGGTATTGAATTAATGATAAAGATTCCGCGCGAAGAGTTAGTTTTCATTGAATTTATTTGTGAGTTTCGAAAACTTAATAATTTTCAGTTGGTAAAAATAACGTAAGTATTAAGTATGTTTCTAATTTCTAAGTTAGTATTTTCTATTTTACACTTTAAAACTTTAATTTCATTATATAAATTTCTTCTCTCAAAAATTAATGTAAAATAAAAAGTTCTGGCTTCTGTCTATGGGGATTTTAAATAAAACACAGGGTGTTAAGTTAAATTCATATTTTCTTTCGCAACGTTTCAACATATCTTATGTCTTTATCAAGCTTTGGAATTAGATTAAGAAGATGCGTGTTTTTTCAAAATTCCTAAAAAATGTGTATATTTCTTTAAATTACATTAATGTTAATAGTTAAAATAATAGAATTGTAAAATAAACTTCAAATATATTAAAAAATAAAATAATGATAACTTTAATTTCATTTTTAGATAAAAATGAATAAGTCGGAAGTTTGGGATAGTTTCAAAAAGTTAAGGATAGACAAGGCAATCTGCAATCATTGTTATAAAATGTTGAGCTGCAAAGGATCATCTACGAGCAATCTACATAATCATTTGAAAGCACTTCATAAAATAATTATCGGAAAGAAATCAGAAACGATCGGCGAAGAAGAAACGCCTGCATCTTCTTCTTCTTCAAAAAAACAAACGAATATTTTGAATTTTATGAAAGTGAAAAGGAGTAGTTTAGAAGAAATCATATCAAAACTTGCAGCAATGAATGGATTTTCTATTAATAGCATTACAATTAGCTCATTCATACGAGAGTCTCTTTAACAACAAGGATATTCATTACCAAGAAACAACTCTAGAGTAATGGATCACATTCATGCGTTTTATGACAATGTCAAACGTGAAACTATTACCTATTGAATTAGGTTGATAAAAAAGAATAGGAAAAAATTCTCTATAACTTTAGACGAGTGGACTAGCAAAAGAAATCATAGATATTTAAACATTAATGTTGTACACCACTTGGCAGAAGATTTCAATTTGGGATTAGTGCCAATAGCTGGTTCCTGTGATGGTCAGAGAACATTAGAATAGGTATCTGAAAGGCTACAAAATTTCAACTTGAATGTAGAAACTGACATAGTTGCAGCAACAAATGATGGTGCTGCTGTTACGAAAAAATTTGGCAAATTGTCATCTATAATTAATCAACTATGCTATTCACACGCTATCTACTTAGTAGTTCCTGATGTGTTATATAAATATAGAGAAATGGCTGAAGCTGAAGCCGAAGTAAATGTTTCAAGTGAGGAATCGGAAGATGAAGATGAAGACGAATATAACGTAAAAACCTTATAAATAACAAAGACATTCAATCCAATAAAATAGTCATAACAATGCTTGAAGAATTCAAACTTAATAATTCTAATTCCAATACTAAAGAATAATCTAATACCATTAAATACGCCCTACTAATAAAACTAATAACTCTAAGCCTTAAAAACCCTACAAAATAAATGTAACAAATTGACACTATTACCTAAAGTACTAAATACATCGTTGACTCCACAAATCAATATTTTATTTTAAACTATTTAAGTTAAACCCATACTACGAAATACTCCCTCTCCAAGACTAATGAATTTAAAGGAAATCAATGTAATACCAGTAATAAGTACTCTCGAACATAAGAATATAAATATAGTGAATACACCGCACTAAAAAATGATATTAAAGATAGAAATACCATGAAAACTTTCTTCACCTAACCAATCTATTAATTAATATGATCTCTCCCATTAAATTAAGAGCGTAAATGAACGATTATCTAGCATAGAAATTAATTTGTCTAGTTTTTTTAATAGTTCAGTTTCACAGTTAACAAATGTTATTGATAGTGTTCATAATTTCAAATTAAAAGAGTTATTACCCGGATTTAATGAAAAGATACATAACACAGTAGAATATAAGAAAATTTTAAAAAAGTTATTGCTAATTATCTAATATATGTCACATCTTATACAGCATGTGTCAATTTTCATTAGCCATAGGCGATCATTTCATGCAATACGTGACAACGTGGCACCCCTACTTTCCTCTCCAATGCCAGCGCGACCGATACAAGCTCAAGTTAGCAGTAACTATTGGACCACTGACTTGGGTGTTTGAAATGCGTTCAGAAATAATATTTACGAGTTGCAAGGATTTGTTTTTCTTTTTCCTTTCAGTAAATCGTCAAAACTTTAACGATGAATTTAACATGCAAAGATACGTTCACAAATCCAAAGCAACCCTTTATCTAAATAATTTATGCTTATATGGCATATTGTTCGGAGCTGATCATCTTGAAGGAATTAGATATTTTGTAGTCTGATTTATCTTTGCAATTCTCTTTCGCATTTAATGAATCTAACACATCTTTTCTGTAAAAATTTTATTTCAAAATAATTGCTATATGTGGTTTGACATATAAAAAACAATTTTTAGTAGGTCTCAGATTTCAAACAGTGGCCACTGATTTGTGGCATTCATCTTAGTTTTATCTCTTACACTAATTTTAACTGTGCTGTCCATAGTGTTGAAATGATAATCCTTTGTCTGTGTAGATGTTGATTTTATTTGTAAATTTTGACGTTGTCAGTCATGCAGCCTTTGTAAAAAATAAGTGTAAATGAATCTTTAAAAGATATTTCAACGATATCATCATGTGTATTTTTCCACGATGTGGCAACGTGTGTTACAATTTGTCTTTCATTTGCATTATAAAAGTGTTTTTAGTTGGCCCTAATTACAATGTTTTCCATTTTATAATTGCAGTAACTGATGAAGGAAGTAATAAAGATTTCCGTAACGTTATACAATTTAATTTTCTTGTCTGTAAATTCTGTTTTGTTGTACTAAAAACTATTGCTCATGTTTAATGTAAATATGATAAATATAAGACTGCACCAGCCAATAACAAAGTTTGTTAATATGATTATACCAGGTCTAGTTCCAGGTTCGAGTTATTCCTAAAAATATTATTATTTTAGTTTCATTAATTTTTCGGGAATTTGCATCGAACCAGATTTTTACTTCCTTCAAAGCACTTTTCCGCCTTGTTGCTGATATTGGCTCCAAATTCTCCTCTTACCAATACCGTAGTATCTTCTGCAGATTGTACTACACTTCCTTCGGTCATACTGTATGGCATATCATTTATGTAGATAAGAAAGAAAACTCTGGTCATAATATTAATCTTTGGTGATGATATCACTATTACTGTGCCCAATTCCGAATGCGTAATGATCACTCTTAATGAGCAACATTATCACTCAAAAGTGATATCAACACTGTTACTGCGCCCAGTTATTCATTTAAGCCCAATCCTGCAATGTGCCCCTCACTGCCGATCCCTAATCATAACGTGTTTTTTATTTTTCTTTTGAGATTCGAGATAAGATTTTTCTACTACCTCTACAATCTACTACCTCTACAATAGTCTCCAGACGGTTTTCTAACAAATCAAATTTAAGTTAATACAGTTATATAAACATCCATTCATTATTCAAATTCAATACCATATTTCTTTGTATGTACGTACGCAAGTTAAATTTAAAAATAAAACATTAACAGATAAATCAAATATAACTATTTATTTAACAAAAAAAAACTTAACACAACGTGAACTGTTTCTCAATTATTTTAAACTTGAGCGCTGTGTATTTTGCTAATAAGCTATTATTTTTCTTGAAGCACGTATTTATTTTTATTTCGATTCTGTGTCGAAGAAGAAGATAAGAAAAAAGACAGATTCAACTCTGCAAATTCCGACAATGCATAAACAAGACGCTCTTTTATTTAGGTTAGGTGGAACACGTTCGATTTCGATATATAGGTGTATGTATGTAAAAGGTAGGTCAGTATAAATTCGCATCGTTTTGCTAAACAGTATTGTAAATAAACTCTGATGCATTTGCATATTCCCAGAGCGACTGGAAATCTCTTCGTTGCACGGTGCAAATCAGAAGTCAATGTACGACTTCTCGATGTTTTTTTTTTCTTGGAATAGTTTGCTTAAAAATTAATTACTACTTATACTATACGGGGTGTTGAAAAACTAGCGCAATTTCACAGGAACGTGAAATATCATAACACCTAAGTAAAACATTAAATAAATGAAAAACAAAATTACTTGTGTACTAGTACATACGGCAACACTGTAAATTAAATACAAATATATCAATTCTTTCAAATTGTAAACAAAAGCATTAATAGTATGAAGCGAATACTCCAATAGAAAAAAAAAATTCAAGCATAATAAAATTGTTTAAAGCTGGGGTCAGCCCGCGCTATTTGTTTATAAGGGATCTTGGTACCATTTTAAGGAAAAAAAGTAAACCAAGAACAATGCAATTTACACACAATAAAAGTCACAATACACTCTTGACCTTAAGTTATTTTGAAAATCCTAATGCCATAACTTTTTTCAAAAATCAAAAAAATAGTGAAGTTGGAAGAAACTGAACAAAATTAACCTCATTTATAAAAGGCCCTACGAATCCGAAACCAACATGAATTTTCGCTTTTGGCTTTACCTATAAAAAAAAAACCATCGGCTGGGTGTTTACTTCGAAGAGTTGAGTTTAACATTTTCATAATTTATAGTCACAGACACTGGAACAATGTCGACTGTTGTGGTACTGATAAGGGACAAATGTTGGTCGGTGGGCGTATACTACGAATCTTGAACAGAGAAAATATATGATCCCGGCTCCATCTATGGATTCCCGTTCGCATTAGCTTACAAGGACCCCACCGTTAAGCTTAAATCCTACATTAGTTTGCAAACTCTTTGATAGCAAAGTGAATGAAACACAGTTTTTTAGACAATGCTACTCCCAGCTTAAAGTACCATCCATATGTAAACCCATATATGTTATTTCTTAACTTATGCTATATTTATTTACCTTTCAAATTTACATAAACATACCTGCATCAAAAGAAATCGTCCAGCGTTAAGCCAGAGGATTGGTCATTGATTAAAAATTAATCAGTTCCTCATAATCTGGCCATACTGTGGAGGAGATCTATTCATTTCAAACTGCATATTCTGCCTTTCGAAAATTATGGGTGCTACAGATATTTTTCAAGATTACAAGAATATTTACACCTCGATTTGGAACAATTTTTGTATAAAAAGAATTTCAAAATTTGGACCGGAAGTAACACTATTACTCTTATCGAATAGCAGTTTTTTTTGCAAATTATGCATTCTATACAGATTTATAAGGAGTATAAAAGTATTTAGATTTGGATTTTAAGAAATTTTTGTTTACCTTTTTCGAATTTTCTGAATTTTGAATTTTTGTATAAAAATTGTATAAAAAAATTCATAATTCGAACCGGAAGTAACACTTTTACTCCCAGGTGTATTAAGAAGATAAAAGTTTGTGAAACTACTTATATATTTTGGAAACTAAAAATATTTTTGCTAAACTTCCTTAGATGGCTTTTATTATCAAGATTATTGCTGCAAAGTAATAAGACGAACTGTTGTCAAGATATAGCATTATAGCCGATGACCAAATGTAAAAACCTGATACATTCTCCCAACTTTATATTTCGCTCGTACTTTCTGTTTTTATCTTATATTTAAATTTTCTTAATTATGGTGATGTTTATCTTTTTACATACTCATACTTTTCGTTGTTCTCTCTTCTCTTTATTTATTGTATTAATTTTCCTGTCACGATAATATGTTTCCATATAGCTACTTCTTTTATGTGATTTTACATCCATGATAAATACTTGTTTTCTTTTTGGTATTAATACAAAATCTATTTGAATCAATCTTTTATGATTGGGAAATCTTGTTGGATAATCAAGAAAAAAAAAAGAAAAAGAAGAAAAAATCAGGGAAAAAAGCCCAAATTATAGGCATTGAATGAGGCAATATTTTTAGTCTCCCACGAAAGATGCATTAAATTATTTTCATGTTATATCACCTTTCAGAAAACCAAACTTTCTAATAAAGGTTGTCTTAAAACATTGCTAAGCAAAATGTATTAGCATAAATAGCAAACTACAATGAAAGAAAAAGGTTAATTTTAGGAATGCATAAACAGTTTTCACCATTGAACTAACTAATTATCATTCATCCCTTGTAGACGTTCTATTTTTGGTCAATAGATTTGACGTTGATGGTCGATAAATACAGAAAATTATAGGGCTACGCGGTACGTTATGGAAAACAGTCGCAATTTAAAGTAACACGCGGAGCAATTCTGTTATATTTGAATACAATACTCACACATATTGCTATTTCGTATGGTAATTTTTTGTATAATTATTACTTTTACTCCAGTTTTGCCTTAATTTTTCTCTTGGAATTCATTTATTTCTTTTATTAGGGCTTCTTTTTACATACCTACTTTATGTTTACTAACATTTGATGTAATTAGGTGGCTAGTTAATTTACTGTAGTAAATATGCGAACACATGTCTTACAAAAGCAACATTGTTTTCAACACTTAAGAGTAAGTACAACATTTAAACACACCAGAAAGTAAAAAAACTGTGTTTCTGCGACAGGAAATTCATGTGTAAACAAAGTATTTCTTCCAGTTTAGACTGAACTAATTAAGTAGAAATGATTGACAGCATACTATGTCATTTGCAAAATTAGATATGCAGCAAGATAAAATCAATTTGAATCAATCTTTTCACCACCTGTAATTGCTGGAACATTACGTAAAATTTATTTTTACATTATAAATAAATATTGTGTTGCAATATGTTTGTAAAATTTCATTAAAAATGCATAGGTAGGTACTTACAAAAATAATTTTACGTAAAAATGCGTATATGTTTCAAAATTAACTTTGATTTTAGGCTGTGACCAAATGACGTTATTAATAAATATGACGGTAGCAAGATGAATCTACCTAACTAACTAACTTTGAATTAAATACATATACAGCATGAATTTCTGTGACGTAGATAATTAAATGGCGGGTGTAAGATGGCTGTCGGATGAAATAGTGAGAACCAAAAAAATGTTTGTAAGTAGGGTTTGAAGTTTCGATTTTTTAAAGAAAAAAATAAATTGTTTAGAAACTACTTATTATTATTTTTAATCAAAGCAGATAGAATTAAATAATAAATTACACTGGTCAGCACAGTTTAGTTTTCTTATACACCGATACCTGTCTGTTTATGTCTTTCATCATGCTGATTCTGAATCTGATTTAAAATCTAAACCAACACGTCAGGATTTTGAAATATTTTCTTAAATATTTTTTTCCAAAAATGCATTAAATTTTACAAAAAAACTTTTTTTTCTCGGTTTTTCTTTCGTGAATAGAGACACGTGTCGACATTTTTACCGAGTATGCTTATCTTTTGTAGCCCCCGTTAGGGATAAATTAAAGCCTGATCTGTAATACAAATAAGCTGAAAAAGCATAATCCTAATAGCTCATGAGAAAAACATTAATCGTGTTATGTGCAAGGTAATAATCATTCTCAATATGTCTATGAGGTAGTTTTAATCTTCATTAATAATGTAACCAAAAACACTTGAAATAAAACAAGGTGTTTCAAATTTCCAAAAATTGTATTAACAAAAATACGACTAGTTTCGCACACACTGTGGCTTTTTCAAGTAAATAATTCTAACTAAACTTAGGAGCTATTTGAATTTATATATTTGTTGACATTGGTGGGGGTGGGTTCTTAAATAAATTTAAAAGTGGGGAGTTTGATATTTCTAATTGGTTATTTAATAATAGGTTCGTGTTTTTGAATTTATTGATTTCTAAAACTTCTAAATTATTTAAAAGGACACTTTTATTCTGTGTATGTAATATTTTAAAGTTATCGTCGAAATAAAATATTACATACACAGAATAAAAGTGTCCTTTTAAATAATTTAGAAGTTTTAGAAATCAATAAATTCAAAAACACGAACCTATTATTAAATAACCAATTAGAAATATCAAACTCCCCACTTTTAAATTTATTTAAGAACCCACCCCCACCAATGTCAACAAATATATAAATTCAAATAGCTCCTAAGTTTAGTTAGTATTATTTACTTGATGAAGCCACAGTCTGTGCGAAACTAGTCGTATTTTTGTTAATACAATTTTTGGAAATTTGAAACACCTTGTTTTATTTCAAGTGTTTTTGTGCATTTTATTAAAATGGAATTCCAACAAGTAACAACCAACACTATCACAATGTAACCAAAGCTAGTGTTCTCCTAATATTATTTTGTGTTAGGAGCATCAGCATATATGTAGTAACAATATTGTTTTGAAATAAATGAATATTAAATTACTTGGGAAAATATATATTTACTGCTTCAATTATAGATGTTTATTCTGAATCACAAATGCGTATTATTATTCATTTTCTGCGCCTGCATATAGTGCAGCACTGCATGCAACAAAAACGTTCAACTACACTATAATGTTCGGAAAGTGCAAATCATTCCACCCATTGTAAAATCGATTTTTCCTATTACCGCGGGCAATTTTGATTTTTTCTTTAAAATACATTGGAACAATTTAGAAGTAACCTAGAACAACCGTCAGAATTTAGATTTTTGAGAAAAGGGGGGGCTAACTTTTCATTTTTGGATTTAGTGTTTTCCCCCAATATCTTTTGATATACAAGAGATACGGTTTTTGCTTTGGTTTTTCCTCATTTTCTCGTCTGCTTTTGATTTTTTCTTTGAAATACATTGGAACAATTTAGTACAAACCTAAAGCAACTTAAAATAATCGTCTGAATTACAATTTTCAAGAAAAGGGGGGCTGGCAAACGGTCTTTTCCGATTATCTCGGTCAATTTTGAATTTTTTTCAAGAGTCTTTGGAACAATGATTAACAGCTAGAACAACCTGGAACAACCTTCAGAATTTCAATTTTCGAAAAAGGGGGGCTGGGTGAAACAGTCGTTTTTTCCAATTATCTCCGCCAATTTTTACTTTTTTTTTAAAATACTTTGGAACAATTTAGAACAAACCTAGAGCAACCTGGTGCAACTGTCAGATTTTCGATTTTCAAAAAAAGGGGGGTTGGGTGAAAAGGTAGTTTTTTTTAATTATCTCGTGGAATTTTGATTGTTTTAAGTACTTCGGAACAATTTAGAACAAACCTAGAACAACCTGGTGCAACTGTCAGATTTTCGATTTTCGAAAAAGGGGGGCTGGGTGAAAAAATAGTTTTGTTTAATTATCTCGTGAAATTTTGATTTTTTTAAGTACAATTTTCGAAAAAAGGGGGCGCTAACTTCACACACCCTATAACGGATCCTATAGTTTAAAAAGAATAAAAGAAAAAAGCCATTATGCAAAAAATAAAAATTCCTAGAAGCAAACAAAAATTTCCGACATTTTGGGCAAAAAATATTTTTTTATGTGTTGCTATTTTTTAATTACCTAGTATTAGTATATTTTATACGTTTATTCTATAGTTAATCTGCAATAGAAAAACAACATGCTTTACGTTTAAAAACTAGATAAAAAAAAAAACAGCCTCATATCGCGTGCGTAGCTGTCAAGATGAATATAAAAATAGTAAAAACACAGAAGATTAACAACAACTGTATTTAATACGTTGTGATATTTAAATACCACACGTTAATTCTCATGAAGACAATCAATGATTAATATGTATTTAGAACAGTTAATATAACACTTCTTTCCTATTTGACTGTGATTAGAGTTGTAAGTGAAGGTTAGCATTCAAAGTTCGTGAAAGAAAATCGCGCTGATAAGTAAATGAATTTCAACATTTTGATTATTTATTTCCAGTTTAACAGAAACGATCTATTTTTAGTTTTGAAGTAAGAGTTATTCTTGGAGAAAAGGCAAGCAAATTAATTGTTTTTTTTTCATACTACGGGGCCTGCACTTGTGTTGTGTTTCTATCATCTATATTACATCAGTACTTTTATCAGTAGGAAAAACTATTGAAAATTTATTTTCCCATTAGCCATTTCTTTTCACAAATTTTGACAGTTCCTATTTATTATGATTTGAATGTATTTAATAATAATATTGAATATATTATTAGACCTGGGCATTTTTATGGATGAATATTAAATTATTTTAAATGGCGAAAATTAATTTGCATAACTATGTCAACACATATCCGATATTTTATTAGCTTCAGACAAATATTTGAATATCTTAATGCAAATTTATATTGTTATTGTTATTATTTCCAAAGAAAATTTACCTAATTTGCATATTCTTTGTGACCCCTCAGTTAATCGGAAATATTTCATTGATGAACAGACACAGTCATTTCTAAAAGCCATGTATTTGGAAATAAACATTTAAAACATTAATTTAAAATAGAGGTGTTGTGAGTTTTATTGATATTTTATGTTATTAATTATAATATCTGTTAAAAAAGTGTTTTGTTGGTGATTCATAATGTGTATAGAGAGAATAAACAATATTTAATTTAATTTGGACAAGTTTAGGTGGTGAACTAATAGGCGTAAATTGAGCAAAGACAAGTGTGTTAATCGTCAAATGTATTTGATGCTCATATTGATAATATATAGTGAATCTATTAAATACAGCTGTTTCAAATAACGCTTTTCATTTAGTCAAGTTTGCATTGATCTGATCTAGTTTGATGCTAACAGAGTCATATCGAAGCTGCATTCACAAATTGTGCGAGATACGAAGTGTTGAGAACCGATTCTCAAGAAAGTGATTATATTTGTAAATATTAAGTTTGATATTGATAAGTTTGGCTGTTTGGCTGCTATAATCGTGGTCACACACTCATACACACAGACATAAATTCTGCCACTCAAAGGACAGACAAGAATTGAGAAATTACAAAGATGTACTGTCATTTTTGACAAAACCGATGTTATGCAATGTATAATCTTTTGATTTTTCGATATTTCCTAACTTTGATCGTACTAATTTTGAATTACAATTTATCGATCTGAAATCTAAAGAAATATGGGCATCAAAGTTCACTGACATAGTAAGTAAATTGGAAGAACACGCTCAAGAAAGCTGTAATGTAACTACCATATTTTTTATTATTATGATTTGAATGTATTTAATAATAATATTGAATATATTATTAGACCTGGGCATTTTTATGGATGAATATTAAATTATTTTAAATGGCGAAAATTAATTTGCATAACTATGTCAACACATATCCGATATTTTATTAGCTTCAGACAAATATTTGAATATCTTAATGCAAATTTATATTGTTATTGTTATTATTTCCAAAGAAAATTTACCTAATTTGCATATTCTTTGTGACCCCTCAGTTAATCGGAAATATTTCATTGATGAACAGACACAGTCATTTCTAAAAGCCATGTATTTGGAAATAAACATTTAAAACATTAATTTAAAATAGAGGTGTTGTGAGTTTTATTGATATTTTATGTTATTAATTATAATATCTGTTAAAAAAGTGTTTTGTTGGTGATTCATAATGTGTATAGAGAGAATAAACAATATTTAATTTAATTTGGACAAGTTTAGGTGGTGAACTAATAGGCGTAAATTGAGCAAAGACAAGTGTGTTAATCGTCAAATGTATTTGATGCTCATATTGATAATATATAGTGAATCTATTAAATACAGCTGTTTCAAATAACGCTTTTCATTTAGTCAAGTTTGCATTGATCTGATCTAGTTTGATGCTAACAGAGTCATATCGAAGCTGCATTCACAAATTGTGCGAGATACGAAGTGTTGAGAACCGATTCTCAAGAAAGTGATTATATTTGTAAATATAAAGTTTGATATTGATAAGTTTGGCTGTTTGGCTGCTATAATCGTGGTCACACACTCATACACACAGACATAAATTCTGCCACTCAAAGGACAGACAAGAATTGAGAAATTACAAAGATGTACTGTCATTTTTGACAAAACCGATGTTATGCAATGTATAATCTTTTGATTTTTCGATATTTCCTAACTTTGATCGTACTAATTTTGAATTACAATTTATCGATCTGAAATCTAAAGAAATATGGGCATCAAAGTTCACTGACATAGTAAGTAAATTGGAAGAACACGCTCAAGAAAGCTGTAATGTAACTACCAGATAACAAGTGGACTGAACTTAATAACGTAACTCCTCTTGAATAAATTATTTTCAAGACATGGAAGTCTTCCTGAATTTTATTCTACTTTAAATTTTTTTGGTTCAACTTATTGCTGCGAGCAAACCTTTTTTCCAGTATGAACTTGATAAAAAGCAAATTGAGAAGTTTACGTACACACTGTAAAAAATTTTAGGAAAATTACACAAATATCTACGTAAAAGTTACACAAAGAAACGTGTAACTGCTCAAATGTGTAATTTTCATGAAAAGCAGATGCAAATATGCACATTCGATAGTAAAATTACGTTTATACTGACTTTTTCTCTTTTTTTGTAAAAAAATATATTAAAATCTATGTAATATTACGAATACCTACGTAATATATATATAAATCATTATGTAAAAATACAAACTTCAAATGGAATATCACAAATTAACTTTATTAAATTACACACTAGTATGCAATTTTACATAGTGATGTAAGTTGACGTGATAATCCATGTGAAATAGTTTCCTATTATAGTATGTGTAATTTTACACAATTTTTTTTTACAGTGCATATGAGAAGCTCGAGGCTTGTCTGAAGTTGAAAATAACGCAGTATCAACCGGATATTAAAAAGTTAGCACACGAGATGCGGAGACTGATTAGCAATAGTCGCTAAAATTTGAGAAAATTGCGGAAATTTTTTTGTTTTATATTTTGCATTTACTATTGTCTTAAAAAAATCGAATTTTTCCAATATTTTGTCAACTACTAAGTTTAAACAAATTTATAAAGAATTCATATATACTTAAAATTAAAATTGAGAATAATTTTATTTAAAAAGTTTTTCGAAATTCCTGCCGGAAGTAGGTCTTTTACTCCTATCGAATATCAGTTTTATGCAAATATTTCGCAAGTCATGCTTTTTAGACAGGTACATTACTGGTATAAAAGTATTTAAAATATAATTTTCAAATCTTTTGTATAAAAAAAAAATTCAAAATTCAGACTGGAAGTACCACTTTTACTCTTATCGAATAGCGATTTTTTGCAAATATGTCGTAAGTTATGCATTCTATATATATTTATCAACTATTTAGTGCTTGATTTGCAATACTTTCTGTATATATGAAATTTCAAAATTCGGACCGGAAGTAACACTTTTACTCTTAGGGAGTAGCACTTTTTTTCGAATATCTTGCAAAGTATGTATTCTATAGCGGTTTATTAAGAGAATAGAAGTACTTAGAGTAGGATTTTGAATAATTTTTGTGTAAAAAAATTCTTAAAATTGGATAGTTTGAAACGCTCATACGTATAAGAAAGTCGTGTGGTGGCCACACCTCATTTTTTTATTAGCATTTTATTCAGTATGTTTCAAATGTCTGTGATAAAAGTTTTATCACCCTTCTGAAAGTAAAGAACCTGCAATCCGTGACTTTTTGGCTTTTCTGAAATCCTGAGTTGCCGCCCCCTATCATAAGAAGGCTACTGTTAAATAATGTGTAATGTAACACGTGAATTGTTACAAAAAAAAAATGAGGTGTGGCCACCACACGACTTTCTTATACGTATGAGCGCTTCAAACTATACAATTTTAAGAATTTTTTTATACAAAACTTATTCAAAATCCTATATTCTAAGTACTTTCATTCTCTTAATAAATCGCTATAGAATGCATACTTTGAAAGATATTCGAAGAAAAGTGCTACTCGCTAAGAATAAAAGTGCTACTTCCGGTCCGAATTTTGAAATTTCATTTATACAAAAAATATTGCAAATCCAATTCTAAATACTTTTGTACTCTGCAAAAAATCGTTATTCGGTAAGAGTAAAAGTGATACTTCCGGTTCGAATTTTGAAATTTTTTTTATACAAAATATGTATATTGGAAATTAAGTTCTAAATACTTTTATATTCGTAGCGTACCTTTCTAAAAAGCATGACTTGCAAAATATTGGCAAAAAACTGATTTTCGATAAAAGACCTACTTCCGGTAGTAATATCGAAAAACTTTTTAAATAAAATGGTTCTAAATTTTAATTTTAAGTACATATGAATTCTTTGTAAATTTGTTTAAACTTAGTAGTTGACGAAATATTTGCAAAATTCGACTTTTTCACTGAAGTAAAGTACTACTTCCGGTCAACCGATTTTACTGAAAAACTAATCAGATCTCAAGAGGCAGATTATACAGGTAAATACAAAATTTGGAATTGATATCTACAGCGGTTTGACCGCTATCGTGGTCACACACACACAGACACACACACACAGAGAGAGAGAGAGAGAGAGAGAGAGAGAGAGAGAGAGACGTTTTTTAAAAACCACTTTTTTGGTATCAGGGGACTTCAAAACGTGGACATATGCAAAAATCTCGAAGTCGAAAATTTTCATCATCACAATGTACTTCCTTATACTACGTATAAGAAAGTAAAAGTATAACAATGAGTATAATAACATGAGACATACTTTTAAAAGTTATTAACTTACATTCAAATGACTGTACGTATATGGAATTAACAAAGAATACTTTAAAGAAATAATTATGGTATGTAATTAAAATAGTAATATCGGAGAAATTCTTGTCTGATAGTTCTAAGCAGGAAGTAAGAACATTAACATCTAATTACACACAAACGAACTTGTTAAGAAAATTATCGCGTTTAGCTACTGGCGATATAGTAATTGAATTTATTTTATTAGCTTGTTTTCTCCTGATAACAAAATATGTATAAATTGCTTATTTCTAATATGTATGGGCATATTTTATTGTAATTACTCAGTTAAGCAAGTACAAAAGCGGCATAAAATTATTTAATTATTCCGCGTTAAGTGTTATAAGTGTTATTTCTAAATTAATTAACTTAAATTAAACATAAATTCCATCTTATATAATTAACCTATTCTGTGCAGTAAAATTACGTTTATAAGAGGCTTTTAGTAGTGATTTTAAATCTAACGTCCTCCTTATTGCATGATGTGCAATGCTGTGAATATTTAAAATATATGACATCTTCACAGTGTCTATATTTATGTTGGTGTGTTTGCTTTGAAAACAGGCGTGTTTGGCTCTTGTTTTAACTGCGAGAAGCAAAATCAACATTGAAGTGATAAATTGATATTTTTGGCAAGGTTAAGGCGCCAGCAAATCAGTTCTATAACGTGATCATATAAGTCGAAAATAATTTTCTAAAAATTACTGGCGTCAATTTTCAAAAGTTATTTTAGAGATCATCGATTAAAGTATTAGAAAAAATTATTGTTATTTATTTCAATTTATCGATATGATATATTAAATCCATTACACAAATTTATATTTATTTTTTTTTATTTTATTATTCCTAGGTAAAAAAAAAGCAAATCATCTACGAATAATTGTGAAATATATTTAAAACAAAACAAAATTTGGAATTAATTGGAATATTTTCTCATTAGAGGCTCCTTTTTGCAGTCAGACTATGGTTTTCTGTGTTCCTGAACACAGTTTTTATTCATCCTTCACCGTTATTTTGCCATGAAAATCTGCCATGAATTTCACAGCTCTTTCTGCAGTATCGTTGACTGCTTTAAGTTAATTAACTTTTCTTTTTGCTTGCATAAGAACATCATTTTCTTTTCATGACGAGACTCTATCTTAAAGGAAAGTGCTTTTAATCTTCAATTTAGAAAATAGATTCTTGCTTGAGGTAGGCACAAACACCACAAGTGTTGGCAAAATTTCTTCAAAGCTGCTTGAGAAATAACTGTATCAAGGTTCTTCCATGATTTTCTGTATCAAGTTTCTTCTATGAATTTCACAACTCTTTCAGCAGTATTATTGACTGCGTTAAGACAGTTAACTTTTCTTTTAGCTTGCATAAAAACAGCATTTTCTTTCCATGACGAGACTCTATCTTAAAGGAAAGTCCTTCCAATCTTCAATTTAGAAAATATATTTCTTCTTGAGTTGAACACAAACATCACAAGTGTTAGCAAAACTTCTTCCAAGCTGCTTGAGAAATAACTGTATCAAGGTTCTTCCATGATTTTCTGTATCAAGTTTCTTCTATGAATTTCACAACTCTTTCAGCAGTATTATTGACTGCCTTAAGACAGTTAACTTTTCTTTTAGCTTGCACAAAAACAGCATTTTCTTTCCATAACGAGACTCTATCTTAAAGGAAAGTGCTTTCAGTCTTCAATCTTTAAAATAGATTCTTGCTTGAGGTAGACACAAACACCACAAGTGTTGGCAAAATTTCTTCAAAGCTGCTTGAGAAATAACTGTATCAAGTTTCTCGTAACCCTTGAAAGTTTTCAAAAAGCACAAATCTTGATGAGGTGCATGACTGTCAAAATGCACTCAAGCCAGGATTTCACATATCCATTTACAATAAGTAAGCAAATGTCTCTCAATGCTTGTTTTTCCCTTTGTGATCATTTTAAAATTGAGACTGCAACAAGCATATTCTCAAGGAGTAAACATCTATCTTATTTTCAGGTTTTTATCCCTATCACTACCCAAAAATATGATGGATAACAAATTCACTTCACGGTAGTCATGTCTTACAATAGACTTTTACTAATTAATCAATTTCTTCCTATCTGATATGTTGTTTCACAATTTCTGGGCAAGTTTGGATGTTAGTAGAATCAATATTATTCCAATTATATCTGAATTTTTGAAATAACGGAATATCAGAAGTTTTAGTAACTTGAAGCTTTTTTGCTTCAAACATACTTGATACGACAAGCGAACAATAACATGTTTGGAATATTTTTAAACATAATCAACAATACTGACAGACGTTGTGCTGCCCTTGCCGATAGATGGTGCGAAGGGTTTGATTTGGTTAAAGTCCCTGTATAAGAAAGACTGGACAGAAGAGGTCGTCAGTGCGATTGCAGAATAGACATGGAGACTGAAAAATTGCCTATATCGAAATTCAAAGAGAAATGATGTTTATATGTCAATTATCAATCCTACCAACAACAACAAAAATAGCGCCATCTATCAGCAGCATTTACCAAAACAATTTTGTTGACCACGCAAACATATTGTGTAGGTACATATAAATCATTTCTGTTTAGAAATATGAAAGTTATTAATGGCTCGACCACAGCACCACCTATCGTGTCCAGACTTCCTTTTTTGTCACTAAACCAACATATATTGTCAATATGAATCATGTTAGTCCATAAATATAGAATTTGTTAATATCTTGACTTTAGCGCCACCTATCGAATATTTTGATAACTTATTTTATGCGTATTGACGATATAAATATGATCTGGGAAGATTAAAAAGATTAGTTGAGCCATTAAAAAGTTGTCGAATAACTTATAGACGCACCAACACAACGATTATATATACAATGACAAAACTAAGTAAAATAATGTAAGTAGAGCAAGGCATGGTCAACAAAGATATACTTGCTTATAGATTTATATTACTTGGCACCAAAGTTACCCTTAAGATGACCTATGTATACACATTTATATAAAGATATCGCAGAGATGCCAGTAGGCTGTAAAATGATTCCAAATGTATCAAGTACCTAACAGAAAATGCTTTAGTTTGTACTGCGCAAATATTACTATTTTCTATTACTGTATAGTTGGTATATTAAATAATAAAGTCGAAGAGGAATAAGTACTAATTACTTTGAACATTCTAGAATATGTTAACTATGTAAATGTATAAAAATTAATTTAATTTAAATTATGTATTTAGTATATTAGCATATTTGAAATCAACACTTTATTGAGGTTATGTCAAGCTTTTAATTTTGACTATTTACAAACATATTCAAATAAATGCTTAAGGTATCGCATGTCTTTCTCACAAATTCAGTCTGCAAGTCCCGCGTTACTAAGTTTAAATGTAAGAATCCCATACCTAATGCCACAAATGCAATAATAGGTACTTATTATCGTTTTATGAATAGAAAACGTAATTTATTGAATTTCCATTTCCAATTAATTTCACACTTTTTTAAAAGAGGTAAAATCCTATAAAATAATACAAAAAATGAGGTGTGGCCACCACACGACTTTCTTATACGTATGAGCGTTTCAAACTATACAATTTTAAGAATTTTTTTATACAAAACTTATTCAAAATCCTATTCTAAGTACTTTCATTCTCTTAATAAATCGCTATAGAATGCATACTTTGCAAAATATTCGAAAAAAAGTGCTACTCGCTAAGAGTAAAAGTGCCACTTCCGGTCCGAATTTTGAAATTTCATGTACACAAAAAATATTGCAAATTCAACTCTAAATACTTTTGTACTCTTAAGAAATGTATATAGAATGCATAATTTACGACATATCTGCAAAAAATCGATATTCGGTAAGAGTAAGTGGTACTTCCGGTCCGAATTTTGAAATTTTTTTTATACAAAAGATATTTAAAATTATAATTTAAATACTTTTATACTCGTAATGTACCTGCCTAGAAAGCATGACTTGCGAGATATTCGCAAAAAACTGATTTTCGATAAGAGTAAAAGACCTACTTCCGGTTGGAATTTCGAAAAACTTTTTTAAGATAATTTGTCTCAAATTTAATTTTGAGTATATTTCAATTCTTTATAAATTTGTTTAAACTTAGTAATTGACGAAATATTGGCAAAATTCGATTTTTTCACTGAAGTAAACTGCTACTTCCGGTCTACCGATGTTACTGAAAGACTAATCAGATCTCAAGAGGGATATTATACACGTAAATACAAAATTTGGAATTGATATCTACAGCGGTTTGACCCCTATCGTCGTCACAGACAGACAGACAGACACACATTTTTTAAAAACCACTTTTTCGGTATCAGGGGACTTCAAAACGTGGACATCTGCAAAAATCTCGAGGTCGAAAATTTTCATCATCACAATACTTCCTTATACTACGTATAAGAAAGTAAAAACGCGTTTTTGAAATAGGACATATCGTTTGACTACATCAATACATTAGTTTCTCGTTTAACAGTAATAGTAAATATTAATGTAGAATTCACTTTGGCTATGAAATCGACCCTTTTTATATTATTATTATTATTTCCTGTTTTTAGAAGACTTTTTACTTTGTTTGCTACCAAAATAGATCTAGTTTGTTCTTTTTCGTTCAAATTAATATTCATCATTAATTTTAGTTGTAATTTGATAAAGCCAGTGTGGTAGTGCCGAAACGTTATATACTGAAGATCTATGATTTACAAAGAAATAAGAATATACATGGTGAGCAAAGTGTTCGCTATTGCTGACGCCCTTAAAGAAACATTATTATTAATTAAAGAAGATTATAAGTTGATTAAATTACCAAGTTCGTGTTTTTTTTTGTTTTACATAAAGATGCGCATGAGATAGTGAAAACAGAAGCAGAAAAAGAAGAAGAAACATAAGCAAAAGCACATTTTTTGTAGTGGAACATAAGTTACTAATAAATTTACCAAAATAATGTGCAAGTTGTAGATACTTTTGACGATTTAATACAGTAAATAAATGGATATAATTTATTATTACTAGTTCCCCTGTAGACGTTAACATGACTTAAGCTTGTTGTTAATTACCTATCAGGCTTTCTGATGTATAATTTAAATTTCTTACCGTTTTAATAATTATGATTATTCCTTTCGCTGTCTATTAGATAACAGTTGTAAAATCGTTAGATAAATTAAGTGCACTTTATTTGTTTATAATTAAGTTATAATTTTACAGTAGTAGTAAGGTGTTAATAATAATTTTTTGTTCGGAATATATATGTTTGCAAATATTTCGAATACCGGAAGATCAATTGTTTTTTATTCAGCATTTCAATCACAACTAAAATTGCTAATATAAGAAACGTTATAGCTTCAATAATAAGGAACTTAGCAATAGGAAACATTTAAAATGGATATTGATGTGTATAATACAGCTCAATTAATAGCAATTCCATTTCATTAATACATTTACGAAATTCAAATCAGATTATCATTATTGTCGTTTCTTATGCTTGTTTGATTCTATTTCAAGCTTAAAAAAGCTACAAGTAAAACGATCTAAAAAAAATTATATTGATATGAATTTGTTGTAAGGTCCGGCTGTGTAATCAAATAAAAAACTTGTAATAACAATAGTCTAAAACAACATAATCTAAACACTATCGCAAATAGATATACAAGATGTTTCGTGCATCGTTTGCCGAATTAAATTGTTAGACAGAAGGGGGTCGTTTGCTGTCTCAACAACAGACTTTTAATCTTCTAAATTCAAGAAACCCAGAATTTCTTCCGCTTGTTATGGCTCTTACAACAAAGTCTTCTCCATTTCCAACGTATTTATTTTTCGCACAATTCCAAACAAGAAATCCAATGATTTGGTAAAAATCAGTTGCAATTTCTGACTCACAATGGCAAAAAAAAGAATTCTGACAATTATGTGAGCAGTTATTCAGTGCAGTAGCGGCAACAGCTGGTTTAAAAAGAAGTTTTTCGAGCTTTGGGATAATTCAATCTAAATTAAGAAATCGTTTGGACAACAAAAAAGTGAGAGAACTAGTATTTATTTTTAAGTGTTTAAATCAAAATACTGATAAAAAACCAAACACTTGAATTGGATCTCGTCAAATGATGAACTAGGTATTTGCTTCAAGTGTACTGTCTCAAGATGATGATGATATTTCTCTTTCTTTGTACCATAATAAAGGTGTTTTATACATATATATACATATATATTTAACGTTTTTTTTTTTTGCATTTTAGCCTAGGGGGAAAAAATCAAAATTTCTGATATATATCCGATATTTCGATATTTGCCCACTTACTTCTTCCAAAAACTTTGTTAGTTAATAAAATGAAAACTACATTTATTTATATGTTATTTGAACTTATTTGCAAGTAATTTTGAGTTTGGGTGAACCACACAAACGATACGCATTAAAATTAAATTTAAATTTCGAGGCTGTACCTGCAACTTTTTTTAAAATTCAAGTTTATATGCTGAATTTTGCAAAATAAAAATTAAAAAACCGAAAAAAACCGTGGGACTAATATTGAATTATTGAACAACCTTAAGAGACAGCAAATGTCCCATTTTATCGTCCAATTTAATTTAACAAACTATGAACCGAATACAGAGGTTTGGTAAAAATTATATGGGAACTAGATTGTGGGTCTAAAATAAGTCCAAAATTTATTATCAATGTCAATTTAATATTTAACGTCTCCGTTAAAATCAAATGCTTTCTTTCGTTAATAGTGAAATTAAATTTTAATGTAGAATTAACATTGATTATAAAATATATCTTTATTATTCTATCACTTGTGTTTTATGATATAAACATTTTAAAACAACTTAGGAGATTAAATAATATATTAATTCAATATACATACTACTTGTATAATGTAAATTTCAATCATGTTTGATAAAATGCTCCATCAATAGCCAATCTATTCAATTTTTACATTTTTATTTAATACGACAAAATCATCTAATTCAACCTTAAAATAAACTATATCTAAGTAGTTAAAAATATATGATAATGAGATTGTGGAGTTCCACATATGTAATTGAAGTAACAGCTTTTAATAACATTAATTTAAAACTACATAACCTAAATACCATCTGAAATAGATATATAAATGAGTTTTGATAAATCGTTTTAATAATTTATTGCTCTTAAAAATCATATAAATCAATACCTTCGCAGCATAAACCAAGGCGAATTACTTGCAGAAAAACGAAATATTTCCGATTGCACAGAACTCTTTTTTTTTACAGATTTTAATAAGGACAACTATTAATAAACACTAAACGTAAAAAGTTAGTTTTATTTATAGTACGTGTTGGCCGTTTTCTTATTTTGATATTTCTTATTTAATTAATATTAGGATCATATTCGCATTCAATTTAATAGACCCGCATGTATTATTAACTAATATTAATTCCACTTTAATTAATCTTTTTATTCGAAGCACTGGTTAGTTATTGTGTGAGGAGAAAAAATGATCGTTTTCAACGCATCAGACGATAAATTTTGACGATGAATTCATATCGCGTGTACCGCATATTAAATCCCGTTCAACTGCTGCTATAACACCCCAGCAGACGTCGCGGTTACAACTGAGTTAATATTTGATTCCAGACTCCATTCATGTGTGTGCATCGCTCCCGCCACAAGCACAAGACAACACCACAAGAGAGTAGTCATTCCAGGTATCCTCTTTGATATATAGTATCGTGTTTCAATTGTTGCGGTGTACGTAGACCGTGAAGAACTGTCAGATTTTCTTTTATTTCTCTTCTTTCCTTTTTTCATTTCATTATTTTCTTTTTCTAGTTGGTACACACTGCCGATACGTATGTACGATGTGACAGAATCGAAGACAGAAAATAAACAAGTTCGAGATAGATAGTGGTTGCTTGAAGATCAGATATCGTCTGGTTCTGATGATATAAAGTGATTTCGTCGGTGATTGATCATTTATGGAAGGAAAGTATTATTATGCTTACATATATGAATTGTTTCATGAATAAAGAACTACTTTCGAAACTTTTTTATATAGATAAGATCTACAAAGACGTTTTTCTTATATTTTATTTGAAAAACGTAAGGCAAACAACAGCAGCCGTACAGTTTTGCTTTGGATAACTTTAGAAGATCTGTGTTAAAATTAGAAAAACTAGGTTTGTTGCGCACAACATACAGTGTGCCGCAGGGCTTCGTACTAGGTCCTTTCATATTTATATTATGTATGAATGGAAAATTGTTCTATGGTCAGGGGCGACGGTAGCACCTTTAGCGCGTGCCCCCTGCAAAAAAAGTCTTGTATTGCGCCCTTTCCCCCACTCTTAGTTAAAAATGCAGAATCATAACGAGCTAAAATGTTGGAATTTTTAAGAAATTTTAATTCTCAATAAACATACATACTAATAAATATAGACCGGGCGTACCAAGTGAACATCACGCAGTTACTGAATAGCACTATTCATATGGTGAACTGCAACATCTGTTGTCGCGAAAACGACAGACAAAAAGTCGATTTTACTCTTAAATTCCTTTCTTCATGGGCGTAGGTAGAAGCGTGAGAAGTTTTAAAAATTTAATATATTTATCTTATATTTCGTAATATAAATAAAGTACGGGGAGGTAGTTTCGTTTTTTCATCGTTTTGACTGTTAATTACATACTTCGTAATGTTTGTAATAGTTCCTGTTTAATACCGTTTCATTGAATCTACTTCTCCCAATTATCTTGACGTACGTGTGTACTGGATTTCGTTAAGTTTCAACAACATACGCATACATTTTTAATTATAATTTATTTAGATCTAGAACATTGTTTATGATACTATGATATGGAAAAACGTCGAGAATGGCATCTTGAAACAATCGTTGGTTTAAGGGTCATACTAATTGTATGTCATTTGCCAGTGATTCCGAAATTTATTACAAAGTCTGTCAAATATCGTTACAGAATGCCCAGCTGACAATTTTAACGAAGAACTCTGTGAAACTTTAATGGCGGCTAATATCCCATTAAATAAACTTCACAATCCCAGTTTGAAAACATTTTTCCAAAAATGTACTGGTCGAAAAGTTCCTGATGAATCCACCTTAAGCAAATATTATGTTTCTAAGTGCATCGTGAAAGCAGTAGAATGTATTAGAAAATATCTTTCAAATCAGTACCTATGGATAAGTGCCGACGAAACTGTCGATATACATATTAGAACTCTGTGTGGTAAATGTTGTAGCTGGTGTACTACATCCAAATATTCCATATAACGCATATGTAATAGCATCTAAAGTTATAAATTCAAGTTGATGCGGAAACAGTTGCTAAAACCATTGACGAGAATTTGCACAAAATACTTCATTCCAACGACAGGTACAAGGAAAAAATACGTTTATTTGTTAGTGATAGTGCCGCATTTATGTTAAAAACACGCACATTATTAAAGTAACACATCCTTATATGCTGCATATTACTTGTGTAGCACATGCTCTCCACAAAATCTGTGAATATATCAGAGACACCTATCCGGAAGTTGATAGAATTGTATCCGCTTTTAAAAAAGTTTTCAGAAAAGCTCCATTGAGAGTAGCTCTTTACAAGGAAAAACTTCCATCTTTGTCACTGCCTCCCTCGCCAGTAATAACTAAAAAGGGAACATGGTTGGAAGCTACTAGTTTTTATGCAGAGAATTTCGATAGTTTACAAAGTTTCGTTACATGTTTAAATAACGATGCTCGAAGTATTTCTGAGTGCAAATCCCAAATTTAAAAAATCAGCTGTTATTCCTTCAGGAACACTGGAAATTTGCCTAAACTAATCACATATTTTTAAAATCGAAATATCAAATTAAAAAATGAATTAACCACATTAGATGTGGCTATTAATAATTTCAAAAGTATTCCAAGACACTTCGGATGTGGCCTTCGGCAAAAGTTAGACGCAGTTTTTAATGGAAATCCAGATTTAATAACATTGCGGCAATTGTGTATGGGGACAATGACACAAAATCTAACTGCTAAATACGCTGAAATAAAAGAATATTTCCAGTATGCACCTATAACCAGTTGCAATGTAGAAAGGACGTTTTCTATCTACAAGGATCTACTTCATTCAAAGAAAACAAATCTTACAGAAGAGAACCTTGAGAAATTATTGCTAGTAAATATTAATACTCCTTTACTTGACTTGAACTACAAAATGAACAAATGATAACGTATTTTGTATTTTATAGATCACCAGCGACTTGTTATCTAATTATGCAAATAAAATTAAAACCTCTTTAAAAATACTACATTACAATAGTGCGCCCATGGACGATGAGTCATCAACCTTTCGTGTCCGGTCTGTAATGATCACTGTTTTAGTGCATTCGCATATATAGGGGTAAAGACAACCCAGCTTGGTAGATTATCTACGGTTACTTTAATGAACTCTTATTCACACATTATTATAGAACGTGTAAATCACGAAATACCCCAAATGTAACACTCTATTATGCACAATAATTATAAAGTTTGAGATTCAGAATATAGACTTGTTTTATTGTGTTCTACCTCAGTCTTTGGCGAATGCAGAGAGGCAAAAGACTCAGTCGTATAACACGTGGAAGATGTCTCATGGTCGATGACACAAAAAAAAATTGTTTAGAAACGTTCAAACCTTCGAGGAGAGATAATAAACTGGTGGGGGAATAGGTATTATTTAAACGGAAGTTACCACTTTAAGGCAGGTCACTTATGGCAATATTGACCAACCATAATTTATAAAATGAGTATTTTGAATACACTTTGGACAAATATTATTATTAAGGAGACTCTCTCCTGTTCTATTCTTTCCTCGTAGGTTCAGACATGTTTAGGCAGAGGATATTACTGTTATTGTTTATTTTATTATGTCATATTATTAAAAACGTAAATACATAACCAATCCAATTAATAAAAAAATCAGTCGTAGTATATTACTGTTACAAATGCAGTTCTATACAGGTTATGTATAGAATAATGAAAGAAAAATAACAAGTTAAAAATGTTTTTTTACACAAAAAATTATAATTACCTTACATTTCTATCACCTGATCCGAATCAATCAAAAAAAACATCATTCAAAAAAACTGAAATTTATTCTGAATGTTATTATAATTTGATTCTAAGGGAATGTCTTAAAAAAGTAGACCGTTTTAAAGATTAACCACAAAAATGCACAAAAGTAAAATACACAACCTTGACCTCTTTCAAAGAAATTCGTATAATTATCGTTATAAATAGCTAATAAAAATAGTTTTGTGATCGCTTGTCTAATTCCTATAATGAAAAGAAAACAGAATGTACTTGTTGTTCATTCATAGGAATTACTCAAACTTATTGAATATTAAATAATAAACATCTAATAAACACCATTGATAAATACCATTTTAGACTAAATACTGTCGCCGCTCCATTTTAATTATTAGAATTCTTGTTCTTGATATTAGGCTGGTGATTACGGACACGATGAGAACGTTGGATGTGTTGTGATAATGTACGAAAAAGTGTGGTATAATTTTTAATATTTGACGCTTTCTAACGATCATCTGTGATGTACGGGGTGTCCTCAGAAAGTTGCGAGACTAGGTCTGATCGAAGTAAAGTAATTTATTTTTTTTATATCTACACACTACTTCCTTCAAAATATGTAGTAGTTTGCTATCGCTAAGCCTTCAATTTTGCCGGAGACTGGTACAACTCTTAACATTCGTTGATGCTTGTACTAATATTACACCCAAAACTTTTGAATTTGATGATTGAAGCAGTCACATGATTATATTTCACGTACAGCGACTTTTGGCATTGACCATAGACAAGAAAGCTGGTTTTGGTTGTATTTACGGGCAGATTGTTTTTATTGCACCATGTCATGAATAATTTCTGTACTTCCCACTGATAATCCCTCATATGTCTGGCATGATAAAATAACAGACATATCATCTGCTTATCGATATAATTCACAGTTTTCCAATTACTTATTTAGATCGTTTACGAAGATCAGAAACAAGAAAGGACCTCTGTGCAATGCCCTGTTTAATTTCTTTAGGATCACTACTGACCGTTGTTCGAACACTATTTATTATAGTACTGAGGTGGACTACTTGTTTTCTACCTGTCAAATTAGAACTGATGACGCTCAGTGCGTTTCCACGTACACCATATTGCTCCAGTTTATGCAACAGAATGGCATGGTCAATTAGGTCAAAAGCCTTACTCAAATCAAAGTTAATATTACAGATGTATCGCTTATGATTTAACTGTTCCATAATCTCAACCAATCAAAAACCGCATCCTCACAAGACCTACCTCGTAAGAAACCATACTGATTATCGGAAATTATATTATGTTTTTCGAAAAAAAGTCATCAGTCTGTTGACGAGTATCTTTTCAAAGACTTTAGAAATTGAAGGCAATAGAGATATGGGACGATAGTTGGATATGTCCTTACGGCAGCTCTTTTTATACACTGGACAGACCTTAGCTTGCTTAAATGTTGGGGAGGGGAAGACACTGGAGGCAAATATCGAATTCATAATGTTACTCAGAGGGACAGATATATCTGTACTGAGACGTTTTACTTTTTTAGTTGGTATTTCATCCAATCCCGTCAACATTTTTGAAGCAATCATTTTTGTAACTGATTCAATTTCATTGTAATCAGTTTGAAACAAATAAAGTGAATTTTTGTGTGGAGAAATTTTACAAATCATTACAATAAGTTCAATACAAAAAGTTGGCAACATTTTGGTTTGAAATTAAAATTTTACCTGTAGCTGATTTTTTTACTTCAAATATACCGGGTGTCCCGTAAAAAACGCCAACAATAATAACTCTGTTATTTATTGTCCGATTTTATTCAAACAAAAAGAAAGTTAATTTGCATCAAAAATGCTACAAAAACGTAGTGTTTGGTTTGTTTTCAGTTGTTTTTATTAATGTCAAACGATAGTCAACTTTTTTATTTTAAATGGAAACAGATATATTTTTGGCTATATTCGGATTGGATATTTTTTTCTGAATTCAACAATGTATAAAATGTCTATTTTTGATAAACAATTATTGAAAAAAAATATAAAACACTTAATAAATTTCATCTTTGTATTCCATTATTTATAAATTTTAGAATGTGCCATGAAAAAACAAAAATGCGATAAACGTCAATAAACGTCAATGTGACTGTCTATTAAGTCTTATTTATTGTTCTGCTTGAACGTTTTGCCACAAAAAAAAAAGCATATTCGTAAAAATGAATAACAATGAGTTAACAGACATGTTGCAAGTGTTTTTTGAATGTAATAAAAATCGTCTTCAAGCAGTTCGGCGTTACAGCGTTCGTTTTCCGGACAGAGAAGTTCCAGATTCGAAAATATTTCAGAGAATTGATACGAATTTGAGGAATTCCTCAAATTCCATAAATCCATAATTATGGATCATTTAAAAACCCTAAAACACAGCGACGTAGATTCGCCGAAGATACGGAATATGATGTTCTTCTTGCACTACAAGAAAATTCACGAACTTCGACTCGCGAAATTGCACATAATATTGGGGTATTAAAAACTACAGTCCATAGTATTTTAAGAAAACACAAATTTAAACCGTACATAGCTCGAAAAGTTAATGCATTAGAACAAAATGATCAACGCCGAAGAATACAGTTCTGTCGACTTTTTTTAAATGCATTAGAACAAGACCGGAGTTTTTACAGAATGATAATTTGGTCTGATGAATGCACTTTTAGCAACAATGGTATTTTTAATAGAAACATACATCGACAATGGAGCCAAGACAATCCGAGATTTGTCATTGAAAATAATTTTCAAAGACGTTTCAGCGTCAATGTTTGGTGTGGTATTTTAGGCGATCAATTAATTGGGCCGTTTTTCATAGATGGTTGCTTAAATCAAGAAAAGTATCACACTTTATTAAACGAAAATCTCCAAAACTTTTTAGATGAATTACCTTTGGCAAATTTAAATAGAATATTTTATCAACAAGATGGGGACCCCCCGCTCACAACGCCAGAGTAAGTACTGATTGGTTGAACACCCAATTTGGAAATAGGTGGATAGGAACATCCGGTCCTATCGAGTGGCCTGCGCGTTCACCCGATCTTTCGCCCCTAGATGTTTGGTTGTGGGCTTATCTACAAGATCGAGTTTATTTGACACCTCCAGAAAATGTTGACATTTTAAGACAAAGAATTATTAACACTTGTCAAGAAATACCTGCCGTTTGTCTTTTAAATGCGACTCGTGGAGTAATTAGGAGATGTGCGTTATGTATTGAACAAGGTGGCGGGCAATTTGAACAATTATTGTGAAGTGTTTTGTTTTGTTTTTTAGAATAATACATATAATACTTACGTTTTCAATGTTTCATAGCACATTCGAAATGTCATACATAATTTATTAAAAACATGGTCAATTTTAAAAAACGGTTTTCTTTCAATAATCGTTTATAAAAAAATAGACATGTCATACATCGATGAATTCAGAAAAGAAAATCCAATCCGAATATTGCCAAAAATATATCTGTTTCCATTTAAAATAAAAAAGTTGACTATCGTTTGACATTAATGAAAACAACTGAAATCAATTAAAACACTACTTTCTTGTAGTATTTTTGATGCTAATTAACTGACTTTTTGTTTCAATAAAATCGGACAATAAATAACGGAGTTATTATTGTTGGCGTTTTTTACGGGACACCCGGTATATGATAAAATTTAATTATTCAATTTGTTTAGCTCCAAAATATGACAACTGTAAAACTATCTCATCATCAAGTAACAGATTTTCTATTTCAATGACCGTCCAATGTACACTTAGTTGCGAAAAAAAATTCCAATAAAATTTCCAATATCATCACGCCCCAATCTCTAGCACTCGGGCTTATTGTCATGGCCAAGGAGTATTGCACATATATAAAAGAAATTTACTGTTTCTAATATTCATTCGGTTATTTTGTAAATATTAATACGTAATACGTACAACATTTTCTACAAAACTAAACTGAATAAACTTTACTCGCCGAACAAAGAAGTAGTGAGTAAACAGATGATTCTTTCGACGTGACGTACTAGAGAAAAAAATCGCTATAAGGATTAATGGGGAATTGGTCACCACCAGAAGCCACAAGAATTATCGCCAAGATAAAGATGTGTATAAAAAGGGGTTTCCAGACGCAGGAGGGGATTATTATTAGTTCAGCTAGTAATGTGAACATCAGATATAAAGTAATAAATATAAATTCACTCATATTTATAAATAAGTTCTAATAAATATTTTTAGTACCTTTAAGATTATTTAAATCCATCAATGTTAGTGTCTTCATCGTTTTGTTACTGTTATATTTAATATCGCTTGGTTCTATTTATATATCCCAACTAACGAAGGTAAAAACGTTAAAATAATATTGACTACTCCGGATAAAGTGCGCGCGATAAGTTTGCTCGACAATGGATTGTCCGCAAGAGCTGTTAACAAATTGCTGCGAAAAATTGCAAAAGTATAAAATGCCCTACGTGTGCAAACATATCAGCGACACAGTAAATCAAGAAAAGGAAATATAAATTCTCTTATACATGTGTATATCAATCTCAACAGTAGAAATTCATATGAAACTAAACACATGAAACACAATACCCACATTATTCAATATGTGTGGAGATATTATTCCGGAAAATTAGAGATGGGTAGAAATTTAATCGGACTGAATTTTTTGTGGAAACCTTTTTTTGCAACTAAGTGTACCAAAATTCATATCTAATTGACACTCGGTATATCATATTATAAATGTTACTGTAAACATCAACGATGAAGTGTGCTTTATGATGCCAAAGCAAACAAGATTATTTTAATGAACAAGAATATATAAGACAAGAATAAACAAGAAATATTAGTACGCATCTTTCCATGAAGATACATTCATTTCGTTTACGAGAAATGTAAATATGTGGTCTGGCATAACACATTTTTCTCATACAACAAACAATGTCTTAAGATGAGAGGATATTTTTTTATTGTATTAGATAAAAAGATGTGTGCGCGGGACCGTCCTAAAGAAATAAAGATAATTCTCTAAGCTAATAAGGTTTTTGGATTGTTTTATAATGCTCTAGAATTCAGTGGTTCCCAACCGGTGGTTCGCGAACCCCTGGGAGTTCGCGATGTGTACAAAGGGGGTTCGCGAAAATAATAGCGTAATGGCGGGATTTTAAATGGCCAAAGAAAAATAAAAGCAAAAAATAACAAAAACACACAAAAAATTAAAAAAACACACCAAATGCAATGCAGATTGCACGCTGTTGTTTCGAACGTATGCATACTGCCTATATCTTATGGTTGCCAACAGTTAGTTAAGCTATTTTACGGCCTTTAAATTCAAACTCAATGCCGTAAAAATCAAATGATGCGTCTACATGCACCGTTAAATATCAGCACTAGATAAATACATGTCTGGAATACTTAGAAAACGGTCGTAAAAATGACAGTGGCAACGGTCCATGTAAACTTAGATTTTAGTTGCACGCAGACTTTAGAATTAGATGCTAGTTCACAGCTGGGAACTGGGAGAGTAGTGTTGCATTTACCGACGTTCGTACTTAGGCTTATAAACCTTGAGTGATTTAGTTCGCAATTAGTAGAATAGCTACTGTGACATTGTTTGTTTATTAAAGTTCTTCTCGTGTACATAACTTTTAATAATTATTATACCCCAATTTTATTATGGATCGATGGTTAAAAACGGGTCGTTTAGAAACAACACATGATGATACTGAAAGTTGTATTGAGCTACCGTTTCACCAGAGTAAAAACCAAGAAAATGGTGAACATGGTGTGAAAAAAGGGGAAAAGCGAAAATATGACAGCGACTATTTACAACTAGGTTTTCATTTTACTGGGGAAGAGTCTGAACCTAAACCGCTTTGTGTTATATGCAACGAAATTCTTGCTAATAGTAGTTTAAAAAGTTCGTAGACACCTTGAAACAAAACATCCGACGCACAAGGATAAACCTCTTGAGTATTTTAAAAGAAAATTATCAGATAATAAAAAGTGTAACCTCTCTTCTTTCCTGTCTTCAAACGAAGATAGTAAAATGGCTCTTGAGGCATCATTTCGAGTAAGTTATAGAATTGCAAGATCTGGGCAGGCACATACAATGGCAGAAAATTTACTTGGACCATGTGCAAAAGATATCGCGAAATGTATGCTTGGAGAAAAGGCAGTAAAGAAAATTGACCTGGTTCCCTTATCTAACAATACGGTGTCGCGTAGAATTAATGATTTGGCAAATAATGTGGAGAACGAACTTTTGAAGAGAATAAAATTGAATTATTTTGCTATCCAACTTGACGAGTCGACCGATGTAGCAAACGCCGTAATCTTGCTTGTCTACGTTAGATATATTTTCATGAATATCGTTCAAGAAGATGTACTATTTGCAAAACCATTGAAAACCTATACAACTGGAGAAGCAATTTTCGATATGATCAATGGTTATTTTCAAAAAAATGGAATAAACTGGTCTTATTGTGTGGGTGTGTGTACAGATGGTGCAAAATCAATGACAGGAAAATTTTCTGGTTTTGTGGCACGGGTGAAGAAGATCAACGAGAAAATTGAATGGACTCATTGCTGTATTCATAGACAAGCGTTGGTATGTAAGCGTATTCCTGAAGAGTTATCTACTACTATAAGCGAAGCCGTAAAAATTGTAAACTTTATAAAATCGCGTGCTACAAATAGCCGTCTATTCCGTGCGCTTTGTGAAGACTTTAGAAGTCTCCACGATTCTTTACTACTTCACACAGAAGTTAGATGGCTTTCCCGTGGCAAAGTTTTGACACGCTTGTTTGAATTGAAGTCTGAAGTTCAAGCATTTTTTATTGATCATCCGTTTTATTTGTCCTCTTGTGTATCCGATGTTCTTTGGCTGCAAAGGCTTGCATACTTAGCTGACATCTTTTGTAAATTAAATGAATTAAATATGTCATTACAAGGCGCAGGTGTCACCATTTTCAGTGTTCATGATAGAATTGAGGCTATGCTAAAAAAGATCAATTTTGGATCCAATGTCTCCAGATGAATGAGTATGAATGTTTCAGTTCTCTCTGCACTTTTTTATCAGAAAATTCAATGAAACTTGACGAAAACATTAAAAGGAATATATGTGAACATCTGAAACATCTTCAATTACCTTTCGATGACTATTTTCCCAGTAGATGCAATATATCCATCTCAAACAACTGGATACGTAGTTCATTTCAAGTAAATGTAAGTTTAGAAACCTCTCTAACTTTATTAGAAAAAGAAAAGCTCATAGAGCTATCCTGTGACAGTTCTCTGCAAGCTATTTTTAATGATCACTCCTTATTTGACTTCTGGCTCAGTATAAAAAATGAATATCCTGTTCTGTCAAAAAAAGCCATAGACGTTCTATTACCATTCTGCACAACATATCTGTGCGAGAAAGGATTTTCAACATATACTTATCTGAAAGATAAATATAGAAACAGGTTAAATGCAGAACCTGATCTAAGACTGAAATTGTCAGATATTGAGCCAAACTTTCAATTGCTTTGTTCCATGAAACAGCCAAAAATATCTCATTAAGAGCTTTTTCAAAGGGAACATGTGCTGAAATAAGAACCAGTTTGTTAAATTTATTTTGTATTCAATTTTTATAGCTTATTTTAGTCTTATTAATATTAATCATTTTAGTCTTATTAATGTTTGTGCAACATGTAAAATAAATGTTCTACAAAATGTTATTGTTTTTTTGCCTATCATTAACGACTACATAGGGGGTTCGCCAAATTCTGTTGGATTTTACTTTTGGTTCGCGAGGAGAAAAAGGTTGGGAAACACTGCTCTAGAAAATAGAACGTTAGTTCGTGTAAAAATTTCAGGTTAGGTTTCGTACTTTAATGAAAAATTATATAGGTACCAATTATTTTATCATATATATTCATAACTTTTATGCTCAGAACGGCTAGATCACTGATCTCTATAATATAAATGGATAAGCACAATGCAATAGGATGCGCGTGGAATTTTTATGCCAAATTGAATATTTATCTCGGAGCTTACGAGTATGCGCAGTCCCTAGTCTTTTGACATTCGAATGTGAAATCACAAAGTTCCGAACGCCGATTTCAGTAGATCCCAAATTTAAAAAATCAGTTATTATTCCTTCAGGAACACTTTGGAAATTTGCCTAAACTAATCGCATATTTTGAAAATCGAAATATCAAATTAAAAGATGGTTTAACCACATTAGATGTGGACTATTAATAATTTCAAAAGTATTCCAAGTGACTTCGGATGTGGCCTTTAGCAAAAGTTAGACGCAGCTTTTAATAGAAATTCAGTTGCGATGTAGAAAGGACGTTTTCTATCTACAAGGACGTACTTCATTCAAAGAGAACAAATCTTACAGAAGAGAACCTTGAGAAAGTATTGCTAGTAAAAATTAAAGCTCCTTTACTCGACTTAAACTACAAAATGAACAAATAATAATGTATTTTGTATTTTATAGATCACCACCTACTTGTTATCGAATTATATAAATAAAATTAAAACCTCTTTGAAAATACAACATTACAATAGTGCGCGCATGGGCGAGGAGTCATCAACCTTTTGTGTCCGGTCTGGAGTAATAACTATAAGTCGGTCAAGAAATCAGAAAAGATAGCACGAAATTAATAAAAACCAAGAGGACAAGACAGTTGGAGGAAGCAATAGACACAATTGAGAATGATAATAAAAATAACACGAAACTATATAGATACATTAAAAGACAAAATTTGAAAAGATATACAACAAACACTAGCGGTATGGAACGGAAAATAATTTTATGGAATTATTAACAGACAGGAATATGGTGCCAGGAAGAGAAAACGTGGAAAATAAAACATAAAAGAAGAAGAATTGAATATACAAACAGAAGAGAAATTCAACCAAGTAATAGCACAGCTTTAAGTGAACAAAACTGGGGGAAAGCAAAGAGATTGGAATATATAGAGAAAGCATGAGTGCAGTTTGTAGGCGAGGTAAATGGTCGCAAGAACTGCAGGTGGGGTAATGGGAATTGATGAACAGCCAGGCGATTATAGTCCTTATTAGTTCTTAAGAAAATCCGAGGGCGTCAATGAGGCGTGCTATCATTGGTCGAAATGTCGTGCTCGTGTAGAATTTGACGAAATCATACGAACCAAGCACGAGCACGACATTTCGACCAATGACAGCATGCTTCATTGACGCCCTCGGATTTTCTTAAGGCCTAATATGGACTATAATCGCTTGGCTGTTTATCAATTCCTCTTACCCCACCTGCAGTTGTTGCGGCCAAACATTGCAGCTTGATATTTCCTCTATACAGGGTGTTATAAATTAAGTCGGCACTATTGCTAACTTTGTTATTAATGAAGCCACAGTATCGATTAAATTAGCAAAGTAGTAGTATTTTTATTGTGAACAATGATAGCAGAACCGAAAAGACAGTCGAGCTTCTAATTTTGGCGCTATTTACAAAAGTTACTTTTTTTTAAATGGAACACCCAGTATATTTTTGCATATATTGAAAGAAGGAATTATTTTAAAAAAGAAAGCTTACATGCATTATTGTCAGAAAATCAAAGTTGCGGCAGTTATCCACTATTTTGTACAGCAATTTATATCAATAAAATCAAGATGGCTATGATAAAAAAAACAGCAAATATTAAACAAGCACTGTGCATATGTTTATCATAATAGATGTTGGAACACATTTAGGAATATTTTTGGATAACCTCGACTTGGCTACATATACATTTTCAACAAGATGGAGCACCAACGCATAATCATCGCGAAGAACAAAAATTTTTGAGCGAAATGTTTTGGAATACGTGGATAGGTACGAATGGACCAATTCAGTAGTCACCACGGTCCCCGGATCTAAACCCTATAGACTTTTATACTTGGGAATATTTAAAAAATGAAATTTACAAAGGGAGATATGAAAACGACGTTGTAGGGCTTCAAAATAAAATAATTACTATTGCTAATAATATAGAAGCAAGTTCGATTTTAAAAGTAACTCGCAATGTACATAAACGTATTCGGAAGTGTATTGGACGAAACGGTGATGTCTTTGAACATCTATTATAATAAAAATATGCACAATGCTTGTTTAATATTTGCTGGTTTTTTTATCATAGCCATCTTGATTTTATTGATATGAATTACTGTACAAAATTGTGAATCACTGCTGCAACTTGCATTTTTGTCATTAATGTATGAAAGCTTTCTTTTTAAAAATAATTCCTTCTTTCAATATCTGCAAAAATATACTGGGTGTTCTATTTTTAAAAAAGCAACATTTGTAAATAGCCCCAAAATTAGAAGTTCAACTGTCTCTTCAGTTCTACCATCATTGTTCACGATAAAAATACTACTATTTTGTAGTATTTTTATCGTGAACAATGATAACAAAGTTAGCAATAGTGCCGACTTAGTTTATAACAGCCTGTATATTCCAATCTCTTTGGGTAAAAGGATTATATTGTCAACGAGTTGCTAAGGTATGGGGGAGGGCTATTAAGACAAAGGTTATTTAAACTATAAATCGAAATTTGGGAAAAATAAATGATGCCAAGTGAGTGGGGAAAAGGAATAATAGTGCCAATAAGTAAGAAAGGAAGTTCAAAAGCATGTACAAATTATAGAGGAATGACTCTGCTTAACGTTGCTTATAAGATCTTAACCACGCTAGTAAATAAAAAACTAGAAGGAGGCTATCCACCATAGATACTATACAGATGGTGAGTGAAGTAACTGAAAAGTCCCATGAATATAGCGTTTCAAATAGTTGACAACTTTAAGTACTTAGGAGTAATGATAACTAGCTTATTATAAATACGAAAATGAGGGTATTGGGTGCAGCAATCCGACCAGTAGTGACCTATGGGGCAGAGTCAATGACCCTGACAAATGTGGAACAGGAAAAACTGAGAAGGTTTGAGACGAAACTGCAAGAAAAATATATGATTCAAAGAAAGTGGCATATGGAAAATACAGAAGGTTGATGACCTTCGAAATAGAAAACATCTTGAAAGGAGAAGAGATTGTAAAGTATATAAAAGTACAAAGACTCCGATGGTACGGCCACATAAGAAGGATGGAAAATAACATGGAAGTAAAGTACATCACAATATGCAAACCAAACACGGATAGAACAAGAGGAACGCCGAGAAGCATGTGGGAAGATAAGGTGATAGAGGATATAAAAAAGTGGGAAGAAATTACGGGATTGGAGAAGCAGGGTCCACCACCGAGATGCTTGAACAACGATAACTGAGAAAACAAAGTTGAATAACAGTTTAGTATAAGGCAAGAGCGGAAAACGTGGAGTAACTCACCAGAAGAAATGATTTGCTAGAACTCAAACGAGAAATCACCAGTCACAATTCCTAAGAGAATGTATAACCCTATATCTATGTAATGAATATAAGTAGATATATTAAATAACCTACATTTTTGTTAATTTTATAAATTTTTAATATTTGAACTTAAAATTTCTATTCTTCAGCTATGACATGGCAGCTGAGTAGTACATGACATTCGGTGTAAGATTTATTTCTTTACTTCATATCATGCTAATAGAATTATTATATATTATAAACTAAATACTGAGTGACTCTATAAATTACAAAAAAAACAGAGATTATCCGCCCTGACATATTAGTGCGTCCTTTAAGCTGCATAAATATCGATTGTAGATTTTGAATCTGCAATAAAATCAGTTTCGTTGGATTAGTAATCCTTTGGTCGAACGAAAACACCTCAAGATTAAACTTCCAAACTTAATACTCTCTAGAGATTTATGTTCGTTAATTGCACAGCTGAGCAGTAATTTTGGAAAGAGCTGTATGCCCTGGACAATAAGCTAAATGCGGCGTTTTTTGAATTGATTGCTTTTTGTTTCCACATGATTAACTCAATTAGTACTAATTACACATCTGAATGGATATACAACGTTCTTGGGATGTCAGAAAAATCACATTCTAACAAATCACACTCATGACAGGAGCAGAAACGAAAAAAAAACCATAAATATTAAAAAGGTTAAATGCGATTGTGTAAATTCAAGGTTCTATTTTTTCTTTCTATTCATTGAAGGAAAAAACAAACATACAAACACCACAACAAAATAAACATAAAATGTCTATGATAATTTCAAAACTATATATCATTGTGTTAGAAATAATTATATAAGCGCATATATTACATACATATTTATACAAATCAGTCTAGTTACGAAAATGTACAAATATGGCAAATGTTGTGTTAATATTTATTGCACATTGATTCTTCCTAGCTAGGGCGTGTAGATACAGAAAAAAAAGAAATGAGTGTGCTTAAGACCACACGGCAGAAGTGAAAACTTCATCAAGGCGAGGTTAATAATACGAAATAACTTTTTTTTCGTTCTATATTCATTTACATTTACATTTTCCATTTTCCATTTTTGTTCTATATTACATTTAAAAAATATATATTTATTATTATTGTGTATACATTATTCTAGTACATTTCGCTCGGTCTGATCAAGTTTTCACTTCAAAAATTCATACGTACGCATGTATATATACAAATAGACGATATGATAATTCTCCTACGAGTCCCCGCGCTGGTCTAATGGTAACGTACCGGCCTTACACCCGGGCGGCTCGGGATCGCATCTGCACGCGGACAAGAATTTTTCTGAAAATAAAAATACAATATTTCGCGTATTTATTCTAAATTTCAATTTAATTGAAATTAAATACCGCTAGTTAGCGTTATAATACAAAGCCGAGCGTGAAACGGTTGCCGAGCGAGTATAGCAGAGACCGGCAGAGACGCGTTAACTTATATTTCTCTCGCTCCCCTAGTCGACTCGACTCGAGGCGACTTTACCCGAACGAGCGTTACATCCCGAGCGTGACGGCTCAGTCTCGTTCAGTGCCCAATAATCAATGCATCAACGCTCTTGAATTATCCAACGTCGGTATACATTTCTAGATTAAACAAGCAAAACATTCTCTTTTTTTTTAATTAAGGTAGGTTTTTTGAAAGAAAAATTTGCACTTTAAGAAACATTTCAGTTTCATGATTTATTTAGTATTATTCTAAACTGGTAAACATAACAATAAATCAAAGGAATCAAAACATTTTACCATGTTCCTATTGGTGTCACAAAAAAATAAAATGGCAGGATAGTGGAAGGGGCATTCCACTACCCTGCCATTTTATTTTTTCCACCAATAATGTAATTCGTTGGCTAGTAGGTACTGAGCCAAGTTTCGGTAAAAGATGGAAATTTTGAGAGTAAAATTGAATGAGATGTAAAAAACTAAACAGCTTTCTTAGCAATAAAAGAGACTCCAAGTATAAATTTCTGGTAAAAGAAATGTTGAGAACTTCAAGATTTTTGTGGATTTATGAGTTGAAAAGCACTTTATTTCCTATTAACACCTTGGCTAACATATATTCCCAACAATCCTTTTAAAATATGTCGGAGGTCTCTTGTAAAAAGTCTTTTTTTAAAGGCTCCTTATATCTCCATTTCTGCATTGCCTAGTTTGGTAGACAACTTTACCCAATAGCATTGAATAACACTCCCAAAACTTCGCATCAACAATTTCCTAGATCTGTATAATAATTCTTCATGCCACCAATAAAGACAGTTTTCATCTCAAGTACTAACAAATTACACGACAACCAGAAAAAGACACATGGTGGCCAGAAAAATATTTGTTCGATTTGAATTCATCTCTTTTGGAGATTTGCTTCCTTTCTTGAATGTGTATTGTAAAGTTTTAGAGTCATTTGTTGGTAATACTGGTTGTCTTAAAACAAAATTATTTTTTCTGCAGCCATTAGGTACATTGGAAGGGTCCTTTTGGTATCGATAAAAAATTATTTGCTGGAGCTTTGGATATTTGTCTCATATATTTACCACTTGCAATTTTAGTTTGTTCTGTTGTATTAACTTCTGTTGAAGAACAAGCACTTTAAAAAGGTTCAGTACCAGGTGTTGAGAAAAATTCGGAGTCAAAGTAATCAACAGACAGGGTAAAAGTACAAACTAAAGACGACTATTCAACGCCACTACAAACTTCCATCGACTGGAACAATTTCAGTACAATAAAATTGAACTATTCTGTAATAGCTATGGGCATACAACTTCCTATAGTAAAATACTAGCTGTATGAAAGCCAGTTACAAATTGAATATTATAAATAAAGTAATTAGGTAGGTACACTTTTCTTTTCTATATCTTTATTTTGTGCAATACTTGGCTATTCTGTTTAGTGGGGAAGCATTGTTAATAAATTTATATTATTTGGATGAAAAACAAACGTCAAAAGGTAATTATAACAAATTTTAAACGGTCTATAAATGATACTATATATTAGTCTTGGAATCAGTGCTGCCGGAGCCATACGTCTGCCTTACCCGCATAGCGAGTGAAAAATACCCGCTTTTACCCGACATTTCAAATAGAAAGCGCCAAATTTAAAAGTGGTCTAAAATAATTCGAATGTATGTAAGATCTTCAACCTCCCATATCTTTAATGCCTCTTTTTGTCGCCATTAAAGACGTTAGCATTGCGGTGCCTAACGCATTTCTGTGGTCTGTCTTGATATTTTTCAAATCACTGAACATTCTTTCAACAAATGCGTTTGAAAAAGGCAGAATAAAAAGTAAGGAAAGCACTACTTTCATATTGGGGAAAAGAAGAACATCTGCAGCATTTTTCAATTCAAACACCATTTTCCAATAAACTTCACAACTTAGTTCACAATCTAAACCATACTCCAAATGATTTAAAAAAAACCATGCTGCTTCCATTCCATGTCCAAAATTAGAAGATTTTTAAATTCTTTATTTATTGGAAATCTTTGTACAATTTTTTGCAGCGATTTTATTTTATAGGATTGGACCGTTTTTGGTTCAAGAATTCTTAAAATGTTAAAAATTGGATCAGAAAAATCAAATCGCGTTTTAATGTCAGGGACAGGCTCTACATAAAAATTTAAACAACTTTTGAGAAACTGGTCAATTTCAGTTTGGGATGCATAATGTTTCAACATTTCAAAAGATTCAGTGGCATATACCTAAATAAATTTTGCAAAGTGGCATAAACAAGCGAATATTTGTGTGGTCAACAGCAAAAACATTTTTCCCTTTCAAGTCACTCACATTGATAATTAAATTGCTGCATAAATGCATCAACAATCTTTGTGTTTCAGGTTTCAATTTATGAATGAGTGGCGATTCTGATTGAAATATAAGGTTAAAATCTGTTACAAGTCCCAATGTATATGACATAAATTCTAAATAAATTTTCGTGAATTTTTTCAAAGAGTTGAACAAACCATTGGCTTTTCCAGATGCAGTTTTAACCACATCAAAAAAGTTACTTTGACATCATTTGTTTTTGAATAGTATATAACAGTAATTGCACATTGTTTTATTGCACTCAAGTCCGCCGTCTCGTCCAGGATTAAGGAAAAAAACATCTAGGTTCCTTCAATATTTCAAACAGATTTTTGCAAAGTGTATGTACATCCTAAACTTTCCTTAACAAGACAAGTAGCTTTTGTTCTTTTAACAGACAGAAATGGAACAAACAAGCGAATATTTGTGTGGTCAACAGTTAAAACATTTTTCTCTTTCAAGTCACTGAAATTGATAGAATTGCTGCATAAATGCATCAACAATCTTTCTGTAGCGTTTAGATTTAAAAGACAATAAAATACATATTGATATCTGATGTTGACTAAATCGAGTTAAGAAAAGGAGATTTTAATTGTTTTATGTGAAAATACCCGATTTTACCCGCTTCACAATTTTACCCGACAGTCTGACTAAAATACCCGCATTTCGGGTAAAATACCCGCAATTGGCAGCACTGCTTGGAATGGCTTTTGTAGGTTATATTATTGACACATAAAATGTTGTAACATCTCAAATTTGACCCCATTTTAATTTATTGGCGCATGTCAGTTGCAAAAGCAGTTCAACTATGAGATAGTTATGGAAAGGCAACATTTAACTTTCAAATTTCAATACAAATCATAGACATAAGTGTGTACAAACGTCTTTGTGTCAATAATATATTTTACTTTGAATTTGTACGCTTTGTTACAAAGAAAAGAAAACAAACATCTTTGTCCTGTCTGAAAATATCCTTTTTGTAATGAACAACTTGCAAGAAGTCTGAAAAAATTGTTTATTCATAATAAAACCTTGTGACACATTCAAAACTTAGTTTCATATTTGAAGTACCTATGAAGTATGTAATATGAAGAGATAAGTGATAACAATATTTTGAATCTACACAAAATGTCAAACTACGAAATATTAATGAACGGCAGCACTACTTTCCGTGCAACAGTTCGAAGGTGAACGTTTTGGTGTTATCTATTTCCCAATGGAGTTTGTCTCTAGATTTTGGGACGTTCTGTATGTTACACAATCTCAAGGAGAGATTCTTGATCATATGGCGTCATCTTTTAGTAGTAACGTTATTAAATTAAACAGAGATCTGCAATTAATATTTATTACAATTAACGAGTGAATGTGATAATAATGCTGACAATAAATTTAAATTTACATTTTCATTATTATTATTGTAATTTATATTTGAAAAATTAATATTTTACATATCGCGTGAAAAATAAACTGTATACATGCATCGTTTATATTTTAACACAAATTTCGTACACCAAAGTAATATTAGTTGCCTGCATGTGCTGCATATGGCTGCATATTCAATTTTATATTTATTGCATAAAATTGTGTTTACATTAGTGTAATAGCACGAAATAGCACTAGCTCGTAATTTGCTTTACGATCAATTACGATTATTTATGATTTATGAACAGTAAATTGTGATGTATTGATGATCGGTCGTGATCTTTAGCCCGCTCAGAATTATTTTTTTGCAATATGTCATCTTTACTATTGTCACTGCCTGATTTATATGTACAATATAGAAATTGGATTGTAAAGAATCCCGAAAAAGCTAATGATTTAGAAACAATAATTAAATGGGTTTCCTATATTATAGCAGGTTAGCTATTTGTGCCTGTTCCTAACCTAAGTGTATGTTTGCAGTTTTACTGTTTATTTGTCATAATTACAGGAAGAATCAACAACTCACATACTGTATCAGAACTGACATACACATTATCGAATTTACTGGTACTTTTCAACGATCGCCTGATTACAAAAGGAAGACACTTAGAAAAACACGACCCCAGTAGTAAAGTGAAGATTTGGTTGACCATTCTTGAATATTCAGAAGTGTTTCTTGAAATTTCCTGCAGAAAATTATGGGGATCTCGCGGACGTTGGTTAATTGTAGTTTCCATACAAGTTTTCAAGTAAGTATAATTAATATTAATTAAGTTTTGTATTCACAACTCATTATCATGTTTTAGATGTATTGCACGATTAATATTAGTATATCATTACAAGGATAATATGATAGCTGTGCCACCTGTACCTGCTCTAGATAGAATAAAACTGAATAAATCTGATGTGAAGGGTGATATATCAGACAGTGAAAATCCACAACTAAAGTCAATTTCATTTACTTTGAAACGTTCAGGAAAAGTGATAAGGAAAATTGATACTTCACCTTCAACATCGAATCGCAATTGGAAACCCATTCAAGTGTCACAGTATGAATCTGAAGAAACAAATAATCAAGCTCTAGTCGATAGAAAATTACTTGCGGAAATCATTTATATAACAAAGCCAATTGCTCATTTGGGTACTTCAGCAATTTTTGAATATAATACTTGGAAACCATGGATGATATCCTTATTAATGGATATTTTAAGGTTAGTATGTAAATAAATTTATTTCTCAATTATTACTTGAGAATGATTTATTTGAATTTATTGTAATTGCTTTTATTGTTTATCAGTTTGCAGCTCTACCGCTCTTGCAGTCAGGGTCAAGTTAAAATATTGACGACCAAGCAAAGGCTAGTCTTGTCTCGAAGGACATTCGCTATGCTCATGTATCTCCTCCGATCTCCATTTTATGAAAGGTACAGCCAAGAAAGAGTGGAAAGTGCTATCAATTGTGTAGGCAATAAGGTTCCCCTTATGAGCTTAATTTGTAATCCGCTTTTGAGATATTTACCATTTTGGCAGAACATTTACTTCCACATGTGGTCAACGTAATTTGCACCAATTATACCATAACTGGTTGCTAGATTATAAATAATGAAAGGTTGTGGACATAATTTATTTAAACTGAAAGTGCAAAACAAATTCAGAGAAATTGTTATTGAATGGATAAAAAAAATATATTAAGATTACTTGCGATAGGCAACTGACCAATGACTTAATTGTCAATTTGCATTCGAAAAATTTACGTCTGCAAAATATTTTATTATATAATACTTAAAATGACAATTCTTATATAATTGTTTAATTAATACAATGATGATGAGAATATCTGTAATAAAAATATAAAGTCATTTTCATTATATTATTATATATTTAATATACCTAATGATGATTCACCAAAAGTATGTTTTTTTTTTAAATAGTTTTTGGGGATTCACTTACATTTTATATACACTGCCCTTCAAGAGTATAGATACACTTATGTACAATATAATCAGATTATAGGTTAATTTTCAAAAAATTAGTTTGTATATATATCTACATCTTTCAACTTATTGGTAATTTCATAATTTATTTTACAAACCACTAATTGTTTTAAGTTTTAAAAATGCGTTTCCAATCTGATATTAAAATTATTATTTACTTCTTACTATATAAATTTCTTTACATTTTCTCACGTTATAACTGTCACGTTTTTTTACAAATCAAACTTTATAATGACATTAAATGAAATTTCAATTCATATAATGCAATAGTTTAGATTTTTTTTTATTTTATTCCACCATCCAGGTTAACTATCCATCTGTATATCAGTAACTTATTATGCAATACAAATCTAATCCTGGGTTTATGCAGCGTGAATTAGTCCTAACTTAGTATTAGTATTAGTCTTAAGAAAGTTCGATCATTGAGTATACGTGTTAGCGTTCAGTCAGCTGATCTTATGGTCGTAAGCTTCTAAGGACCGCGTTAGGACACGACTTTGAAAGTTCGTAATTTTTAACTCTTAGGACTAAGTTGGGACCTCGTTAGCCAAGATCTAACCCTTGTGAGGGAATACGTACACAGCTACGTATCACTTACGCAACGTAATTTGAACATTTAATGTCTGTATAACGTGTATTTTTAAGGTTAAGACTAATTCTTAGGACTAATACTAATACTAAGTTAAGGAACGCTGCATAAACCCACCATAATGACAATTGAATACATAGTTGGCTAATCATCTCAGTATATGTCATACATACATTTCCCTTTATTATCGGTCATTCATTATTATCAAAACATAACCTATACGAAAAATGTGACATTAATGAGTACATAATCATTTTAAAAATTAACGGTAATATGAACATTAAAAGGAAAGAATATGATAAGGTAGATTGTTAAAACAGGATATTTGTAATAAGACACACTTTTGGCATATGGAATTTTATTCAAAATCTATCTGATTTTAACCTCGAAATATGGTTTTTCAAGACAAAAATTTTATACTTGTTACACACATACTGACAATTCTGTAAACGTAAGGTTTCTATTTACATACACCTATATATACATAATTGATATTTTTCTTGTGTTTAATTTTATTATTTTTGTGCACATATGCATATTGTTTTTTAGTGCTGTCAGTTATATGTTATTACATTGCAATAACCCACTACAATTATTTTTTGATATCTTCATACGAGTCTGATAATCTAAGATCTTTAATTTTCGAACTAGGTGAAACCTCAAAAACCATGATCAAAGGATTATAATATATACCAAATTATATAATAAACAAGCCCAGTATTTCACGTTGACCAAATCACGTGCTTTGAATTGACTTCTCTCAGCTATTTTTTTGTATATTGGGACACGTATGTCGCTAAGTTTTTGCAATACAGATATTGTCCTGAAAACAAGGAATGTTAGAAATACATCAGTCATAAGAAGTAGACATTTCCTGGAGGTGTACATGTCTATTTTATTTATTAAATTTATAATTATTTTACATGTGGGAAATATTAAAATGTTGCTTTAAATGGACATACAACTAATTCACATATTATAAATTTAGGTATAATATATTCTTGTAAATTTTATTTATAGTATAAGTTCTTATTGTTTTTATAAAGTGACAAGGAAATGTCCTAAATGTATTGTATATACTTACTATTTTTGTAGTAAAGAATGGTTTTTGTTAAATATATTTTTGTTGGTGTCTTTTTTAAATCCCTTATGACTAGGGAGCGGAATCGAGCGAGTCATGACTCATCGCCCATGGGCGCGCTATTGAAATGTTGTATTTTTAAAGAGGTTTTAATTTTATTTATATAATTGAATAACAAGTGGCTGGTGATTATAAAATACAAATACCCTACTATTTGTTCATTTTCTCTTTTGTAAGACTTGTTCTCTTTGAATTAAGTACATCCTTGTAGATAGAAAACGTCTTTTCTACATCGCAACTGGTTATATTTACGTAATGGAAATATTCTTTTATTGCAGCGTATTTAGCATACACAATTGCCGCAATGTTATTAAACCTAGATTTCTATTAAAAACTGCGTCTAAGTCACTTGGAATTATTAATAGCCACATCTAATGTGGTTAATCCACTTTTACTTTCTTATACGTAGTATAAGGAAGTAATGTGAAATTTTCGACTTCGAGATTTTTGCAGATGTCCACGTTTTGAAGTCCCCTGATACCGAAAAAGATGTTTTTAAAAAACGCCTGTGTTTCTATATGTGACCACGATAACCGCTGTAGATATTAATTCCAAATTTTGTATCTACGTGTCTAATCTCCCTCTTGAGATCTGAGTAGTTTTTCAGTAAAATCGGTAGACCGGAAGTAGCAGTTTATTTCAGTGAAAAAATTAAATTTTGCCAATATTTCGTCAACTACTAAATTTAAACAAATTTTTAAAGAATTCTTATGTACTTGAAATTAAAATTGAAAACAATTTTATTTAAAAAGTTTTTCGAAGCTGCTACCGGAAGTAGGTCTTTTACTCGTATCGAAAATCAGTTTTTTGGGAATATTTCGCATGTCATGCTTTTTAGACAGGTACGTTACGGGTATAAAAGTATTTAAAACGTAATTTTCAATATCTTTTGCATAAAAACAATTTCAAAATTCAGACCGGAATTACCACTTTTACTCTTATCGAATAGCGATTTTTTGCGAATATGTCGTAAATTATGCATTCTATATGTATTTATCAAGAATATAAAAGTATTTAGTGCTAGATTTGCAATATTTTTTGAATATATGAAATTTCAAAATTCGGACCGGAAGTAACACTTTTACTCTTAGGGAGTAGTCCTTTTTTCGAATATCTTGCTAAGTATGCATTCTATAGCGATTTATTAAGAGAACAGAAGTACTTAGAATAGGATTTTGAATAATTTTTGTGTAAAAAAATAGAGTATAGTTTGAAACGCTCATACGTATACGAAAGTCGTGTAGTGGCCACACCTCATCTTTTAATTTGAGATTTTGATTTTCAAAATATGTGATTAGTTTAGGCAAATTTCCAAAGTGCTCCTGAAGGAATAACAACTGATTTTTTAAATTTGGGATTTGTGTTAGTTCCTTGCACTCAGAAATACTTCGAGCATCGTCATTTGAACATGTAACGAAATTGTGTAAACTATCGAAATTCTCTGCTGAAAACTATTTCTGTGTATGTTTTAGCAAAGCTAAGTGACGATATTTTACAGACTTCGCAATAAATTTCGGAATCACTGACAATTAATTTTTATCTCAGAAAAAGTAACATAAACAACGTTCTAGATCTAAATGAATAATAACTAAAAATATACGCGTATGTTATTGAAACATACATATTATATTGCGAAATATAAGGTAAATATAATAAATTTTAAAAACTCGTCACCCTTGTACCTACGCCGATGAAGAAAGGATTTTATTCATAAAATTCCTTATTTTATGGCAGTTTTTTCTCTGATTCTCGGGCGTAAACAGATGTTGCAGTTCGCCCTATGAATTAGTGCTATTCAGATATAATGTAAACAACACGCAGTTGTTTACATTATTTCTTTTAACGGTTGTGGCTCCGTGGTAGTTTAGCTCGCTCGATTCCGCTCCCTACTTATGACCCAGGACGACGTTTCAGCAAAATCACACTTGCCATCTTCAGGTCTGAGATAACTGTCTGTTTCATGTTATTCGTAAAGCGATCGCAGTATTGGAAATTACACCAGAAAGACTCAAACAAGTAGTACAGATGATACCTGGTTTTCAGTTCCAAAAATTACATAGGTAATAGTGTCACTGCTTTACTGTCAGATAAATACCCAAACAAAGAACTAATCCTGTTGTAATTAGATATTCTTCTATATGTATTATTTTGACAATAAATAATTTGAAGAGCAAATTATACCTCGTGTTATGTGTAGAATTTAAAACAACAGATTTTCCATCTGATAATACTAATAACGAGTAAAATGTTTTCGAAGATCGAAATACGGATATTATAGTGGTATCTACAATTACAATAGTATCCGGCTACAGTGTTGCCAAGTGTATGTTTATTTCATATGGTTCCTGAACGCATACGAAGCATCATACGACATTGTAACAATAACATTTTTTATTCAGAACCGAACGAAAAATGTTGCTGCGTGTAGCTTTTGCGACATTTTTTAGACACGCTGTATATACTGCTTTTAATTTCAATAAATTTTCATTTAAACTTGTAAAATATTTGCATAAGTCTGTTATAATTTTACATGGTTCTTTGTCTGAATTATCATCGTAATTTTTTGGATAAACGTTTCCGTTTTGCTCGAAGTAAAAAGAGCTGCATTTTATCTCTTTTGCGTTTTTTAATTATAATACATACATGTTATGTACCTACATTGCAATAGCGGATACTGACAATATGTTGATAATCACAATGCAATATATTATTCATCACTTATATTTATAACATTATCAATTTATTTACTTATATGTTAATTATGAGTGCTTGTGAAAACGGATAATGAACAATATCAATAATGACATTCCTGTATACGTACCAGGTGCTGTTCCTTAATATTCTGCATATCGTCTACAAAAATGTTTCTAATCGTGATATTTTATGATCACACCTCATACATACAATCATATTATATCATCAAAATACCTGCCATTGTTTACTTTGAAAATGTGCAATATTTGCATATTCCTTTAAAAACAATTATGAATGATATGTTTATCAATTTTCGCACAAATACTACGATAATTCAGGACAAATGATAATAAATAGTTAGTACGCTTTAGCAATTATTTTTTTTTGCACGTGTAAGAACGACACTTTAGCAAAAACATGTATCACTAATCAACGGTTAAGGCGTGAACAATGTACAAAGCAAATACTGGATAAAAGCTATAAACAACAGAAACCTTAATATAAAAAATCATCTCCCAATTTTTTCTCTGAAATTTGTAAAATTTTGTGAAAATTAATTTTTATAAGACTATAGAATTGCCATATGTTGTAACTAGGGATCGCCAATCAGATTTACATTGCAGGAATGGACATACCAACATGAATAATCTAGTTCGAAATAATACACTAATTTGTGATATTACTATTACTGTGTCCAATTTGTAATTACTAGGGCGTAGATATGACCGGTTTAAACTACGACGAAATTACAACGGAGCAAAGAAGTAATGTAAACAACACACGCTTACTAAATAGCACTAATTCATATGGCGAACTGCAACATCTGTTTACGCCCGACAATGAGAGCAAAAAATGCCCATAAAATAAGGAATTTATGAGTAAAATCCTTTTTTCATCCGCGTAGATAGGAGCGTAAGGGGTTTTTAAAATTTATTATATTTATCTTATATTTCGCAAGAGAAATAACATTTTCATACATACTTATGTTAAGTTTCGTTGTTTCATTGTTTTGACTGTTAATTACATACATCGTAATTTTTGTAATTGTCTGTTTAATACCGGTTTATTGTATCGATTTCTCCCACTTATCTAGACGTAAGTGTGCACTGGATTTCGTTTAGTTTCAATATTATACGCGTACAGTTTTAGTTATCATTTATTTAGATCTAGAACGTTGTTTATGTTACTTTTTCTGATATGAAAATGAATTGTCAGTGATTCCGAAATTTATTACAAAGTCTGTAAAATATCGTTAGAGAATGCCAAAATATCGCACGTTCGTCACTTAGCTTTGCTAAAACATACACAGAAATAGTTTTTATGCAGAGAATTTCGATAGTTTACAAAATTTCGTTACATGTTTAAATGACGATGCTCGAAGTATTTCTGAGTGCAAGGAACTAACACAAATCCCAAATTTAAAAAATGTTGTTATTCCTTCAGGAACACTTTGGAAATTTGCCTAAACTAATCACGTATTTTGAAAATCGAAATCTCAAATTAAAAGATGGATTAACCACATTAGACGTGGACTATTAATTATTTCCAAAATATTCCAAGTGAATTCGGATGTGGCCTTCGGCAAAAGTTAGATGCAGTTTTTAATAGAAATCCAGATTTAATAACATTGCGGCAATTGCCTATGCTAAATCCGCAGAAATAAAAGAATATTTCCAGTACGCACCTATAACCAGTTGCGATGTAGAAAGGACGTTACAAGGTTGTACTTCATTCAAAGAGAACAAATCTTACAGAAGAGAACATTGAGAAAGTATTGCTAATAAATATTAATACTCCTTTACTCGACTTGAACTACAAAATGAACAAATAATAAGGTATTTTGTATTTTATAGATCACCAGCGACTTGTTATCCAATTATATAAATAAAATTAAAACCTCTTTAAAAATACATTTCAATAGTGCGCCCATGGGCGATGAGTCATCAACCGTACGTGTCCTCGCCCTAGACATTATTCTTTTAAGTGCCGATCCCTAGTTATAACACAAGAGTAAAGCAATTAGCAAACAACGTAACGTTAGCGATTGTGAAAAGATACTACGAGAAAATGCATATTACACAAATGTATGTATATTTTTATATTTAAATCAAATTACATATTGTTTTAACAAAACAGTAAGGCAAATTGCAAACAAACGGATGGCTTATGTAAACAACGTAATGTCTACAAGCGTTAAGTTGTTTTTTTCGATAAAAACGGAAATGCAAGTAACTGATTGTAGTGAAAATTTATCTGTGTTTTTAGATTTAAATAAAATCTGTTTTTGCCATATGTTCGCATATAGGTCAGTGGCATGTAGGTAATATAAACAGAGATAATTTCAATGATATTCCTCCAGGTTTTTTTTTTTAGTAAACTTCTATAAAATGCTTACACAAAAGAGAGAAAGCACTTACAGTTAGGTAGTGTTTTTTAAAACAGTATTTCTTGCTTTTTATAATTTCATAATTTAGCTTAATCTCATTGGCGGATGCAGTTTATGGAGGTATTGTATAATAATTGAGAATACTTGCGATTTTATAACTTTTTAAACATGCTAGAAGAAGTATCATCAGTCATTAAATTAAAACCAAAACAAACTCATTTTAACAGGTGACTTTAATGTACCATTTCATAATAGGGACAATATTCATGTAAAAAGATTGAATGATGTGTTCAATATGTTTAATTTGCATATAACAATACATGATGCCACACCTATCGGGGTTGCAAGGACGACGATTGATAATATTATGAGGAATATAAAAAACTACTTAAAATAAAAATAATATATGAAGAAAATATTGCTGTTTTTAAGCAATGGCTCATGGAACATGACTGGAATCTCTTGAGTGATGCTTTAGATGTGAATGTCTTGTAATAACTTATGTAAACATACAACAAAAAATAATTAAAAAAAGGTGGATCACTGATAAAATTAAGGTGAAAACAGTTATTAAAAGACAAATGTACGAGAACATGCTAAGAATACATATAGATTAGAACAACTAATTTAAACAGAGAAATAACAATTGCGAAAGACAAAACTAACAGTGATTTCATCAAAGACTAAGGCTACTTGGCAGCTGGTAAGAAAAATCACGGGTTCTGTTAGTGCTGAGGATATATCTGTTGATGGCATTGAAGTAACAGAAACAACAATTGAAGAAAGGTTGTCTACAATCAACAGACAATTGATAGAAATGTGTAATAATATAACCAAGATAAAAGATATAGATCTGGTCAATATTCCTTATAATAACCACTCATTTTGATGGTGCATCCTACTGATATAGGAGAAATATGTAGCATTATTGCACAGTTAAGGAAAAGCTTTTGCGTGGGTTATGATGAAATACCTGTAAAGATATAAGATTGTGCGCCTAAACTTGCAGTTATACTAGAATCAATAGTCAATAAATGTATAGAATCAGGATTATTCTCAAGTGAATTGAAGAAATCTATTATTAGATAAATATACAAGAAAGGTGAAATTACAAAACTAGAAAACTACAGACCGATATCTATATTAACACAATTCTCAAAAATATTTGAAAAAAATATTTTTAAACGTATAATGGATTTGCTTTTGGACCATGATATATTCAGTGAATACCAGAAAGTATACATGGGCGAGATAGGGGAAGCGGATCCGTTTTCACTCAGACTAGACCGATTCGTGTTTCGTCGGCTCTTGGGGAAACCGGTAGGTAATACAGTACCCGAGAGCCGACAAAACACGAGTCGGTGTAGTCTGAGTGAAATCGAATCCACTTCCCCTATTTCGCCCATGTATACCAGAATGGCAACATCACAGGCAAATCTTTGATCAGAACTACTTATCAAGCCATACATAAGTGACAGTCTGAATCATGATGAGTGTACAATTGGTATCTTCATAGACCTTAGTAAGGCCTTTGACTGTGTTGAGTACTATGTGTTGTTTCTTAAATCTCAAGGGGGACACATCAAATCAAAAAGTTTTAAAATTGGAATTTTAGGGAAACTTGTACTACCAACATTAGTAATAGAAATATTAAAACACAACAAACTTATGGAAAGAAATATCAATCGTAATAAACATTTAATAGCTAATGCATCTAACTACCAAAATTGCGAGAGGATTTAAAAAGTAATGAAAATGTTGTTTATAAGAAATACATTTTTCTAAATTTTGTAATGGATGTTTCCGCCATTTTTATATAAGCAATATATTTATATATATATATATATATACGATGAGAATTGTCGTGGGTGCAGCGGCCTTCTTTTTTTGGAACTTTACAGTTTTTAAATAGGTAAAAAATGTAATTAAAAACACATATTTTTTTTCTTTATTTTTTTATGTTACGTTTCGGCTGAACATCTATGTTGCCTTTATCAAACAATATTTATCAGTGGTTTTTGATAAATATTGTTTGATAAAGGCAACATAAATGTTCAGCCGAAACGTAACATAAAAAAATAAAGAAAAAAAATATGTGTTTTTAATTACATTTTTTACCTATTTAAAAACTGTAAAGTTCCAAAAAAAGAAGGCCGCTACACCCACGACAATTCTCATCGTATAAAATATAATACGGCCAAGAAAAATGCTAAACAATATATATATATATATATATATATACATCTCAGTATCTTTTCTGCGTCTTTACATCTTGCAACGATTCCGCGTCCATTAAAAAATAGTACATTATTTAGTTTTTGGCCTATAGATTGCTCTGCCTTTTAGGCAACAATATCGAGTACATTGAATATACATCATTATAAGTTTATTTATTTGAAGTTTTACATTTTGCGACCCTTTTGCGTCATTACATTTTACTAATATTTTTGCGTCCCAGTATATTTTTAATAAATTGTACACACTGCTATTTCTTCGACATCCAAATATGTATACGTTTATATGTTGACGATTCTTCTGCGTCCAACAGAGTTGCCATGTTGCACACCGAGTTCTCATTTAACTTGAACGAGATAGAGTTACTACAATAATTTCGTAATATTAGCATATGTATAATTTGTAAAGATTTTTAAGTTTTTTTTAAAAATACTGTATTACTGTAATTCCATTTTTATGATTAAATCAAGTAGGTCTTTTCATCAAAAATTGTTTTATTTAATTTTTATGTTTTGTTCTACGTGCAACTAATAAGGTTATAATAGGCCTAAATATATCAAGGTAGTGTAATCTGATTAAAACTAAGTGGTACATATTTTATTTGCTTATTATTTTCTTTGTACCTCAATTGTGTATAAATACTTTTATTTTAAGCCAACACTTGTTTAATAGATCTGGACATTTCTCTATTAGAGTATCAAATTCTTTCCATTTTGGAGGTTTAATGTTTTATTTATAATTTTTAAATTATGTAATTACAACTTGTTTCTGTTCACAAGTCCATTTCGTAAGCTCTCTTTTCTTATTTATGCTAACCACATTGGTCTTCCTAAGCATATTTTCTGTCTTCTTCGTCTGCTGTAAAATATTTATATCATTTTCTTCTGCGTGAACTTCCTTTTCTTCACCAATTTCTTCTTACATATCAACATTAATTTCTTCAATACTTCTACCTTAAATAAAAACAACCTAACTTAGCAATATACATACATGGGCGAGATAGGGGAAGCGGAATCGATTTCACTTAGACTAGACCGACTCGTGTTTTGTCGGCTCTCGGGGAAACCGGTAGGTTATACGGTACCCGAGAGCCCACAAAACACGAGTCGGTCTAGTCTAAATGAAATCGGATCCACTTCCCCTATCTCGCTCATGTATACTTAGCAATAGTAATATTTTAAGTAGTTAGCGTCACTTTTACAGTACTTCACATTATCACTTTTTTATGAAATAATTGGAGTTAACTTATATTTGTACTACTTATTAATGCATGGTAAGAGTGACATTTTATTTTTACCTTTAAATTTTGCAGCATCACCTTTTTCCATCAACATCAATGTCTTTGCAATCTTTGCCGTTTGGTAAACGATAAACTATAGTGTGGATATTTAAAGTATGTCCCATAAATGTAGCCAATTGTTCAATGTCTCATTAAGTGTCATATTAAATATTTGTGTTAGAGTAGCTAAATGCTTTCTCAATCTCGTGGAGGTCAAAGCTGCTGGATTATTTGCACCACACTTGTATATGCATGTTTTTGTAAAATTTTGTAACATACAATAGGCTGATCTGATTTAGTATTTGCAAACAAGAATAAATTATTTTCCGGTACAAATTGAAGTCGTCGCTTTAGAAGAATGTTTATGTGGTTCTGCATATCCTCGTTAAAGAGAACAGGTAAACCTCCTCCACATTTACTCCTAATGGCTATTCTCTTGAATTTTTTAAGCAATGCTTTTTCTGTTGGGGAAATAGCACCAGCGAATTCGTCGTAATTACTCTTTTTCTCTTCTGATAATGTATATGCAGTAAGTTTTATTCGCAGCAGATACTTTTCAGTATACATGGGCGAGATAGGGGAAGTGTATCCGATTTCACCCAGACTAGACCGACTCGTGCTTTGTCGGCTCTCGTGTACCGTATTACCTACCGGTTTCCCCGAGAGCCGACAAAACACTAGTCGGTGTAGTCTGAGTGAAATCGGATCCACTTCCCCTATCTCGCCCATGTATACTTTCCAGTAACAAGTAAAAGCTATTTAAATTGCCTCCAGTATCTTTTAAATCATTTTCCTTTTCAGCGAGATACTCTCTAAAAATTTTAGATTAGCTGCCAAAGGTACTATTGTAGTTTAATTCCAGGTTTTTGTATTGAGATCATTTCTGGCTTGGCTCGAAATTTTGTATTTCCAGTTACTTTTTAGGAGTGTTGAAAACATATTTATATTGGCTTCTGCTTCAGCGGGTGGTATACTATTATCATTATATTTTCTTTTGATAATATGCATAATAGCAATATCGCAGCAATGGACAACTCCCTCATTTTTCGCAAACAAACATTAACGTGATGTTGTGGATATTCAAATATCTGGAACCGAAGGCGCAGATTAGAATATCCTTCTCGCCACTAGTTATACTTGATCTGCATGCATTCTAGGAAACACCGGTAATCTCAGATTTGAATCGGTTTTAAATTTGGAAAGCAAAATATTTTGAGCTTCGCTTAATGATATTTTAGTCCCTAGTTTCATGTTTTGTGGAATTCTTTTTTATGCTTCCACAATAGTCTCCTTCAATAATATTCAAAACAGTATGGACATGGTATAATAGTTTTCTTCCGTATTATTTGTCATCTATGCTCCATTGTCGAATTGTGTTTAAAATATTAGCAGTTTTGTAAGTACTATATTTTGTTACATATACAGTCACCATTTTCACAATCACTTAAACTATTTTTAAGTTGCTTCTTTCACTAAAGCAACCATTCTTCTTTCTCTACTGTACATTTTAGCAATGCATTAATACTTATTTAATATTTAAAGAAAACTTTAAATATCCTTAGAACCGTTAAAGCACAACTGCCAATATTGCAAAGCCAGGATCACAAACAAATGATGAGCCAAGACAACAAACGTCCCAACCCCAATTGACACTAAATGAATCGGGGTTGGCAAATAGTATTAGACGCGAAATGATCCTGTTCGAAAATGGAGGAGTTCGTGGATATCACTTAGAATTAGGATATAAATATCTATTGTCTATTCCTCCAACCAGTGTAGAACCTGGCCGAGCGTTTTCAGCTGGTGCTTTGTTGGCAATGAACTACGAAGTAGACTTGAAAGTCAAACATTGGATGCTTTAATATTTTTGCGATTGTATTTTCGAAATTCTAAATAGTTTTTTGTATTGTTTTTTTGTTCCTTATTTTAGTATATTGTGTATTGTGTTGTGCAACAATATTGATAAATAATTTGTAAGAAATTACTAAAGGTTTTTTTTCCATTCGAGTTCAATTAGAAACCACATAGTCTAATCCCGGGATCCGGGAATTGTATTCTCTACTAGTGCCTCATTTATTACTTTTAGCTGTTAAAAATAAATAAAGTTTATTATTTCTTTATATATGTATGCTCCTCCATCAAAGGTATTTTGAAATATAAAATACTAATATGTTTAATATCAAATGAAGTTATTTTAACATAAATTTTAATATACGGACAAATCATCTTAATTAAACTACGGAACATCATTTCATAAGTTCCCTTGGCCTTATCAGGAAATAGAATGTTGCCATATTTATGGACGCGGAATCATATGTAAAATTGTCTAAAACAGTTAAATAATATATCTAACAAGTATACATAAATATACACTGAGCTATCACAACGCCAACTGGTGTCGGTTCAGGCGAACTATTTTTGTATATTTTTTTACATTCCGACGACAATTTTGCGTCCGTGTCAGTCAAAATTACGGGTTATCCAGATCCGATGTAGTTTTCTATTAGCAAAAATCTTGGTCCATTGAGTTTTAAAAATTCTGTAATTTATCGCCAGAGGTCGAGAGTGGCAGTATTAACTAGAATATTAGGGAAAACAATTCTGCGTCCGCATACGGACGCTGAAAGTGATGAGACGCAGAAAGATATGTAATTTTGAAATGTATGGATGCACAAATGTCTGTGAGATATATATATATATATATATATATATATATATATATATATATATATATTACTCAAATTGTATAGTGGGCGTTGTAAAGGTCTAAGTTAATATTCTATGTCATGTTTTCATATTTATTTTCCATACATGTTTCGGGTCGCACAACCCTTTTTCAATAGAATACTATAAATCTTTCTAAAACAATTAAGAATGACAAATTAATATTCTTTATATCACAGATATTTGTTTTTTTTTTTATATATACCTTTAAATTAGTATGTATGAATATAAAAGTACAAAGCTGTCTATTAACATTGTCTTGTAAAATATTAAAACTAACGATAAACATATAAATGTACATGGTACGAATACTGAACAGATAATAAACCATACAAGTGTATTTTACAGTTAAAAAAGTAGTTTTTATTTGTGTTGGTGTTTTTCTTTTTTGTTTTCTGTAAACACGTTGTCGATGTTTACTATTATTAGTAAGGTGCAGATCAATTACTTTTATTTTATTAAATTATAATATATTGAACTCAGATTTCTTATGTCGTTTCTGTTATTAATGCTGTTTTTGTTTTGTTTAATGAGGATCATTTCTTTTATTTCTCTTTTTTGCGTATTATACTCCGTGTCTATTATCTTAGTATTCTCGAAGTCGAAGTATATATATATATATATATACCGGGTGTCCAGTTTACTGTACTGTTAAAATATCTTTAACATTTTATATATTAGCATTCATTAAATAAAGGTGGTTAGGTAGCTGAATCATTAATGTAACAACTGTTCAAATAAGCCACCGTTCATTCGTATGCACAATCTACATCGTGTTAGTACTGCCTCACAAGGTTGTCTAACCATGTTCGGTGTCATTCCATTCACTGCTTCTTCAACTGCTTGACGTAATTCTTCCACATTTTCATAAGATCTCGAATACACCTTGTTTTTCAGATAGCCCCATACAAAAAAATCAAGAGGTGTGAGGTCCGGGGACCTAGCAGGCCACCATATTGGTCCTCTGTTACCAATCCAGTTATTGTAATATTGATTATTTAAATAATTTGTAACCAACAAGGAATTGTGCTGAAAATACATATTTTGCAACGTGGCAAGTGGAAGTTCTTCAATTCGTTCAGCAACATGTGTGCGCAAAAGTTCTAAATACCTTTCAGAATTTAAATTCTCATTGAAAAAGAATGGACTGATAACATGGGTATCAATAACGCCGATCCAGACATTAAATCCCCATCTGACTTGCTGTCTAATGCCACGAACTAGGTGTGGATTTTCATCGGACCAAAAGATAGTATTTTTACGATTAAACATTCCAGAGTTAGTAAATCGACTCTCATCAGACCATAAAATTTTCGCAAAAAAGTTTTGATTTTCATTATGTTTTTCGATGAACCAATGACAGAATTATGCTCTCCGTATTTCGTCACCATTTTGAAGCCCTCGACTTGCTCTTTCACAATAAGGTTTGAATTTGGCACGCTTTAAAATGGTACCAGCTGTTAACCTAGCGACGCCGAGTGTATTTTCAATTACCCGTAAAGACGTACGGGGATTTTCAACTACTGCTTGAAGAACAATATTTTCATTATTTTCATTGTTTTGCCTTTTTTTTGGGTTTAACAAAACTTCCGTGCATTATCAAATTATCACGCAATCGGCGAAAAATGCTTTTTTCTGGCTGCCGCCTTTCAGGGTATCTATCGAAATACAATTCTGCACCCAATTCATCATTTCTTCCACACAAAATATAACACTCCAGATTACTGACAGTTCAGAATAAACTTCACAGCTTTTAGAGTTGTTTAATACAAATGTCATATTTATTATCACGGCCTAGTATGTTAAAATCTTACTTTCTCTATTTTTCATGTTTTTACTATCTTGAACATACACATGTTATACATCATTGAATAGCATTTTTTTTGAAGATATTAAAAATGTCAAAATCCAATATGGCTGCCATAAGAAAAACAAAAGTTGATTATTGTCACGCAAAATCTAGTAGACCTAGATTTTTTTTTAATCATTTTTAAAATCCTCATGACTTGTTATCCCTAGCTTACAACTTTTGTAAATTTATCTTTTCTAGGAAACAAAATATGGAAGATTTTCAAAAATGCATTTTTTTTTGTTTTTCACCCTGTATCTGCCCAATGAAACAAAAATTTCAAAATCTGATGTCGGATTATACCCGGAGAGGGGGGTAAACCAACCCACACTACCCTACCCACTTACCAGGGTTATGAAAACCGAACCGGGTTATTGAACCCGGTTACTTTTTCGACTTTACGAACACGGTTGTTTTTACCCGACTGAATTAACGAACGCATTTGTGCTAACCGTGTTGTAACCACAATGCAAGGTTTAATTTCCGAAAACGCCTTATGTACAAATAAAACGTAAAACCGGCAGCCGAAAACACATTTTCCGGTGGAAGAAAGAGAAGAGGGCTAAATGCAAGTTACAACACGATCCTTAATTGTTTTCTTTTAAATCTAAACAATTTTGTATCTTTAATAATAAATTTACCAATAATGATGGTCACGAAGTTTGAAGTATTGTGTATTATAGCGTTGATTGAAGGAATATATAAAGATGCGCAACGCTATAGTAAAATAGTGTGTCTTTCCGTTAAGGCTATACGCCCGGCCTCGAAATCGTTTTTCCCATTTCCTAATCGTATTTTTCATGAAAACCTTACCGAATTTACACGCTAATTTAAGAAAAAAATGCCTTTCAATGGATAAATCGTAATTTCTTCGAAATTGTCCAAAGGGCCCTAAATAAAAATTAAAATGTAAGAAATTTCAAAAAACAAGCCTTTATTTAAAATTATGTAACACTCAACAGCAATACATAAATTTTATTTTTTTTTAATTTTTAAAAATAAGGTCACGAAACGGAAAAGAAAATTTTGAAATTTGGGCGAAATTCACTGAAATCAAATAGAGTATGTGGTACGCTCGCATATTGTGTCGAGAGGTAGCTCCGCCTACAATTTCGGGCAGTTTCTACGCAGTTTGTAAAATACTTCTGAGATCGGTGTATGTTAAGAAAGTAATCGTTACTCGGACATTATTTTATCGAAACCGTTGATATTTTCTTTACAATAGGTCGAAAATTTTCAGCGTCACGATACTTCCTTATACTACGTATCAGAAAGTAAAAGCAATATCTCTTCACGTCCTTAACGGTATACCTGCTAGAAGCGCATGCTAGGACTCACATGGCTTGCGCGCAGGGAGTATAATTATTATATTTGACTCGCAATAATTTGCTTCTGAAACGATCTAGAAATTTATTTCTTGCACAAAAAATAATTTTGGAATGTTGGCTTTATTTTGTTTCACATATATATGGGTAAATTCTGAAAAATAAGATTAGTTACTCGATAGCTGAAAAATATCTTACACAAATTGGTGGTCTACTAAAACTTTTTTTTTTATAAAATTTACACACCATAAAGAAAAATCGAAAACACTAGTATCATCCAAATACTTTAGGGTATAACCTTAAAAAAACAGATCCCTAGCTCTCTACATTGCTGAGATATCACGAGATAAGTATTAATAATTGAAGAAAATGAAAATTTTAAAATTTACACAAAAAAACGATTTTTCGACCTTTTTGCGATTTCGATTTTATTTTCCAACTCAAAATTTGAATCCGGCAGGTGATTTTACATATCAGGCTTCACTTTTTTTGTGTGTTTGAGAAAATATAGATTGTATAATTTAGGGGCGGTTGCTTCCCGGCTGGCAAACATGTGGGCCAACCAACCGGCGATTATCTGAGACCATAACGCAGCCATAAATTACAAGCAGATTAGCTTAGGTGACAAGTTCTTTTCTCTATCTTTTTCCTCAGCATAAGACATAGCACGCGGACCCTTAAACATTTGTCTTTTATTTACATTTGCACGAAAAGCAGTGGTACGCCTATTTCAAATCGAACTCAGCTTGAAGCGGGCGTCCAGCCTTAAGTCGTCCCGCAAACCCCGTGCCGAGAAACATCATCGCTGTCTCGGGTTGTTTCGAATCTCGGATCCAAACGACTGATGCAATCGCTATAGATCTCGGATCCAGTTTGGGTACGCTTAGTGCTATGTAGTGGCGCATCTTTATTAAATTTTAGTTTTCTCATTCATCCATCTGATGCTTGGTTAATATAAAGCTTCGATAAGTATATTTATAAACAATTGACGAATCAGTATTCCTTTTGTCCCATTTGTATCGTGTTGTTAAACACCTGGGTACACCAACAAATACCGTAGATGTTATTGTTCGCAAGAATCCAAGAAATTTAGTTTAAATATGTGACCTTGAGAGTTCGCATTGTGATGTTGATCTAATTAAGACACTTAAAAAGCATACTTGTGGAATGTCGCGTAAATAAGCCCATAAATAGCCCACGATTTCATTGAAGATCAATTTCAACTTTATAAATGCTTCTGTACTGCTACTACTGCTATGTAGATCTAATTTTTTTTACTTGTTGATTACGAATAGGAAGTGGCGTTTGATTTTTCTTCAGAATTAGTCATATGTATACATATATAATATACTAGTGGTCACCCAGTGGTTGAAATTTGACCTTTTTATTTAATGTATTTGTAACACATATTATACATAAAGTTTATCTTTCTACACTCCTCCTTTTCTTCACGTATTAATATATAGATAGATAATAAAATATACTCAATTTTTTGAAACCGCTAATAATTAATAGGCGAGAGTAAATCAATTCATGTTGCTGCTACACAATTTATTTTCTTTTTACAACAGATGTAGATTGAGCAATCTGTATTTCACTAATATATGAGCACAAATATCTATTTGACAAAATGTACATTATATGTATAAAGTAAACAATGCTTGTTTTATTTCATTTAGTTATATGTATATAAATTCTTTAGGAATAATCTCAACTCAGTACGACTGTTTGACCACAAACTATGTGTTTGACAATCACTATGAACGTTAACAATGAATTTTTTATTTTATTTTATTTAATGTATTAGTATAATGCATAGGTACTATACACTCGTGTAAATTCCTTAAAGACAATCTCTACTCTGTGCGACTGTTAGACCACAGACTAGTATGTGTTTCGCATTGACACATTTTGCATTTCAGGGCGAAGAGTATTTTCTTCACGTGTATATACCGATAGGTCCAGCTCGGAACGGGCCATAGTCAGCAATGAGTGGCAACACCGAAACCCCTCTACCCGCAGCAGCAGCACATTGCAGTTAAGAATTTAGTAAGACTTAAACCGCGCAAGGATATAGTCGTTTGCATATTCGTTCTGTATACGTAATTTGCCCATTTGCTTCAGACATAATAAGGTCCAATTTATTATTATTATTGTATTCTTAGCTGCTACGGAAAAGTAATTTTAAGTAATAAAAAAACAATAACGTTTTCTAAAAGATAAAAGTAAAAAAATCAATAATTCTACAAAATAAATTCAAATTTTAAGAAAGTCACTCAAAATAGGAGCACGCGGAGTGGTATCGTACACACGTTGCCACATAGCACGCTCGGTATACATATATAATCAAAATAGGAATTATCGCGGATACATAAATTAAAACAAGAAGTAGAGAATATTGGGTAGAAAGCTTCTTTGATGAGTATCTCAAACAATACAGTTCTTTGCCTCTTTTGATGTAAATATTTTATGTGTGAAGGTAAAGGATTACACCTTATTGTTATTTCGGAAATACAACTTTTTTCCCCAATACTTTTTGTTGTGTGTAGAGAGACCAAATGTGAACATACCATACTTGTGGTCTTGTAATGATGTTGTAATTCTTGCTCTTTGAAAAACTCAAAGTTGACCTTCACAAACTTCACACACTCAAGAACATATAAGCACGTCGACGTAAGTATTTTTTGTTCCTTAAAAATTTCTTTGTAGAAATACGTCTTTCTCACACCATAGTGCCTTTGGTGTGAGAAAGATTTATTCCTGCAGGCACCACTTCTGGAGGATGAACACCCTGGATGCATAAACCGATGTTCCCCACTTGATTGCGCATAACCATAATATGCAGATAGACTTGTCGACTGATTCACAGATTCTGCTATGATACGTAATGCATAACTAAATGATGTTATCTTTGCCGCCAAGTGGTCCATATGTTTCTTCCAGTTCAATTGGGGATCCATCCACAATCCCAAGAACTTAACTGCCATATGTTCCATATTTAGCTGTTGATCTCCATAAATAATTTTTATTGGATACTTCTTAAAATAGCCAAAGTTCAATATAGTTTCTTCAATATTTAGCTTCATCTTGTTTCTGTCAAACCATGAACCACAGTTCTCAACAGTAGTCAGTATTTCATTGTATGCTGCATCTTTTTTACTTTTTACCGTTACCAAGTATCATCAGCGTACAGCAGTGGCGGCTCTTTAATGAGAGCAAGTGAGCAATTGCACCCCCTGGAATTTTGAAACAAAACAAACCAAGCGGCGACTAACTGTGAAAGTATTTATTTATTACGTATTCATTGTTAATGAACAGGAACGTGGCGTGTACGGCACGCGAAACAACCTACATGCACCGATCGTAGTCATAGATATAATGACGACTAAGACTAACAGCGCACCGATGTAAAGACCCCTTCCACCGAGAGAAACATACCCATGTGCAAGCGCTACTGTTGCTGCGTTAAGCCATTAAACATTACATTGAAGGTGGGGAGAACTGTATTTTGTTCTAGTTCCATATCGTATAATACATAGCATGTGAGCAAGATTCCCGTCGGCTCAACGCTGTTGTAAGATGAATTTCCTGTCTGCGATGCATAATAACACGTTTTCGCGGTTAACGTATGATGAAAAAATCGCAATAGAAATCTTAAACGGCCGATGCCTCAATTATGTTTAGGAAATAAACAATCTGTTAAAGGTAAAGACGTTATAAGAAAATTCAAAATGAATATTTATCAGAAAAATGACTGGATTTGTGGGTGTGAAATTAAAAATACTTTGTTTTGTTTCCCGTGTCTTTTGTTTGGTGGTGAACCGTCTTGGTCAAAGAACGGAATAAAAGACTTAATTCATCTTAGTGCTAAAATTACGAAACATGAAAATTCCGAAGGGCATTTGAAAAATATATTTAGTCTAAGAATGTTAGGAAAAAATAACATTCAGGATGTTTTAGATCATCATATAGAAAAGCAGTTCAACAACACAATGAACAGGTAACAAAAAATAGGCATGTGTTAAATTTAATAATAAATTGCATTAGATTTTGTGGCGCGTTTGAACTGGCACTTCGCGGTCATGATGAACGGCAAACGTCGAATACCAAGGGCATTTTTCGGGAATTGATAAATTTTACGGCAGAATTAGATAAATCGCTCAGAGATCACATCGAAGCAGCACCGGTTTTTAATTGAATTTATAAATGATTTCCCAAATTTTAATGAAAAAGTGATAGAACTGTTCTGCAAGTCAAAAACACGCAAAATGGACTTCGTTTATCGTCAGATGTAATCAAACTGTAGTGTTAATCTTCCTCTTGAGAACTGATTAGATTTTGAGCAAAATCGGCAGACCGGAAGTAGTAGTTTACTTCAGTGAAAAAATCGAATTTTGCAAATATTTCGTCAATTACTAAGTTTAAACAAATTTATAAGGAATTCAAATGTACTCAAAATTAAATTTGAGAAAAATTGTATTAATAAAGTTTTTCGAAATTCCGACCAGAAGTAGGTCTTTTACTCTCATCGAAAATCAGTTTTTTGCGAATATCACGCAAGTCATGCTTTCTAGGCAGGTAAATTATCAGTATAAAAGTATTTAGAACGTATTTTTAAATATCTTTTGTATAAAAAAAATTTCAAAATTCGGACCGGAAGTAACACTTTTACTCTTACCGAATAACGATTTTTTGCAAAATATGTCGTAAATTATGCATTCTATATATATTTATGAAGAGTACAAAAGTATTTAGAGTTGAATTTGGAATATTTTTTGTATAAATGAAATTTCAAAATTCGGACCGGAAGTAACACTTTCATACGTATAAGAAAGTCGTGTGGTGGCCACACCTCATTTTTTAATTTTGAAATTATGCACTCCCTATGTGAACCACCCCGAGCCGTCACTGGCGTACAGTATCATTTTATATTTGGTCCTGAGATCATTCACATATATCAAAAACAATAAAGTACCCAGGACAGAAGCCTGGGGCACTCCACTTTTCAGCGTCCCCCACTCAGAAGCAGCACCAGTATCGACTACGCACTGCTTTCTATTATCTAGATAGGATTGTAACCTTATTACAGCTCTTTCTAATTTAAAATAAAGGAATTCTGTGATATCAATATATTAGATATCCGAAGCATTTCGAACAATTTCAGAACCAGGATTTGGCCGGATATGCGCATTATTATCAGAACTAATAATTCTAGAAAGGTTCCGGAACTGTACAGAACTGGAGGTTTGAACAAACCTAAAAACGGGAAATGTAGATTCTCTTATGCATATCAATCTCAACAGTATAAATCAAACGAAACTAAATACAAAACACAATATCCACATTATTCAATATGTGTGGAGGTATTATTCCTGAAAATTAGAGATGGCTGCGGATTTAATCGGACCGAATTTTTCGTAGAAACCTTTTTTTGGAACTAAGTGTACAACATATTTGCAATATTACTTCGTGTATAATTCGTCGTGCTGTGATTAAACGCGTTTTAAAGATAATCGCGGGTAACAAAAATAAGCACGATCATGATAATGAGGAACACAACACAACACCGCAGATAAAAACCAAAACAATCACAGCTGATTCGGGCCCCACGTCTAACGATCCGCGAGCAATAAATATAATAACAACCATGATAGGATAACATCTAACAAAATAAAATTTTGCGAACGGACGTAACAAAGAAAGACATACGTATGTGTATCTATTAGACGCATATTACAGTAGCATTGACCTTGATATGTGATAGCTCTCATAAAGGAGGCAGAGTTGTTTATGTTTTATTAGTATTAGCATTTATCGCAATCTGTCTTTGTTATTAAGGGAAGAGGTAATTTCGCGTTTTTCCCGACCGAACTGGGCATGCGTGCAGTGGACAAAGACGTGCGCACGATATTACCTCTCCTCTCTATCTATCTTCGCAGTTTTTAGTTGTTTTCACGTCCAGCTGATATTGACAGTTATCCGTCGCGAGCATCTAGCAAGTGTATATACATACATATATGAAAACTGCGCGATCTGATATACATATGTGCGGTAAATGAAATAAATGCCATCCCGACCCTGACAATTGCAATTTAACAATGACATCCGCAACTGATGTGGTAAGTTTCCAGTAGGTCGATTATTAATGCCCTTTTTGCGTCGCATACGTGCGTCCAGTTTCTCTTTTCTTTTATGTTTTCCCCATTTTTTGTTGTATATAAGTATATATACAATGAATCGAACAAGCTTCTCTTGGAGTATTTCTAAATATAATTCCTCTGAGTTTGTTGATCCTGAATATTTAAAAAATATTTTTTTACGCTGCTCTAGTACCTTCACGTGATATTCTATTTTCCCTAAGCTCCTGATGTTTTTATTTTCAAGTCGGCCGGGCGCCTCTTTGCAAAGTAAAAGGAGAAAATTAAATCCAAAAATAATAAATACAACACGGCCAGTTATTCTGAGTTTATTTACTTTTGCTATGCTGATGTTTTGCGTGCTAACGTTTTATAAAATTACTTAATCATTTCTTTTATTATTGATGTTAATTATGGAACATATAATAAATATCCCTCCAATAAAAAAGAGATATTGCAAATATTAAAAAAAAAACGATATATGTGCAAACAATCGTAAAAATTCAAGGTCCGATAATATTGCTTTTTTGTTTATGCAAGCATTAATTAATATAAGTTCTTTCTATTATATAGCACGCACAGTCTGCTAGATCTAATTTTACATTTCCTGGTTGCTTTCCATCCATTATATATGTATCTTTATTGTGACTTTATTGGAAATTATATGCAATTGGTTAAATTCAATATTATTTAGTAGGTACCTACATAAAGTATATTTGACAGAGGGGGAGCTTTTTGAGTATTAAGCTATCGGATGCATCTATCTACAGAAATGTCTGTTGTGAGTTTATGAAATAGACAGACTAGAACAATTAGTCGAAGTTGGGAATAATACCCTAGTTTTCGTAAAAAATCACATTACCTTCATGGAAAATAAGGAACGCTATGGGTTAGATGAATTCGCCAGTAGTTGGCCTTTTTGTGCCCTCATATTTATTAATCGTTCCGTCTTGTCTTGTTTTTGTCTTCTCAATGCAAGTAAAAGGGTGAAATCAGTAAATTAAAAATAATTGAGTATATATTTTCCGCTAAATGAATAAGTTTACAAAAGTAAACACCAAATCTCTGTCATATAAATAAAAAAAAATTATTTTCTGTTAAATAAATAAATTCACAAGAAACAGAAACGAATTCTTGAGGAAAAAGATGATAACAGCAATAACTAGATATCTAAATCTGTTATGGTAATTGTAAATAACAAATTCAATACTTAATTCATGCTTTTTAAATTATTCTGAGTCAGCAAAAATCGCAGGATTGTCCTACAAGCTTAGTCAATTTAAATGAAACTACCCTGGGCAAGTATCACATACAACATTTTTGTCACCTTCTTCTTGAGCATCACTCTACAATTCTTCTTCGCAGACACCGCACTTTTGCTTCGTTTCTGCTACTTCCACTTTTGATTCTTGGTTTCTTTTTATTTTGTCTAGAACTCCTTTTTCTTCGATCTCGTGTTCTTTTTGGTTTCAGATTAATTTCCTTTGCGTTTTTTAATTTTTTCTTGCTTCTCTTTCTCTCTCTGTGTCAATATAATAAGTTTTCCAAGCTTTGGCAGATACGTCGCTCGTTGATGGTCCCGACTTAGATTTCTTAGGTTGTTCTAGACTTTGAGACACTTCAAATGCTTCATGAATTTATCTACGGATGAGGGAAAATTTAGTTCACTTACCTGAACTAAATTTTCCCTCATCTAATTTTTTCTTGTCCATTTTTTCTTTATCCAGTTTTCTTCATCAATTGTTTTCCAAATTTTCTTCCTCTTATTTTTCTTCAGTTAAATTTTCTATCTCCAATTTCGCTTTATTTACATTTTCTTCGCCTAATTTTTTATTTTTAAAATTTCCTTGCTGTAATTTTTCTTTACCTAAATTCCTTTCTTTTCCAAATTTTCTTTCTCCAATTTTTTTTAGTCAGTTTTTCTAGATTCAATCTTTCTTTATTTAGGCTTTCTTCATCTAATTATCCATTCGATTACTTCTTTTTTTCTTTTTGCACACTCAAATATAAATCTGGACCCATTCTTCATGGTTCGTTGGCAGCTTCTAGTATTGCTCGAGGAATATCGGAATTTCTCGGATTTTTGCACTATTTTGTACTGCTTCCAATGCCTTTTGCATATTCTCCTTAGAATATGCAAAGAATTTTCATGTTTGATGGTTTTTCATCTTCTGAAAATGAGTAAATTAATTTTTTTTTACACCTAGTCCCCTTTTTTCCGAAAAAAAATGTTCCAAAGAATCTCGAAAACAAATTCAAAATTGACCGAGGTAATCGGAAAAAACGAGTTTTTTGCAGCCCCCCTTTTTTTGAACATCGAAATTTTGACCATTGCAATAGTTCGTTCTAGGTTTATTCTAAAATTTTCCAATATATTTCAAAGAAAACATCAAAATCAAAGATAATGGAGAAAACCGAAAGCCAAAAGTATGAAGTCAGACCATGTTTTTGCAAGAATTTCTGTGTACGTAGCACATATTAAAAATTTCTATTATGGAATAAATAGCACAATGCAACACACTTGAGTGACACACTGAAACAAATTTATTTATTACTTTCTGCTATTGACAATAGAAACATAAATGAACAATGAAAAAACTAATACAATATGCATACATATATTCATATGAAATTAAAAGTTACCTAAAAATATGTAACAAAATCATAAAAGTAGAAATAGTTTGTTGTAAAAGAAAAGCCTGCATCTGCAGTCTTAAACTAGATTATCAGTCACATTCTGACGGTATAAAATATTGCATTTTCCATTGCCATATCTGAGACGATTTAACTTGCACGAAATTTCTGTAGAATGAATAAAGCCAGATACTTTTACTGAAAGATGATATATCCGCTAATTTTCTGTTCAAATTCCTTTTATCAAAGAAGGTTAATTGAGAAAATCTTTCCAAATTGGTTTACATAATTCCAACTTTAAAAATGTTTTGTTCTGGAGTGGAGTGGAATCGGTATGATCTTGACAGTGCATATAATAATTAATATTAGTGAGGCTCAGATGCATATTTGTTATTAAGAGGTAAATCAACTAAATTGTATGTTTTCTATGCATATCTAATGTTTTTTGATTAAAATAAGCCAATTAAAAATGCATATTTTGCATATTTCGGCAACTTTAGGAAATAATGCATATTTGTGCATGTTTTCTTCAAATCACAAATTTTACAAAACATGTTTAGGTAATAGTGGAATAAATTCAGCCCGGATTTATGCCGTTTTTTGAAATGAAAGTATAACCAAATGGACTTTCACCAACTTGTTCAGAATAATTTTAGTCAGCCGACTATTGCCAAATAATTGTATTTCTCCCGGTGAATTACTTCAAAAATGTGTTTTTCATAACATAAATTATAAAAAAAAAATGTTAAAGCGCCATTACGAATTGAGGGGTTTTTATCAAAAATAACAAATGTCAAAATCACTGTGTTTCCAGAAAACAAAAAAAAACCAACCCAATATCTTTTGGTTTATCACTTCTTTTATGCTAATGTGAGTAAAAGTCCTTATTTTTGCGTGATTTGCAATAAACTTTATGAATATGAAACAGTTAGTTTGGAAGAAAAACAAATAATGAGCTTTGACAATGGATGTTTTTGCTAATAAAAAATCAGGATATTTTTAATTAATTTGTGTTATTATGTAAAATAATTAATACAAGTATTTTTTCTATTCTTGTCCATCGCTGTTATCATCTTCATCAAGGACTTCTATTACAGAAAATGATTTATAAAACGAGACACTTTCTGGTTTTTTTAAGAAGGCGGCCAGAATTGTTATATTTTTTATTTTATCAGAACTGATAGAAAAGTTTTTTTTATTATACAAGGTTACAAGGTTTTCAAATCCATGAAATTTTCTAAAGGTTTTTTATTTCGAACGGCGCAGTGCGTCTATGGGCCAGTGTAAGTTTCTCGAACTGTGACATATTGAGAATCAGCCGATATTTCGATAACACGGGCGTGTCTCAAGCTTAAACTTGGTCTTGGACTTTTTAAGAAGTAAGGAAAACATGCTCTTTGCATATCAAAAAACATTTCTTGACTCATATTGGCGACGTTAAATGGAGATGGTTTTCCCTCGATTCTTTTATTAATAAATTCCAATCTTTTGGAACTTCTGGGCTATTGTTTCTTTTTTCTTCTAAATTAGAGCAAAATCCTGGTCATTAGTCAGAAAAGAGTGGCCTCTTATGGGAAATATGTGAGTAATTTCTTTGAATAGTTTTAAAACATGTACCACCATATACTGGAAATATACCATTACATGATTTTTGTTCGGACCAGAACATCCATCACTAATAAGGTGATTATTATGTGTTATATCCTCATTATTAAGGTAATGTGACATCGTTAGAACTTTTTTTGCAGTATCTTCTGTATAAACATACATAGAAGCTGAATCATCAGCTAAGTTGTGAATCCCAAAGACATAGTACCACAGCTGACTTTTAAAAAATACGTCACTGATTCTTATATGCGGCAAAGGAAGATTTTGTTGAAAGTCAAATGATATTGCCATGCATCTGCCTGCTCTTGCTTCTGATTTGTAATGTCTCTTTAACTGGGTAAACTTTTCTGCTTTTCGCAGGTGAAGATCTTTTTCAGTCATAAGTTGATTTTTGATAGCATCATCAAGTTTTGATGGAATCTTGTATTATTCGCAATCGACCTCTGGTCATCCCATGCACGCTCAAAAACGCAGTATGACATAAGTCTTCTTCTTTTCCATTTAATCTAATTTTATAATAAAAAGCTACAGAATTGTCGAAAGTTGGACCGTCATCATCGTCGTTTTGATTACGTCTAGGTCTTCTTTGTTTTACATTTTTGAATGAAATAAGACCCGCTGGTAGCTGTACTGTTCATTTTTTGAAGACAACGAATTGAATGTTTGCAATATGTTTTGACGATCGTTAAAATCAATCTTTTCAAAGCATTTGTAGCGTTTGCATCTGCATCAAAAAATATTAATTAGAGAGTATTAATTACCTTGGAATCAATGTACGTTTACCTGCAGTTGACCCCTGTAGACCTAGCCGGTTTAGCAGCACCTTTATGATTTATATGATACTCTCCAGATACTTTCTGCTTTATTATAACCTCACTTTTTCTCCGCTTTGCGTTTTCTTTTAGCGGCCACGGTACATTCGAATCTGGATCTCTTAAAATGTTCGATGACATTATAGAATCTGTGCCGTTTATTTTACGCAACAACAATAAAAGTTGTTTTAGCTAAAACGCCATATTTTTCTACCGCTGTATCTCACTGACTTCGGCAGTTTTTGACACACAAGTTTATAGACATATGCATATGTCATTTCTGCAGCAAGTAGTGCCAATAGCTAAAATTTAACAAAATTTATTGCAAGTAATTTTTCTGTAGTGGCCGAAACAATTTTAAAATTAGGCTCAAAAGAGCTGCTTTTGACTGAATCAGTAAATTTAATAAACAAGTGTCATACAGACAGTGATTTATAATTACCGTAATTTATATTTTTGATAAATTACCGCGGTAAATTACTGCTCTTTTTATCAAGATTTATTATTGCGTAATTTACCATTTTTTGAGTAAATTACCATGGCAATTTACTCAGAAATGGTAAATTACGCAATAATAAATCTTGATGTCGTACACTATTTCTTTTGTCCGTGGTATGTTCGGGCTGATACGTCCGAACCAGTAATGTAAAATTACCGTAATTTATATCTTTCGGTAAATTACCGTTCTTTTTTACCGAGATTTATTCTTGCGTAATTTACCATTTCTTGAGTAAATCACCATGGTAATTTAAAGAGCGGTAATTTACCAAAAATATAAATTACCATAATTTTACATCAACAGAATTATCAGCAGTAACTGGATAATTGATTTTTAAAAAACTTAAATCTCTATTGGATGAAAATAAAGGATTCAAAACTCTGTCAAAGGTGTCTAAAATTTTGAAAGGGGAATTTGTAGATGAACTTGAATTAGATCCATATATTCTAAACAGTTTAAAATACGCGCCCATTACTTCTGTCAATGTTGAACGATCTTTTTCGGTGTTTAAACATTTACTAGTCGATCGACCACATTTGTTTAAAATAGAAAATTTAGAGAAACACCTAATAGTCAATTTTTTTAATAATAATAATTAATAAATAACAAATCTTAAGTACCACAGTAGATAAATTAATATATATGTATACCGCATGTGTAAAATCATATTGGGGATAGGATATATGTATACTAGGCACACCGGCAACAGCGCCCAATCGTGGCCGTAGTCATGGTACAAGGAAACAAGGTATGCTTTTGCGCATCTCTGGATAACGCGCATTCGACCTCTGTACTACTAGTTCAATAAAGTGAATTCACAGGACACTATTTCAATAAAGTCCTTTTTAACAGAAATACAATACAATACAGTAAGAAAATAAAAGCACAATTCTAATTAAACATAAATTCTTAGTAAATTATTATATAAATTTATTAAGAACGGAATTCTAATGAAAATAAAAAATAAACTCTAAACAATACTAAAAAATAAAATGTTATTGCATAGGTTCAAAAATGCCTCCTTCAGCAGCAAGGCATTGTCTGAGCCTATCATAAAAAAATTTCTCGCACATTACGAATCACATCGACTGTTACGGATTCAAAAGCCGCTGTGATTAGCCTTCTCAAAATATTCAAGTTTTCTAGCCTACCAGCTTGTGCACTGTATATTTTATTTTTGATGTATCCCCACAAGAAGAAATCATTTGGCGATAGATCAGGAGATCGCGGAGGCCAACGAATGTTTCCTGTTCCACTAATGAGACGATCAGGAAAAGTATTCATTAAAACATGCTTTACTCTGACCGCATTATGTGCAGGACAACCGTCCTGTTGGAACCAAATAATATCCCGATCTATTCCGGTATTATCAATAGCGGGAAGTATCTGATTCTGTAGCATATCGAGGTATTTGTCCGCATTTAACGTACCATCAATAAAAAATGGACCAAGCAAATGGTCACTCAAAATACCTGCCCAGACATTCACTTTCTGGGGATATTGGGTGTGTTTAACAAAATATCTGTGCTGATTTTACCGAGCCCAATATCGAACAACAGAAGGATTGTGCTTTCCATTTAGTGGCAATGACGATTCATCTGTGAATCCAATATTTGCGATGAAATTCTCATTTTCATTTGTCTTTTCCATTACGGTTTCACAAAACTCCATTCTTCTAAAATTGTCATCGAGAAATATTTCTTGCGTTTTCGAGTATTTGAAACATTTTAATTTATTTCGCTTCCATATGTTCGCGACGGTTTTATTACTCACACCCAATTCCTCAGCAACACTTCTGGTAGATAGCGTATCCTCTACTTCGAGAGTGCTACAAGTCATTATATCCCGCTCTTCTCGTTCCTCAGCGTTTAGTGGATTTACCTCTCTAGGATTACACTTTGTGCAATTATTTAAACAAAGACATTTTTCAAAGCTATTCAAAATATGTAATATGCTTTGCTCACAGGGTACGGGTCTGTCTGCAAATATTTGCGGAAATAAATTTATGCAATCCTTTGCAGAATGACTACCATAGTACCATTTAATAATTTGCAGTTTTTCTTCTGGTGTGTAGCGAGGCATTGTTACCATTGACCCCTCCTCTCACAAACACAGAACGACGCTGTTCGACACGATCTCCAGATACAATTTTAGTTGTTAAATGGTTGTTAAAGGGGGTCTTGGAAAATGCTTTCTGTCAGTTACTTCTGTCAGTGAGTTCAGTCAGTGACTTCTGTCAGAGTTGTCAAGTGACATATTTTTCGATAAATGCGCGTCATCCAGAGATGCGCAAAAGCATACCTTGTTTCCTTGTACCATGACTACGGCCACGATTGGGCGTTGTTGCCGGTGTGCCTAGTATACATATATCCTAACCCCAATATGATTTTACACATGCGGTATATGCGCATATTTTGCGGATTTTTCGTGCATATAATCTGAGCTTTAATTATTAATGTAGAATTTAACTGCACGTGCCAACTTTACAGGAGGTACAGTCATGAGCAGTAAAAAGCAAACGAGTACTGAAGCTGGTTTGCGATATTTTCACTAGATTGTTACGGACTTCATAAAAATACGGAGTGACATGCTGTCTCTCTATTCCATCTTCCTTAAGAGTCTTCTATACCTCCCCGTTGCATTAATCTAGAGTGAGACTCATCTGAATACATTGAGGTTTGCTAATATGACGTTTAGGAAAAAAGACGTGTAAGAAAATTATTTGGACTGCATTGTTTAAACATCCTGGACACGGATATACTTTAATGGATGACGAACAACTTATTGAATTAGTTCGTAGATATCCTGAACAGTATGATTTGTCTGATTCCAAATATATGGACATTAAATTAAAACTTGATATTTGGAGTTCTATAGGAAGCTTCAATACAAGTATTTGGCAATGTAGTATTTTCTGAAGAAATTAAAAAACAGAAAAGCAGGGGAGCGAGCACCAGGAAGGCCACATAAGCGATGGAAGGACAGCTGGAAATCAGCATCACAGAACAAATCATAGCTACGAATTCAGAAATCAACGGACCAATAGGTCTAAAACAAGAAGAAAAAGAAGTAGTATTTTCAGGCACTGATAAAGTGCCACTTTGAAGTGTTTTCCCTAGATCAAATTCCGCCATCACATTTTTGCCGTGTGCGCCAACATCAACAGCAGCAAGACACTTGAAAACGTCTTATTGTAATTGAAATATAGCGATCCGCTATTTGCAGGTGTCTGAATAGCTATATTTTTTTCCGTCTATAGCTCCTATGCAATTGGGAAAATTCCAAAGTGTGTAAAAATCACTTGCACAAAACTTCCACATTTCTGCAGTAGGTTTTGGCACCATTTTATTCAGTAAATGTTCCGTTATTAACTTACAAGTTTCCATTACAATTGCCATGCACTGTGTTGTGCCCAAGCGGTAACTAAACGAAATTGTTTTTAAGGAATCTCCACGCGGTAAGAAAGACTTTGTTGGGTCACTTGCATATTTGTCGAATGAAACATATATGTGCAAACAAGTACCACAACCAAGAAGAATGTCAGATTTTCATGTTAATTTTCTTGCTTCAAGCATGTAAAACGTTAAAATCAAATAACATTTTGTTTGATTCAAAGGCATACCTCTTAACTAAGTAGTTTAATACCACAACTTTGACTTCTCAAACAATTTTTTTTATGTATACAATATCTCTGTTTCAGGTGAAGAGTGCAGGGCCCAAGCTGGTACCTTTCTTTAAAACGGTAGCTATATATTTTGTGATATTCGTGCCACATGATCAGCCCAGTGTATTAGGGGCAGTCATTAAAATTCTACCCATAATCAGCCTGATGATTTTCGTGGGTTTATACGCTAGGAACTTGGCAGACGAGTAAGTATATCATGGCGAAACTGCATAACTGCATGATGTAGGTATAAAATAATAATTGGTTAGATTTTTAAGACAAACATTCTGTAACTACTTATTTGAAAACAAAAATAAATATTAAAACATCAACTTTACAGATATTGAACTTGAATTAAACTACTGTGATTAGAAAAGGATAACATTCGCGGTCAAGGTAACACGTTCAAAATATTGCGTGTTACATCAAAAGTTCTTAAATATGTATTATCAACATATGTATACATAATATATGAATTTGTATGCACTTGCTTAGGTGTATAATAGCAGGTTTAGGTATATAAAAAACTTCGGATACCAATTAAGAGTTGGACAATTACTTACAAAAAGGAATTAACAATTACAATTACAAAATTCTAAAGTAATTTGTAATTGTTAATTAATTCCATTGTCTTTTCAAGTAATTTGGAATAGTACTTGCTTAGTTCCAACGGTTTTGTTTGTATACCACAGGAATATGCACCTTACATCACTCCCCTGCGCTGTTATTACTTTCTTATACGTAGTATAAGGAAGTATTGTGATGGCGAACATTTTCGACCTCCAGATTTTTGCAGATGTCCACGTTTTAATGTCCTCTGATACCAGAAAAGTGATTTTTGAAAAATGTCTGTATGTCTGTCTCTCTCTCTCTCTCTCTCTGTGTGTGTGTGTGCGACTACGATAGCGGATAAACCGCTGTAGATATCTATTCCAAATTTTGTATTTACGTGTATAATCTCCCTCTTGAGATCTGATTAGTTTTTCAGTAAAATCGGTAGACTGGAAGTAGTAGTTTACTTCAGTAAAAAAATTGAATTTTGGCAATATTTCGTCAACTACTAAGTTTAAACAAATTTATAAAGAATACTTCTATTCTCTTAATAAATCTCTATAGAACGCATACTTTGCGAGATATTCGAAATTCGAAAGAAAGTGCTACTCGCTAAGAGTAAGTGTTACTTCCGGTCCGAATTTTGAAATTTTATTTATACAAAAAATATTCCAAAACCAACTCTAAATAGTTTTGTACTATTGACAAATATTTATAGAATGCATAATTTACTACATAATGGCAAAATATCGCTATTCGATAAGAGTAAAAGTGATACTTCCGGTACGAATTTTGAAATTTTTTTTATACAAAAGATATTGAAAATTAAGTTCTAAATACTTTTATATTCGTAGCGTACCTGTCTAAAAAGCACGACTTGCGAAATATTTGCAAAAAACTGATTTTTGATAAAAGTAACAGACCTACTTACGGTATCAATTTCGAAAAACTTTCATAATAATTTTTTTCTCAAATTCAATTTTGAGTACATATGAATTCTTTATAAATTTGTTTAAACTTAATAGTTGACGAAATATTGGTAAAATTCGATTTTTTCACTGAAGTAAACCAGGAGGTACTCTACTTCCGGTCTGCCGATTTTACTTAAAATCTAATCAGATCTCATGAAGGAGATTATATTCGTAAATATACAATTCGGAATTGATACCTACAGCGGTTTGACCCCTATCGTGGTCAGAGAGAGAGAGGGGGGGGGGGAGAGACTTATAAAACAAATTGTTTTAAAAGGCTTAATGTAATATGAAGCGGTGAAAGTAAAACCCATTTGATTAATCGCAAAACTCTTACTTTTTGACCATTCTTTTTTTTTTTTGGCATATATTCTTTTGTGCCCAGGCAGTCGCATTCACAAAGAAAGAATTTCTTAGAATAAATAAACACCAACAAACTAGTGATAAAAGTTTTTTGATTTTTTTTCAGGTTTGGAGATGAATCCTAAATGAAGAATAGTTTGTTTTTGCTTGGCAATTTATGATTTAAAAACTATAATATGTTTAATAAGTTCATACAAATAACATTATCTAATCACACACATACAAAATCCTTACAAAATGAAACTTACGATTTATGATAATCCTGTATGCTATAGAACTTTTAAATTATTTTTTCCCTGTGTTGACTTTCTTGTCGATATCAAATTGTACTAGAATTCAACTGTTCCATATTTTACACATCTGATGCGTCATAATTCTTTCTTCATTCTTTATTTTACTTATTCCAGATATAAATGGTTCTCGAGAAGAATTCTAGCGGGTTTAATATTCTCGTCGATAGGTGATGTTTGTTTGGTTTGGTCCAAAGAATACTTCGACTTTGGAATGGTAGCGTTTGCCATAGGTCATATAAATTACATAATTGCTTTCGGATTTAAACCGTTGGCTTTCAGGATCGGTTTATTGGGATACCTTTTGACTGTGATATGTAAGTATTAAACAAATAAAATGCATCAATTATTCTGTTACATTATTAATTTATGACATTTTAATGAAGCTTTTCCTGTGCTTTGGGTTACAATTAACGAATTAATCGAAAATTTTGCCACAAGTTATTGGTGGCATAATGGAACATTTCCATATGGTGGGAGCCAAAGAATTGGAAACAAAATATTTTACCGCTATTATTATATATTTTGCCCGCAGTACTGACAAATGTGTATATGTATTTTAAATATTTTTTTAAGTCCATTTTTCTCAGCGTAGAAATGCCTAATATGATTTTTCTGCTTTGCAATGAGTAATTAATTAGGAAAATTTTTAATTGGAAAAATTTGCACATATATTAAAACTTGCATATTTTAATTTACTTACACAATTCTATATTATATCTTAGACATATAGTTAGTATTATTGTGTGACGAGATTGGTTATTTCGCCGAAAATTCATCTTGGCTTTCTAATTGACTCACATGAATTATATCAACAGCTCTACTCGCAATTTTTAATTTCATAGTTGCGTCGTTCTTATTTATGTATTTGCATTAAATGCATGTTTATGGTAGACCCTTTTGGTGGGACAGCATAAGTAGTACCGGCTGTCCTATGCTTATTTGTTTACATTTTCACGTAGTTCATTTTCACATATTTGATTTTACATCCCGTATTTGTCATTGAATTGAATTGAATTGAAGAATACGTATAAATGTTTAGCTGGAAATCAAAAAAGAAATTTATATGTAACTCATCAAAAATTTCTAAACTTTTAGGGCCAGAATGTAATTAAAGTCCACCACTAGTAATTCCAGTCTAAAGTTCTTCTAAGAAAACGATAAAATGCAAATAGTTATAACCTTTGTTAGAGAATGAATAGCAATTGAAAAGATTTTCTATGGCGATGTTTTTTTTGTGTGAATCACGCCTTTATGTGGGAAAACAACCTCGGTGCATTACCATGTTTTTTTTTCATTAAATAGAATATATTACACTATTTTGTCTTTCTTAGCTCAGCTCAGTCGGTATAAATTATACTTAAGTATGCAAATAAATAATATTGTCAGGTTTGAATTCTTTGTTAAAAGTTATTTTACTATTTATTTTAAATAAGTTTTGTTTAAAACACAATACAATGTATGTTGGATAAACAATTTTCACAACAATGTAAACTTTTTTTTAATACTAAACAACAATTCAATTTTAAAAAAAATTAACTTCTCCTTCTTAATGAAAAATTAGTACTTTAAGAATATGAATATGATTATTCATATTATACAAAATAGAATCATTTTTACAATTAATAATAGTTCAATTCTATTATTCTTTTTTTTATCTTCAAAGTTTTACTTTAATGGTTTCTTTTAACGATTATTAAATGATTGTTCTTTAATATATTTATAATTTTACGTTACGATTTTTCTGTTTTCATCACAGCACTGATCCTCTTCTTGCGTCTATTTTGGATTGCAGGCACAGTTCTTAATATCTTGATAATTAAGTCACATAGGATAAAGTTAGCTACATTCGTACACTCGCTATGGTATTCTTCTGTTCTAGTAAACGTCTTCTATATGTAATTTTCTGTTTATATCTCCAATTCTATTTAATTTATAATCAACATCAATGTATTTACGGCTCCTTAATCAATTTGATTCATTATATGAGTTTCACCAGTTTTTTTACTTCTCAAACATGTAGATGATTATAATAACTTATAAACTTAAGTATTTTTCACTTAATTACCAAATTTTCTTTATCAATTCTTATTTATTCCAAAATTCTCGTCTCATTCAATATTTTCTTACTTTCCTGTCAAAATTTACAAATCATCTCCTTTTTGTTTATAAGTAACCAGGATATTTTCCTTAGTTTCATATACGTATTTGATTTTCCATATAATAATGACATTTTTTTGTATAGTAATTTAAGTTGCCTATCTTATCTTGACAGTATTTCTAACATTGTGACTTTTTTAAAATCTTTCATCAAGAAGTGAGATTACAATAGATTTAGTTACTATCTAACATTTTATACATTTCATTCTATTCTAATAAAATTCTTCTATTCTATATACGAATGATCTTTTATTTGTATAACATAAATTAATTTTCTTGAGACGTTAATTTTTTATTTATACTATAAATGTTGACAATTTAAATCATTATAATATATGTATATTATTTTGAAATTTAAATTCCTCTACATGAAAATTATTATGTTCGTATGTATATTAACTGCGACAGGCTCGGACTCGAGGAAAGAAATATCAATTTCTGGTCTGTGCGTGCACATTGGACAGCAATTTTTTTTTGTACGGGCATTACTCATATTCTTCTTTTACCCTCTTTTTTTAATGACGCTATTTAAAAATGACCCTGTATATATTGAAATAGTTTGAACTCCGGCTAATTGAAATATTAATGATAATACAAGTTGATTAGTAAAAATGATACTCTAAATAACTAATTTCTTAGACAAATTGATACATAAGATGAAACTTAAATATTTAACAAGAGGTCAGATTATAATAGAGCAAATATGCGAATACCGTCCTGTGAATATAATATCTTACTAGTGTGACGTTACAAGTGTATTACAATCATGCTATACCCTTGAATCTGCAGTATTATTTGTTACGAGTAATCTGATAAATCTGAATCTTCAGGGCGTAAAATGATTTCAATAATGGGAATATTGTGTGTGGTTCTCTTTCAACACTATAGGTATTTGCAATTGGTAAGTTTATTCTTTTTTTTTTAATTAAATAACTTGTTTATCTTTTTCCTTAATGATATTTTTAGGATATATGGAAGAGCAGACGTCTTTAATTAAACTACTTTTGCATACTAATAGGCAACAACAAAGAAACAACAAATATCAAAATACTACATTGATGTTTAATGCTATAAGGATATCATAATAATATTTGTATCAGAAAGGATAAATATAAATATGTATAAAATAATTCTAAACAACCTTTAACAGATACCAAAATAAAACCAATCCTCTAGAACGGCAAAGTAAAGGATTCTTGTAAAATAGTATAGTACTGGATCTCGACAGTACCTACAACAAATAATTCTCTTCGTCTCCCTGGATTTATTTTCTTCTATTTCAATATTCAGGTATTTATGATTTTATATCTTCTTTATTTAAATACTTCAGTGATTATTAAACTAAATTCTGATTTAATATAGTGACCTTTCTGGTATATAGGTATATTTCAATTCTTCTTCAAAATAATTATATATGAACACTAACTTTTACGTAAGACGAATTTTATTACTCAAATATTATAATCTAAATATATCATTTTTCTTTTAACTTTCGAAATTTACATTTGAAAAACTATTTTTAACATCATTTTAACTACCTACGTTTCTTAAAATATCCCTTTGATAAATCTTTAAATAATTTTAAATATCTTTGAACGTTATTTTCTTATTTAAATTATCTTACTTTTGAATTTTAAATATACTTATATCAAAATCAAATGAATTTCCGGCCAACAGATACCGGTAAGACCACCGAAAACAGTTCACCGAATGCGATTCACACAATAGAAAAATTACCGAAGCACAATTCACAGAAACATATTATTATATTCACCGAAGTGTCTATCTAGTTCATCGCCACATTAAAATACAATGAAAGTCATTGCGTTCGGAAGTGCATTTCATTGAAATACAGATAGCCCTCGGTTTACGCCGGGGTTCCGTTCCTAACAAAACCGGCGTAAACCGAATCGGCGTAAATTGAACCCAATTATAATGGGAGGTATGGAGTTAGGTTCCATCTCATAAAAAATAGGATTATGTATGCAGGTATAACATTATTATATTTAAAGTAAATAAATGTATATACAGGGTGTCCAGAAACTCTCCTGACAAACGAAGACCGGAGATTCCTCAGATAATTTTAAGACAATTTAACCCAATTCACCCTAGTCCGAAAATGCTTCCTAAGGTCATAGGCGTCCGTTTTGGGTAGGTAAACGGTTATTTTAACGCATAACTTTTTTGTCTTTAACTTTTAAGCATTTGTGACACTAGATTATTAAATTTTTAATATTCTAGTACTAAAAGGTACTCTTGCTTTAAGTCGGTAGGATACACCGTTTTCTAGAAAAATCGATTTGAAAATTTTTCGTTTTTTCGTCATTAAAATTCAATTTATTATTTTTTGCACTAGTTCGCTCTGAACTGCCAACAGAAATAAAACCTACGTTTTTAATTGTCAAATTGTTGTCAGTTCGCGAAGTTGAAATGACGAAAGATGAAATGACGAAAAAACGAAAAATTTTCAAATCGATTTTTCTAGAAAACGGTGTATCCTACCGACTTAAAGTAAGAGTACCTTTTAGTACTAGAATACCTGAAAATTTAATAATCTAGTGTCACAAATGCTTAAAAGTTAAAGACAAAAAAGTTATGCGTTAAAATAACCGTTTACCTACCCAAAACGGACGCCTATGACCGGTACTAGAAATTCGCAATTGATGGAATCGATTCATCTCTGGAGGATAAATAAGCATACCAGTTTTTGTTTTTCTAAATAGAAGCGTTCGGGAGATATTAAAAAAAATTACAAGGCGCCATCTTCACAGAGCTCTAGCTCCCTTAGGAAGCATTTTCGGACTAGGGTGAATTGGGTTAAATTGTCTTAAAATTATCTGAGGAATCTCCGATCTTCGTTTGTCAGGAAAGTTTCTGGACACCCTGTATAGGTACTACGTAATTGTAAAACAAGAATAAAATTCTCAATAACAAAAACAAAACAATTTTATCAAAAAAGTGTAATTTCACAGGGGTATTATTATTTCTGTGTTGAAGTTCCCGGTTTCGGATCGCTTATATCTTTTTGGAAAAAAGTATCGAGTATTAACTGCTTAGATTTTCTTTTTCTTTCTTTAAGAAGTTCAGAATATGGTCGAATTGATGCGATAACACTCCTCTTTACGTTCGAACTTCTTTCCCAATCGGGGTCTATCTCAAAGAGTTCATCAGTGATGGTTTCTATGGTTGAAAGAATACGCTCGAGATCGGCCGTTTTTATAACTCTCAGAGGTTCTTCGTCTTCTTTCTCCTCCTCTGGATGTTGACGACTTAATTCGGTGGCTAATTCTTCTAATTCCTCGTTGGAGAGCGGCTGGTCGTGGCTCTCTAAAACTTCTTTCACATCTTCATCTGTCACATTGTCTAATCCTACCTCTCGCGCAAGCCTGGTAATGTCTTCAACAACATTATCCACATGCTCTAATTCTTCGACATCGTGCATAAATTTTGGTAGAAGTTTACGCCACACTCCATTTAAACATTTTGCTGACACTTCATCCCAAACTGCCTTGATGTTGTAAATGCCTTTCAAAATATCATAGGACCGCGAATAGTCTTTAATTGTTTTTTCTGTAGAGTCTAAGACTCTCACCATTTCCATGAAGCTGGTGCGGAGGTAATAGGATTTAAAAGTTACAATAACTCCCTGATCCATTGGTTGCAAAGGGATGTTGTAGTTGGGGGCATGTAAACAACCTTGACATCCAATAGTGTTCTTTCTTCAGCAAGGTTTGGAGGATGTCCAGGGGCATTGTCTAAAAGAAGAAGTGCCTTGAGTGGTAAATCATTCTTTACAAAAGCGAAGCACGGTTGGACGAAAATAATCTGTGTACCAATTTTTAAAAACGTCTTGTATGACCCAAGCTTTCTTGTTCCATTTCCAATAGACTGGCAACATCTCTTTGTTTAGCCCCTTGAAAGCACGTGGTGTTTGCGAATGGTACATCAACATTGGTTTAAGCTTCAAAGTTCCGGAAACATTGCCTCCCAACAAAAGAGTGAGTCTATCTTTTGCAGCTGTAAAACCTGCAACATTCTTCCTGGGAAATGAAGGTACGTGATGGCAATTTTTTCTAGTAAAGCCCAGTTTCATCGACATTAAAAATGAGGTCAGGAGAATAATTACCATGTTCTACATAGTCTTGCAACTCTTTTGGAAAAGCAGCCGCTGCATCAACATCGGCACTTGCCACCTCACCACATAGTTTGACACTAAAACACTTACTTCGAAATTTAAATCTCATGAACCAACCCTTGCTTCCCAAAAATGTTTCTTCGCTTCCCTCTGTCTTCTTAAGATGTTCAAAAATCGTCTTTGCTTTTTCAGTTATAACAGCCTGAGTCAAAGGAATGTGTTTCTGATTTAAATCATCTACCCATAACGATAATAATCTTACCATTTTTTCAAAAATCTTACTTCTTTTATAACTGACTTGTGTTGCATTTATCGCCGTAGATTGTTGCGCAGACTCTTTTATTCTCTGTGCATTTTTCATGATGGTAGTAACCGTCGATGGAGCTAAGTTCATAGTTTTACAGACATTAGGACGTGTTTGCATATCTTCCATTCTTCGAATCACCTCAATATTTTTTTCCAGTGTTATGGATTGGCGTGCCTTTTTCGCACCACGTTCATAAAACTTTTCTGCACTTCTTTTATTAGACATGGTTTACTTTACCAATAATTTACTTAAAAATATTACGCAGAAAAAGTAAATGGATTCAATTGCGTTTAATAAATGTACGTACGTCGTAGCAGATTGGTAAATACTTTAACTGGATCATCAACCTGTCTAGTTCTCCAGTTGGGTCGGGGAATCCCAGTACATGCCCATTAAAACCGGGGATTTTCAAGACGTAGGCATGTGGCGTTATTGTGAATCGACGTAGATGGAGATGGCGTAAACCCAGGGCTACCTGTAATAGTTTGTAAAATTGTCATATTGCTACTGTTATCAACTTTCCTTCACATTTTATCCACGCCTAGGACTGGCAGAAAAATTCTGGTGTGTTTAAAATCTGTAAATAGTTTTCTTTGTCTTATTTTCTTTTATGTTATTAAGATTTTTAATAACGTGTTTTTGTAGTTTTCATGTCATTATTATATATTCTCAATAACTTAAATTATGTGCTATGCCTCGTAGATAATCACATATGTCGTCCATGATGCTGTAATTATGGTCTGGATATTCTTGCGGCCCAATCCTTATATTTTTTACGGATTCGTGGCATTTAAGCTTTGTTATCTATGCATGGCCTCGATAAATTGCCATATGCCAGGATGATTCGCCCCAATTTGTGTTTCAAACCGTCGATTTCGTCCTTCAATGGAATTATTTGTTTTTGATAGACCCTGTTGTACTCCATACAAACAATTCCACTTTTCATGAGACAATCGCGATATACGCCGATGCTGATGCCGTTGGGGACGTCCAATCCACGTATCCTTAGAATAACCCACAACACCCTGTGCATCTGGAGGCAATATGTTGTCGTCACACAGTGCTTCAAACGCATCTATAAGGTTTTCTATAGGAACAAATCCTAATGCTCGTAATGAACGAAGCTTTAGAGCAGTGTCGGCATCGTTTTTGTATCTCTCCTTAAGACCTACTGCTTAAATGTGTCGAAATATACATTGGCAGAAATGGAAGGAACATCCTCGATATTCACTTCGTGGAAATACTTCTGCAATTGCACTTACTACTGCGGATTCGAAGTCGAAGATAATAATGAGTACATATACAGGGTGAGTTATTAGTAGCCGCTTCTCCGATTGCTCTTTTGTGTTTGAAATAAAAGAAAAATCAATTAGTGGAAGATCGATGGTTGCTTGTGGCGCATATTGTAAAAATACTTTAAGCTCTGACGCACTTCCGGTTTCTCCGAAAATCCACAGAACTTAATTTTTTATATGACTCACCCTATATATTTTTGGATTTTCTGGTACTGCTTTAAATTTTCTGTTCAACTACTTTTTCTTTTTCAAAATTGAGCCAATAGTTTTTGAGTTATTAAATTTTTTTTGAAAATATTTGACCAAAATACGTGTTCAGAAAAAAATATTTTCACATTGTTTTCAAAAGTAAAAGCATTAACTTTGGTGGTGCTTCTAGCCAAGAAAATTCTGCATCATTTGGTAAAGTTGCAGTCAACAATACCTCAAAAAACTTTGTTTTATCAAAGCCTACTTCCTGACATTTTCACATACCAAAAACTTATTTTTTTAAATTGAACATCCAGTTTTTTATTCAGGCGTTTTGTTCCTTTTTTATTCTCTTTCATTTTTGTTAACAATGTCCTACACCTATCTTTTGTAATTTTTGAGATAATCACTATAGAGGCAATTAGCGGTCAAATAAAAAACTACGAGCGCTGTTCTATGGACCCAACTATTTGCCCAATAAAGGCTGGAATGCGGGCGACTGCCTGAGTCAACTGTTAAAGTAAACATTTATGTCAAATTTATAAAAGCATCGCTATCAGTCATCATCCAAATGACTTATTCTTATGAAGAGTTAATAAATATGATTGACATTTTGGGTGATCTTTGCTAGCATCCAGACGTTATGCACAGCGATCCCTGGTAGAAGTCAACCGAAGCCAGAAACCTTCGAAAGTATAAAGGGACGGTTTGAGTGAACAGAAAGTATTGAATATGAAAGAAAGAGCGGAAGAAACAATAACTGGTGAGGATAAGACGTTTATGGTATTTGCGAGTGTAGTCGAACAGCCTCATACTAGTATTACGAAAATTAGTCGTCAGTTAGATGTAAGTCAAATTTGAGAATCCAGAATAATTAGGAAATATGAAATTCACTCGTAGCATATTCATACACAGGGTTAGATGAAAGAAATTTTCAGAATCCCTTACATTTTTGTCAATTAGCAGCAGATAAATTTTCCTGGCATTCTCAATTTTTTGTTGCTTACCAACTTTTATTAAAGTGAATACGTTCATCGTCACAATTTCCGTTATTATAACACATAAAACCTCCCACTTTATCACACCTGTAAACTTTCAAAATTGTTGGTCATTAAAGCTGTGGGGCGGAATAGTGGGTAGTTACATAATTGGACCTTATTTCTTTGATGAACATGGTAATGGAGGAGAGTATCTTCGCTATCTACGGACGGATTTTCAAAACTTTTTGAAGACATTTTCAAATATGTCAGTAAACATAACCTTTATTTTATTTCGATGTTAACCAACGTGTCAAAAATGAAATACTGCAATTGGACATTGCCGGAGTTAAGAAATTGAAATGCGATGCTTTTCATTCTGTAAAATTATTACTTTTGGGATAGTTGGATTTAACATTTACTTTGTTTGACAGTTGATTAAGAAAGTCTGGCGCCATTCCTGCCTTCCATTGGTTGAACGAATATTTTGGTGCATAGAACAACAGCGCTCGTAGTTCTTTAATTGACCGCTAATTGCCCCTATAGTGATTATCTCAGAAATTACAAAAGATAAGTATAGGACATCGTTAACAAAAATGAAAGAGAATAAAAAAAGGAACAAAATGCCTCAATAAAATACAGGGTGTTCCATTTAAAAAAAATAAGTTTTTGGTATATGAAAATTTCAAGAAGTAGGCTTTGAAAAAACAAAGTTTTTTGAGGTATTGTCGAGTGCAACTTTACCAGATGTTGCAGAATTTTCTTGGCTACAAGCAGCACCAAAGTTAATGTTTTTACTTTTAAAAACAATGTCAAAATGATTTTTTTCTGAACACGTGTTTTGGTCAAATATTTTCAAAAAAAATTAATAACTCAAAAACTATTGGCTCAATTTTGAAAAAGAAAAGACAGTTGAACAGACAATTTAAAGCAGTACAAGAAAATACAAAAATATATAGGGTGAGTCATTTAAAAAAATTAAGTTCCGTGGACTTCCGAGGAAACCGGAAGTGCGTCAGAATTTAAAGTATTTTTACAATATGCGCCACAAGCAACCATGGATCTTCCACTAATTGTTTTTTCTTTTATTTAAAACACAAAAGAGCAATCGAAGAAGCGGCTACTAATGACTCACCCTGTATATTTAGCCTGAGTCGGGGAATCTCTGTTGATAAAGTAATGGTATTCTGTATAGTGATAAACTGGGGATTTTAACAATAATTGCATAGAAGGACTTAATATTAAAAAGAAAATCTAAATACTAAGCCTTAATTAAATTAAAGTTTGTAATATAAAAAAAAACGTGCCCTTCGGTGAATATGTTTTTCTGTGAATTGGTTTTCGGTGGACTTTCCTAAACCCCCCCGCGACAATAATTTAAATTTTGAAAATGATTTAATTTGTAAACATATTAGTTTCCTTCTTTTAAATTATAATCAACAATGAATCTCTTGTACATATAAAATTATACTAATAAAGAAAAGAAATATTGCGGATTATAGAATAATAAAGTATAGAATTTCATGGGGTAACTCCGCTCAAAATGCAACTGCGGACACGTGTTTCGAACTACTTGGTTCTCGTCAGCGCAGTGTAGCCAAGGAATAGGATGGGATAACCTTGGAGCTGAAAAACATCAATCAGAGACATACACAAGGGACAGCCTACCAATTGAGGCTTGTGTATGTCTCTGATTGATGTTTTTCAGCTCCAAGGTTATCCCATCCTATTCCTTGGCTACACTGCGCTGACGAGAACCAAATAGTTCGAAACACGTGTCCGTAGTTGCATTTTGAGCGGAGTTACCCCATGAAATTCTATACTTTAAAATTATACTATATATATTTTTTAACGTATGTTTTAATTTCTCACACAGGTTCGAATATGCAAAATTGAAGAATGAAGACTTTGTCATCTTTAAAATCAGTTTTGTAATAACATTAAGATTCTAAATATAACTAGGAAATAAATATTTAACAATTAATGTATTAACTATTTTATATCTATCCAAAATAAAACATGTTACACATTTATAATTTTGTTAATAAAATAATTAGTTTCAACAATTGTTCCAACACACTTTAAATATGTAATCTCTTATCGATATACATATATAACAAGGAAATAAGCCATGGTAACTTACTCAATCTAGGACAAATAGCGATTTTTGAAAGACCGCCCCCTTTCTTCTGCAATGTTCGTGAATAAATCAGAGCACGTGGAACAGGAAATATAACTTATCCATAAGAACGCGGTTTGGTAGAAAAATCGATAAAGCTATTATGACAAGGCATTAAATCAGCATATTTTATGGCATGCACGCTGTTCTGACTTTTAACACAACAATAATATATCGGAAAATGCTTGTAGATAAAACAATTTATTATACGACAAAGTTTTTTCTTTTGGTTAACTATACCAATAGACTCTCCACTAAATACATTGTTCATCATACGAGTCTAATCACCATATGAATAACTGTTTCGAATTAGAAATTATTTAATTCAGCGATAACCTTTTCAATTTTAATTAATAACTTGGTTGTTAAAAATTTTGCAATAATTAATTTTTAATAGGACATTATTATTAGTAATTGCGCTCTGTGACTTGAGATGTAAATAATAATAATATAATTTTATTTGAGCGGTTGTGTAATGCAACACTTGATATAGCAAGTCCAAAATACATCAGAATTGCAACGTCGCAGACTATCGCTACATTTAATGGTGAAGCATCGACTGGCAATATAGCAGTTATCTCTACTCTCTCCTGTCTTTTGTCGCGCTCCCAGGGCGGTCAAATAATACGACATTGCAATATTTACCTGGTAATATCAAGTGTTTCATTACACAAGCTATATATATATAAATTAATAAAAAGAGAAGTAAGATCTGTTACTACACATCGTGTAAAATGAATTGCAGAAGCATTATACACGCAAATACAAAACCCTAATAAGAATATTAAAATATAACAAATATTGGCCTAATCTAACGTAACATTATTATTATTAAATATTACGAGTAGGTAATAACTGTAAACCGTTATTGGTATATAAAACGAAAGTGCATAATTTGACGTCTGAATGCCATTGGTCCAGTGGTGGCTGGTGAATAGACTGATTCGTTTATTAACGGTGATATGCTCTGCATCTGGGAGTATATCACCGATAACACTGTTAAACACACCTTTTGTAACATGGAAATTTTCGGATGTTTCATATGTATTTCGGCACCCTAAAACTAAATTAAATACAGAAGGTGCCTATCACCCTTAGTAAGAAGCATTTTTATATTTATACAGGATGTCCCAGAAATAAAAAGACGGAGTAACAGGTATGTAAAGTCCGAACAGAAACAGGCCCAAATATACCGCAATAACGAAGAAATTAAAAATTTAATTTTCTGTTGTTTTTTAGATAAAAAAATTACATTACGGACCTGGCACAGAATGTGTGTTTATAAATACACGTAAGATTGCTCATTTGTAAATAGAAACGAACACGCATTCATAGAAAAATACGCTTTTATTTGTATTAAACGGGAAAAAAACGTTAAAACGTACTCATTCATATAAATCATATTTTTTAGCAGATGGGCGACCCACTTTATTGCAGACAATAAAAGATTGTTTTTATTTTTAAAATAGGAAGGTTGTTGCTCTTTAATATGTTTGTAGTCGGAAACAGCTGATTATTATTATTTTAGAATATTCAATAAATCGTAGTTTTTCTAGATTACAGTAAATATCAAGAATGTAATTATTTTTTTCTAGCAGGTGTAAAATTAAAGTAATTAATGGTTTGATATTTATTATGAAGTATCTATTCCTCCTCCTTTTTTTTAACACAAGTAATATGGTGGTCCTGAAAAGGACCGATTGTGAAAGTGAAGCAGGTGGATATTTAGTCTAGGGTCGGCGTAAGGCCAATTGAATTCTTTATTTTTTTTCTGCCGTCTGCGCACGAATAAAGACTTGATATTTTGAAGGTACGTTTTTACAAAATCTAGCTTCCGATTTCTGCTACTCCGTCTTTTTATTTCTGGGACATCCTGTATGTATGCAACGCATGTTGCATAGATTTGTTTACATTGAATAAATATTGCAGCTCTCTACGTGATAAGTCAGTAGTGACAAATATACCGTGTGAAGACACCGTGTGACGTACATATAACTGACTACCGTAAACGTGAACGTGACTTGCACATTGTTTTACTAAAGATGGGACTTTGGTATACTGCACGAATGTTGCCAACTTATTTGATACTTTGGGACAGAAACATGAACCAAGCAATTGGCGCCTATTTATTGATTCCAGTAAACTTAGCTTAGAAGCGATTTTGCTTTACAACGGCAATAAATACCCATCTGTACCTATAGCTCATGCTCTCCTAGTCCAATATAAAGAATATGAGTGTAGAGGATTTATATGTAAGAATTTTTAATTCTTATACAACGCACCTGCTAAACTGGAGCCGCGCCAGTGAGTTTAAGCGTTGATTGAAGGAATATATAAAGATGCGCAACGCTATAGTAAAATTGCGTGTCTTTCCGTTAAGTCGTCCCGCAAACCTCTTGCCGAGAAACATCATCGCTGTCTCGGGCTGTTTCGAATCTCGGACCCAAACGACTGATGCATCGCTATAGATCTCGGACCCAGTTTTAACATCCATGTGTTCACACTTTTCATTTTCGTTTTGATCGGTGACGCCACCTAAGGCTCTATTACATGAGATACACTATTAACATACAGGCCTCTGTATAGCAGAACATGCCGTCAGAAGCCATCGCTTTGTTCTGTGTCATCTTTTGGGTGTTAGATGTCGCTGTGATACTCTCACTGCATTTAACACGCTAAAATGACATAAGCAGCGATTTAAGTCTTGAAGCTATTGTCGAGAATCTCCACGCACACTGATGAGACCTCACAGGTCGAAACACCGGTGTCTGTGCGTTCGATTGTCGACAATAGCACTTAATGTATGTGTGTATCTCAAACACATGCATATATGCATATACGTTTTACGTATAAAGGTATATATGTAAGTCACAGTAATTATTTACTGCTTGATGTTAGTTTTAACATCCATGTGTTCACACTTTTCATTTTCGTACTAACTAATGTTTTCAAGTCGGTCTTTACCCCTTCATATGTAGCGAAATCTATGTCTATCTCCCATGTTTCATGCTGCGTTTTCCTTTTTTGTCTTAAAATTGTAATCCACGCAAGTGCCATCAGGTCTTAACCGAGCTATACCTCGCTTACCACCTAGCGCCGCCACTGTACAGGGTGTTTCATCGGTTGGGGTATCGCGAATTAAAGTGCCTAAATATAAAAATATCGACTTCAAATTTTAACCACTTATAGAGCTTTTAAACCGCTACCAGCAGGTTAGGTTGTTTTTGATAATATTATTTTAATTAATGCGTAAATTAAAAAAAAACGTATTATCAAAAATTAAAAGTGCTCAAAAAATGTTCAAATTTGAATGGTGATACGTGGAAATATCACCCATATTAACTTCACAATCAGAATTTTTATAAACGAAACCGTTTGTCAAATAAAGTCAATATTAAATAATGTCGTTTTTCTTACGACAGATTTATGGTACTTAACTTTCTAATTGTGCTGTCCGCAAACAGGTAGTCCTTTTAAATTTATGACGGATAATAAATAAAAATTTATTATAAACTCAACACACAACACTGTAATAAAAAACCCATAAATTCTTCAACGTCCGCAAACAGGTAGTCCTTTTAAATTTATGACGGATAATAAATAAAAATTTATTATAAACTCAACACACAACACTGTAATAAAAAAACCCATAAATTCTTCAACGTCTTGCCTTTAATTTTGAAATTATTGTAAAATATTCAATAATTGATTAAGTTTTAATTTTTTTTTCAATTGCATAGTTGATTTTATAGACATATCTTTTTAACACCTGAATTTCAATAAAATCTGAGTACTTTTGATTTTTTGAACGAAGGTTTTTTTTATTTACGCATTAAATAAAATAATATTATCAAAAACAACCTAATCTACTGATAGCGGTTTAAAAGTTCTATAAGTGGTTAAAATTTGAAGTCGACATTTTTATATTTAGGCACTTTAATTCGCGATACCCCAACCGATGAAACACCCTGTATGTACTGTACAAACAATAAATAGTAGGTAACTTAAATTTATTCTTTTCAATTATTCCGTATTATTAACATATTATAATTGCACGTTTTATTAAAAGAATTGTTTGTTCCAGCCATAATATGTATGATGCCCGGTTTGCATGGAATTCTAATTCTAGGAGTACCAATATATTCCGTGATATTATCCACTATGATCTGGCGAGCCACCGCCCGTCTATATGACAAGGTATTTACAAGAATTTTTCATATATTTCGTAGATTTAACAATTTTTCTTTCTTTCAGGAAGAACGTACCTGGAGTAAATTATTTACAGTTCTGGGAGCCATCAGTTTTGCCGTCTCTGACATTATTCTAGGCGTCAACAGATTCGTATATACAATAAATTATTCTCAGGTAAAGTATTTGACCATATTTTATGGGAATTACAAAGTACTTTTCTTGCTTATCTACAAGCTGACTTAAACGGCCTTTCTATTTTTGGAGGAACGCGTGGCCCTCATAATCGTTTCGCATTTAGTTGGATGTTAGGTCTGTTAGAAAATGTTTTTCCTTTCAGAGTTTCTGATTTTGAAAATAGCCGCAATTCACTATGATCTAATTGAGTAATCGTTTTTTCATCTAAAAAGTCCCTCATAGTGAGTTCATTATGACTTGGCGCTAATGCTAATGATGGTGCCACACGTTGGTCGCCAATAATTATCGGATCATATTCTTCGTTTGATTCCATTCGATTCTATAAAAGTTCTTTTCATAATTTTGTTTAAATATTTGCTAATTCCACATTATTTCACCCAGAAAATGAATTTAATGTCATCCACCACTTCACATTTTTACGAATTTATGAAGTATGAAACCATACAATTATTTTTTAGCCCAAGTTAAGTACTTTCCACGATATTAGGGTTGAAAGTTTATGACAGAGGTACGTTTTAGGCATTTTCACGTCCTCAGACTTCGTAACAGTCGTGCAGCTAGCAAGAAAAATGTAAATCATTAAATTGTAAATATTTTTATACCAAATTTTCACTATTTTTCTCTCTGAAATTTGCATATATATTATGATAGCATTAAAAAGCAGCAGAACATTAAAAAATAAGTTTAATGTTCTGCTTTGAACCATATTAAAAAAATTGTAACTATATGTACTTTCAAACTTTAGGCAGTGCAGTTACCAAGTCACCTTTTTTTTCTTTTTAAAAATACTCGACGTATGATCAAATAGAATGTGAAATAAAATTAATGGGATTTTTGAAAAAAAAATTGAAAAAACATTTACTAATTTGGGACTCTGAAGATGAAATTTCAAATTACTGATGGATATCCACTGACAGAATCGGGCAGGTAAAATATACAGATTCTGTCGAGGAATATTTAGAGACTTTAATCAACAGTCTCGCTTTCTTATCCAGCAAATCTCTCATAGTGAGCGCATTGTGGCTTGTCGCTAATGCTAATGATGGTGCCCCACGTTGGCCGCCAAAAATTATCGTTGTGCATTTCATTTTAATCGTCTCATTCCATTCGGTTCTATCCATTTTCTTGTCATAATTTTGTTTAAATATCAGAATATTTACAAATTAATATCTCTTTTATTTAGGCACTCACAATGCTGACCTATTACGGGGCACAATTAGGAATCGCCCTCAGCGTTGTCGATCCACGGAATATGGAAATAAAGAAAGCTCACTAGATTCGTAGGTAATAATAACAATAAAAGAATAACTCATCATCCGTATGTTTCTAGAGTATGTGATTGATATTTATATATAGTAAATAGGATCTATGTTGTGTACCTACAGATGTTTCGAATTAAATGCTCGTTTATACACTATATGATCTCACGATAATGAAAATAAAGAAAAGGAGGCAAGAAACAAATATACAGCTTTATCATGATTTTTAAATCTTAATTTGATTTTTTCATTTCATACTATTTGTAATATTTATAACTTATGCAGTTATTGCGAATAACATACTTACTATTGCGTAAACTGCAAGGAAATGTTAGTTAAATGACATAAAATGTATTAATGTGGTAAAGTTTAAAGAAATGAACGAAATTTTTGCTATAGCGACATCTAGCTACTTCTGTTTGGATCTGGTACACACAATATAAATAATTGATATTTTTCGGCTATATAGCACCGTTTATTTTATTTTCAAGTTTTCTTAAGGCAATTTTACGCACATTTTGACTTATTTAAACAATTTTCAATCGCTCATCCTTAACTCATTCGCAATGGTAAACACTCTATTTGAAACGCCTGTACAGAACATCTGTCAGGCAGTAATCAGTCATAAATTCATCATTAATAGACATTAGCTAATGTGTCGACAAATACCTGCACAATTAGACGCTAATGAGCCACTTAAAGCTAATTTACAAAACGTGGAAACCGACATATATTTCATACTTAAAATCACTAAACTGCATGATTTCTGTTATATTTTATACGAGGAGTATTCAATAAAGTTATGCCAAAAATAAACGTATTAAATTGCCCAGGAAAAAAATATTGGAATTCTGCACATTTAATAAACAATTTTCTTTTTTATTTTATTTGTTTAATATAATTAGGCGTGTTTATTCGCAACCTTATTATTGAGAGAATAAGTGTGGTTTTCTTGTCAATACCATATATATAATACTACTATATCGCGTGTAGACAAGGAAAACTTCGCTCCAACATTGTGAAATAAAACATATGGTGCTATGCCGTTTAAGAGCCGCATTGTCCAAACTGCGCATGCGTTACAAATAATTTTTCAAATTTAGGTCTGTTTGTTTATCACATAGATTCATTACTATAAATATTTAATTATTATTTGTACAACGTTAAACAAGTATAAATAGTTTAAAAATCGACAAACCTCTTTATAATTAATAATTGTGCCTTTTCAAAAGTGGCAAAATAATTTAATTTCCCTTAATGAATGAAGAAATATCGTCGTGGCATCATGTGCAAATCAAAGACAAACAAACGATCATACTGAAGAAATATATTTGTCAAAAGTTGTAGGAATTGTGGTTATGTTATCGTAAATATTGTAAATTAATTGAGTAAAACCCGCAATCAGTTCAATTGCATTGCAACTGTGTTTCTTTGAATATATTATGATGGGATATCGTGAACAGATAGAAAAACACCACTGTAGGTCATGTACAAAAATTTGTGATACAATAACAACACCAAAATTATTCAACTCAACATGCAAGAATAATAATGAATTAGATAATGTGGTATTCCTGTATCGAGAATTACTCTCATCTACATCGGAGCAATGTACAGAAAGAACACAGTAAATTTTACATGAATTAGGTAATTGTATTATTATGTTACATATTAAAATATTTGAATTGCTCATAATAAAAAGGCTTCTATTAAACCTCTTAGAAGAGACACATACCAATCTTTTTGCCATGCCCTTCTAATTTTTTTGGTATATGTCTAATACATGTTCATAGAAAGTTGAAGAATTTTGATATGTCCACCACGGAATCCACAGATCCCACATGATATGAGATAATATGCCGAAATTGGGTATTTTGAGAAGAGATTGGGCTGGTAATTGAAATTTATGCTATGATGCATCACTGATTGTGAAAATAACTTGAAGGATGGAACACATTATTTATAAGATAGTCAAGTGTTTTTTTTAATTTGTACTTTGCTAAATATGTATCGTAATTTCTGTCACTAAATTGTAATCAAGCACATAGAATGTATTTTATATTTAAATTTACAATAAAACATGTTTTAGTTTAAAACAGCTTGTAGATGGTACAGTATAAAGATAATATTCATTTTGGATTTTGCCAAGACAATGTGTGATAAGTTCTTCTGAACTTTTCCCAACATTGTGGAAATAAATACTGCAGTGTTATGAACTGCAAGGTAGGCACGGCATCAAACAGTATTCCTGTTTTTATGATATTGATACATTCTCTAAATCTTTTTTTATCATTTTATAAATTTGTATGTATCTATTAATTCATACAAATATTTATATTTCATAATAATTTTTTGTTGTTTTAAGAAAGTTAAACAAAATAGATTTCCGAACATAAATAAAATAAAATTTGATTTTTTACTTAGTGGAAATTGAACTTTGATGTAATTATTGAATCAAATACAACATCAACATACCTTTTTTACAAGCAATAATATAAATTATTTGCAAGTCTAATTTCTACTCATCTCAGTTTATGAGACATAGACACTCAAGAAAAATGTATTGAATATGAATGTGCTATTAGATACGCTACAGAAATTCAAGTGTATCACAGTAATTGTTTGTTTATATTCCTTGTTACCATATGGGCATAAATTACGCTGTAATATTAATAAAAATTATATTCAATCACAAAAATGTCATGCTGATTAATTCCACAACTTTTGCTAAAACATTCATGTTTCAGTGTATATCTCGACAACAATTAAATAAAGGAACACAACAGGAATTTAATTAGTTCTTTACATTGTCGATTACGCGACATTATATTGAATAATGTATGTAGACAAATTTAAAATAGATGTTGTTTTATTCTTATATATAGCCAAAATACTAAATACAGTAATTTAAGAAATTTTATTTGCATTCTTAAGCTTAAAAATACATAGCAAAACTATATGTTGAAATATAATACAATCTGACTTATATAAAACATACCTGAATCCTGAATCTATTCGATTGTGTATGTAAAACATTAATTTATGTGTTTTCTGTAAATCAAAATGAAAGAAGCAGTATTTATATTCAATAATTTCACATACACCAATAAGCATATACAAATCAATGTACACAAGATTTTCTGTTCAAAATCTTTTCAATAAGACGAAATGAAACGATCGGTATTTACATTTAATAATATAATTTCACATATACTAATAAACACATACAAATCAATGTATTAGTAGTAAGTTCACAAGTTTTTCTGTTCAAAATCTTTTCTGTTAATCAAAATGAAACGATCGGTATTTACATTTAATAATATAATTTCACATATTCCAGTAAGCACGTATAAACCAACGCAGAAGTTATAACTTCACAAGTTTTTCTGTTAATAATTCACTGGAATCAGCCTTCATATTGTTTATTTATTCTACCGCGTATTTTCTGGGTAATTCTACAAATTCACCGATGAACTAAACTTGCACAAAACTGAATTCAATAAAGAAACAACCTTGCGTATGCTTTCAGTAATATCATAGTTATAGATGTCAATTTAAATCAGAGGTTATAATTATGTTTTCTGTTTATCTGTCATTTCGAAAAATTCAAAATGGACAATTTCAGTCGACGCATGCGCAGAACAGGCAAGGCGGCCAATTCTATCTCTCTTAGTTGGGACGAAAAATTACACATTATCAAGATACAACACACGCAATATAGTAGTATTATATATATGGTCAATACAAATACTCATGTTACAAGGTTCGTCACAGTGACGGAGCTTATTTGAGCTTGTACTGTCAAAAATTAATAAAATAAAATGTATTTTATTTGATTTGAGGTGTCATGAACATTTAATTAATCAATTAATTTAAATCTACAATATTTGTATCATAACCAAATAAAATAAAAGTTTTGTGTGTACCTACCTATTGTATTTGGTATATAATTACGTAATAATTGACATTAAACTATGAAAATGCCAAGATGAAGCAAGCTTCAGCAAAACTGTCGTTACCTAACCTTCCACAGAATACACAGATTGTAAATATATTGCTAATATCAATATTAAATAATACAGTCTTGAATTAAATAAATAAAAAATTCAAACAGACTTCTTGGAGACTGTCAAAATATGACTTAAGATACCACATATTTAACCATGGCAACTTTGCCTATTAATTCTCTCTAATAATTGACATTGCTGCTATTTTTATTGATGGCTTAATAATAAATTTAACCAAATAATAATAACTTGTTTTAAATGCAAAACACCTTTCATAATTAATATTTGTTTTTGAGGTTATTCATTTTTCTAACCTCTATATTATTTATTTAACCTCTAGGTAGCTTTTGCTTTAGTTTGGTGCACGATGTCTAAAAGAGTTAAACGTGCTGTAGACATGAATCATCTTTTATTATCCATGTATCGATTTATTTATCTACTTGTTTAGTGTTACGGCGAGCATTGCTTCGAAACACGTAAACTAGAAAAATTACGTAATAATTGTAATTTCTAGTGTCTATAGTTAGTTAAAGGGAGAAAAAAAGAAATTCCTGGTTTAATTAATTCGAGTATTGTATACTGCCCTAGCGATTTTTTAAATTATCTTTTTGTAATATTTATAAACGTAGTGTTGTACCTATTAGATTAGTTGATAACTATTATGAGTCTTCCCACAGTATCGAGAAAAACGTATATAATTTAAATTTTCTAGTATTAAATCGTTTTGTACGAATTTATGAACTGAATAGAACTTATTATAATAAATATATGATCTGAACTATATTATTTGCCTTTTTCTTTATTATATATTAAGGTATATTGGGAAGGGAGGCAGTAGAAAAATAAACATTAAAAAATTAAACATATGCGATTATGCATTTCATTTTGACTATACCCTATCTCAGAATAAGGAGTCATTCTCATATCCTAACAAAACACAGCTTGAATGCATTAAACAAGAAGCTGATAATAAATATAATCATATTATGTACTACAATTTCGAAAGCGAACACATTTGCCGCAAAAATGCAGTTACGAAACTATGAAAATTATACACATCGCATACTGTTTGCATTGAAAATATGTGTTTTAGCTTTTTAATCGCAAAAGAATTCACGCTTGAAATATTAGAATTTATAATTATCTCCTCGTAGATATCTTCGTTTAATAAAGCAGGAAACTTCAGACAAGTGGAATAGTACAACATTTGAATGTAGTTTGAAATAGTAAAATTTCAGAAAGACATTACGGCGTCATCTAGTAGAACAAGTACAACTTTAGTTGTGCTACTACAGCGACATCTAATTTATAAAAGAAACTTCAGCAAATTTAAAGCTTATACTTTACAAAAATAGATGTCGCCATACTCTGCAAAATGCAGCAACATCTAGTTTGAAATAGTGGAACTTCAGATGAAGTTTTAGCGACATCTAATTTGATAACCAATAACTTTAGTAACATTGAAGCTTCTGCTTCATATAAACAGATGTCGCGAGTATTTTTATCAATTACAGCGTAACTTTATTACAAAGTGATACTGATGGTATTTCTTCAAAAAATACCATCACAAATGATTCATTTGTGACTGGTTGACGCAAATTGTACCGACAATGGCATTTTTTCTCAAAAATATAGTTTGCTGTTAGATCCTTATCTTTATAACATTTTTTAAAATACACAACCATATTTAACACGCCAATTTTTGCTATTTACAGTTTTCGCAGATATAGTGAACACATTTTTGTATAAATTGTACAGTCGCTTATTTATGGTTTCTGAACAAAGTGGAATTTTAAAATGCTATCTGGACAACTTATAATGAAATATAACAAACTGAAATTAAAAAAGTGTTGCTGAAAATTAATTTGTTGGGTTGGGTAAATTATTGATAAAGATAATATTTATTCACTACAAATAATTCTCTAACTCAAAAACGCAAATTTCCTACGTTATAAGGATTCGTTGCTTCAAATTTCGGTACTGTTATTTCATACTATGATGACTGTTAACGACACGATGTGCAAGAAGTCTAATCACTGCTTAATATTTTATCAGGTACCAGAAACAGCGGTTAAAAATTCTTAAGCACTGATTAGTGCTAACAGGCATTTTATTATTTAAATATGTTACTTTAACGATTCCCTGTCTATCAAAGAAATGATTATTAAACATGTTTTATGTCTTTTAAAGAACTATAAAGCCTTCAATATTATTTCCATATGACACACAAATATATTCATAAACCAGTCCCCAATATAAAGAAAGGTTTCCGCAGTCAACCGATGTTAAAGACATAAATACATACAATATTTGTAGAGACAGCAACTTTTGATATTCTACCTAATGTCATTTTTCGTATAGGCAGTTTTAAGAATTTGCTTGTACATCAATAGAGACCATCAGAGAAGAGTTTTTGTTTTATTAAATTATTAATTTACAATACCTATATAAATATAGTGGGTATAATTAGGTAATTGATTTACGTTTTACCATTTAAAAATTTTAGTATTTTGGAAACTTCTAGTGGTAGATCAAGAAAGCTATCTTTATTTGATCTTCCACTCCAGACGTGTCTAAATATTTAATTTACAATAATTTACAACATTAACAAAATAAATAAAAAAGGATTCTGAAAATAATAATAAACTATATAAGGGACTCAAAAATTCCCCCCTGCACAGCAAGACATTGCCCTAGGCGGTCGTAGAAATTTACTCTTACGTTTTCTAACATATGAGCAGTTACTGAATTAGCAGCCTCAATTATTTTTTCTCTTAAGGCAACTACGTTTTCTGTTCTACCAGCTTCATGGGTATAAACAATATTTTTTTAGATATCCCCACAAAAAAAAAATCATTTGGAGATAGATCAGGAGATCGCGGAGGTCATTTGACGTTTCCCGTCCAGTAATAAGACGGCCTATTATAACTTGTTTGTTTCCAGGGTACAGGACGGTCTGCAAGAGTCAGCGCAAACGTATTTATGCACGTTGTTGCAGAGTTATTACCACAGAACCATTTTACTATCTAAAGCTTTTCAGCAGGTGTATAGAGACTCATTATAAATTAATTTTACTGAATACTTTTATTGCACAACGCTACGTGTTCGCAGCTAAACATTGAATGGAAAATCTGGATGGGGAGCAGTGGTGCCAGTAATATAGAGTTGGTAATCCCCAGAAGCCATTCTAAAAATTCCCTAGATTTCCCTAGATACAGATTAAACCGAATAAACAATAATAAATGTTTTTTTGGATTAAGTTTCGGCGTAGCTTTTAGGGTAAGGGCCGGTTTTTGCAACCCCGATTAAAATACTTGGTTAACTCCAACATTATAATACATTTATTTCTGCACTATACCTTTAATTTGCTTATTATCCTTTTCTAGTAACTTGGCGCATGCGTACAAAATTCGCTCACTAAGAGAGCGTAGAATTTCTCCGCTAGCAAAAAACGCGGCCGCCGCGCAACATGTTCAGAGTGAGCGTACATCCTCTGAATCCGATCACAGAACTGTTGCGCAACTGCAGTTGTGTCTAATGAATGCGACAATTTTTAAGGAATATATTGTCGTGTAACATTTCGAGGATGGTGATATTGGAATGTAAGAGAGAGAGGGGAGCTGTAAATCACGACAATCAAGTCGATAGTCGCTCGTTTCGACGAAAAAGTAACGAACACGAAGACGAGATGCCCTATTGTGCAAACATTGCCGTGAATACCCTATATTCATATTTCTATTTGAAAAAATTACTCGCTTCTTGCGTACTTGTTAATTAGTTACCTACCTTCAGTTTTATACTCCATACAAATCTAACACTATAATACACTAGATGCCACTGAGCAAAACAGTAGAAAAGTATGAAAAATCGAAAAATTTAGACAGAATAAAACTTGAGCAATAATTTTTATTTTCTATAAAATTTGTCCAAAGTTCCCTAAATTTTGAGTAAAATTCCCTTTTTCCCTAGTTGATCAAGAAATCCCTAGATCTAGGGAAAAATTTCCTAACTTGGCACCACTGAGGGGAGTAAGGTGGGAAGAATGGAGATCGGAGAAAATCGTTGTGGTGCGATTGTTGCCGGCATTGGTGACGGACAGTAGGGCTACCACGTTGTCACGTATTACATGCATACGTATAGATCGCACGTAATCATTGAATCTATATGCCTAATGGGATTTGACCAAAGAGATTGTAATACAATAGAGGAAGCATGAGTGCAGTTTGTAGGCGAGGTAAGTGGTCGCAACAACTGCAGGTGGGGTAAGGGGAATTGATACACTGCCAAGCGATTATAGTCCTTAATGTAATCCGACTTCGTGCTGTATAATTCAGAAGAGGCGAGACCAGAGCGGGGACGGATCGAGCGTTTTGTCTGCCAATACTTAACGGTTATTTATAATAAAAAGTTCATGTAAGATATTAATAAAAAAATGATAATATCAATAACAATCGATTGTAAACTGCAGTATTAGCATTTGCTTCCAATTAATGGTTAGTTTGAATAGTCAGACAAACTATTCATATCTTACCGACGGTGCAATTTTTATATTTACTTTTGCTAACTAACACTGTCGATTGTGAAGAATATAATTTTCAATAATTGTAAAATATGCGTTAATTAGAGAACATATATATTTTTAGATTTTATAAGAAAAATAGGCACTGTTACTGTTATAACACAGAAATGTTTTGTCGGATTTTATTTTTCTGTAAAACATTGCTCATATTATTAAAAAATGACTTTCTTACGTATGAAAGTGTTACTTCCGTTCCGAATTTTGAAATTCCATTTATACAAAAAATATACCAAATCCAACTTTAAATACTTTTGTACTCTTCATAAATATATATAGAATGCATAATTTACGACATATTTGCAAAAAATCGTTATTCAGTAAGAGTAAAAGTGTTAGTTTCGGTCCGAATTTTGATTTTTTTTTATACAAAAGGTATTGAAAATTAAGTTCTAAATACTTTTATACTCGTAACGTACCTATCTAAAAAGCATGGCTAGCCGTTAGCTACCGGTTTTCGATAAGAGTAAAAGACCTACATCCGGTAGGAATTTCGAAAACTTTTTAAATACAATTCTTCTCAAATTTAATTTTAAGTACATACGAATTCCTTATAAATTTGTCTAAACTTAGTAGTTGACGAAATATTGGCAAAATTCGATTTTTTCACTGAAGTAAACTACTACCTCCGGTTTGCCGATTTTGCTGAAAATCTAATCAGTTCTCAAGAGGGAGATTATACTACTAAATGCAAAGTTTGGAATAGATAGCTATAGCGGTTTGACCGCTATCGTGGTCACAGACAAACACACAGACACACAGACATTTTTTAAAATCCACTTTTTTGGTATCAGGGGACTTCAAAACGTGGCCATCTGCAAAAATCTCGAGGTCGATAATTTTCATCATCACAATACTTCCTTATACTTCGTATAAGAAAGTAAAAACGTCTACATGAAAAGTAAATACAAATCTTGGTGATAAGTAAAGGGCGGAATATATGCAAAGTGCATATATTTGCATATTTTGCATATTTTAACAAATTTCACAAAAAATTGCATATTTCGGCAAAAATAAAATTTGTGTGCATATTTTTATGTTTTTCGTTTTATGAAAAGATTAAGAGCGACCCTGTTTAGGAATTTCCAAGTAATCAGCTTGCCTAATGGAGAGCAGATGTGGTCTATTCTTTTATATTTATATATTATAGTTTTTATTATTATATGGTTTATTGCCGGCATTTATTGGGTGTTTAGGAATTTCCAAGTAATCAGCTTGCCTAATGGAGAGCAGATGTGGTCTATTCTTTTATATTTATATTGTATAGTTTTTATTATTAAATGGTTTATTGCCGGCATTTATTGGGTGTTTAGGAATTTCCAAGTAATCAGCTTGCCTAATGGAGAGCAGATGTGGTCTATTCTTTTATATTTATATTGTATAGTTTAGTTTGTCGATAGATTCCAGTGTGAAAAGAGTGATTTCGAAAATATTTTATTTCAAACGCCTAAAATGCCGAAAGCCGCTTCGTGGATTAAAAATTTTCCTGAGTTGGAGTTTAGTGGGGATAAAGTGTTTTGCAAAGTTTGTGCCAAAATCATTGTTTGTGAAAAGAAGTTCCAAATTGATCAACACTTGAAAACAGCTATGCATAAAGCTAAGTTGCAGAAAAATAAATCAGTGCCTGTTCAGCAGTGTGTGCAAACCGCATTTCAAAATGTCAAACCAAAGAGTGAAAAGGAGGTGTTTCATCAAGACTTATGCAAAGCTTTAGTCGTAGCAAATATACCTTTGAAGAAACTGCAAAATACACAATTCAGAGATTTTTTGCAAAAACATTGTAATCAAAACATCCCTGACGAATCCACACTTAGAAAGAAGAATGTGCAAACAGTATACGAAACCATAATGGGAGAAATTAAAGTTACACTGGGCGATGAACATTTTTATATTATTGTTGATGCTTCAAGAAAATGAGCCAGGGAAACCATATTTAAAACATCCCTGACGAATCCACACTTAGAAAGAAGAATGTGCAAACAGTATACGAAACCGTAATGGGAGAAATTAAAGTTACACTGGGCGATGAACATTTTTATATTATTGTTGATGCTTCAAGAAAATGAGCCAGGGAAACCATATTTAATATCTTCTAAACAGTTAGACAAAACAAATAATGAGACCGTAACTCGATTTATTCAGCAGTCTCTATCAATTTTTTTTTTACCAAATCCAGTTCCAGTAGAGAAGTTTTTAGTGTTTTTGTCTGACGCAGCGCCGTATATGGTTAAAGTAGGCCAAAACTTAAAAATATTTTATCCCAATATGGTACATGTCACTTGTCTTTTACACGGGATAAACAGAGTTGCAGAAATTATTAGAACAGCATATCCCTTGGTGAACAAATTAATTTCAAATGTAAAGAAAGTGTTTTTGAAAGCACCTCAAAGAGTGCAGATTTATAGAGAGAAATTGCCAGGAGTTTGTTTACCTCCAGAGCCCGTAATTACTCGATGGGGAACATGGATTAAGGCCGCGATATTCTACGCAGACCATTTTGAAGCCATTAAAGACATAGTTTTAGATTTAGAAGACAATTCGCAGTGTGTAGTGCAAAGTCAAGCATTATTCAAAAATGTAAATTTAGCTAAGGAACTTGTTTTTATTAAGGTTAATTTTAGTTTTGTACCAGATATAATAACTTCGTTAGAAAGTAGGAATATAAGTTTAAGAGAATCAATTAATATTGTTGAAACTTTTTCCGACAAATGCAAAAAAGTTCCCGGTGATGTAGGAAATCAAGTAAGAAGGAAACTCGAAGTTATTGTGGGAAAGAATGAAGGCTTTAAGTATTTAATGGAAGTCAAAAATATTTTTGATAGTAAACCATCCAACGAAGTAATACCTTGGCCTTATAACTTACTACCCAAATTAAAATATTGCCAGATCACATCGGTAGATGTTGAAAGAACTTTTTCTTTGTACAAACATATTTTTACAGACAGAAGGCAAACATTTTTATTGGAAAATTTTGACAAATATATCGTTATAAATGCATTTTATACTATTTCAGGTTGAAAATTGTACCTATTATGTTTTTCTTTTAATTTTACTTAAAATAAATAATTTTTGTAAGAGTCGGCGTTTCTTTATTTCCATTTTTCCATGTTATATTCAAAGCATATAATTGCATATTTTGACAAATAAATGCATATTGTTGCATATTTCAGAGAAAAACGATGCATATATATGCGCATATTTTAACTGAATTGACGTGCATATATTCCGCCCTTTAGTGATAAGTAATAACGAAGAAATCGTACAACTTCTAATTAATAATAATAATATATACTTATTCCAGAAGTAAACTTAATATTTAAGTAATCCTGGCAAATATATTAAAATAATTACAAATTTCATATAGGCGGAATATTAATAAAAGATTCTCGTCGTTGAAAAACAAAGTACATAGAGTATGTAACAGGCCACCTGGATTTTAAATAATTTTGAACTCGTTAAATATATTTTATTATATTACACTTTTAAAACAAATGCGTGTAGAATTTAACGAAATCAGACGAACCAAGTACGAGCACGACATTTCGACCAATGACAGCATGAAGTCGGATTACCTTAAGGACTATAATCGCTTGGCAGTGTATCAATTCCCCTTACCCCACCTGCAGTTGTTGCGACCACTTACCTCGCCAACAAACTGCACTCATGCTTCCTCTATTATATTACAATCTCTTTGTATTTGACATATGCTGTATTGAAGATAACGTTGAGTAAGATAACAAGTTACTTCTGGCCTGGTCGATATTAAATGTATCAGAAGTACGAGAAGATTAATGAGATACATAAAAATTAAGTTTTGAAACAAGCTCAGCTGGTATTCAAGATTTTATTAATAAAAAATAGGCGAAATTAAAGCCATTCTTTTCAATTCTTCAATAATTCTTTGCTGCAAATCTTGCAAATTAGCAACAGGAGTTTTAAAAGTTCTACTCTTTAGGTGAGGAAACACAAAAAAGTCCATAATTTTCAAACAAGGTGATGGTGGTAGAAATTCAACTACCGTATGTAAGCTTATAATACGATTGTCAGACAACACACGAAGAAAAGCTATATTTTCTTGTGTTGTGTGTGCCGTTGCACCGTCTTTCTGGAAGTAGCCATATTGTAATTCATCTTCGTTCAATAAATATCGTTCAAAATGTTTATATTCCTCACAGGATTAATTGTACAATTAAAAATATAGGTTCAACAATTCTGCGGCGAGAAACTGCTAGCCAAATACCTAGTTCCGCAAAATACAGAAACGATTTAACAAAAATATGAAGATTTTCACTACTCCACATCCGAGTATTTTGGGAATTGACGTACCCCGAAAGATGAAATCACGCGTCATCAGAGAAAAATGTCAAATTAGTAGGTCATTATCTTGCATTAAATTATTTGTAAACCACTGGCAGTAAGCGAGACGTCTAGGGTAGTCTATCGGCAAAATAGCCTGATGTGTTTCCGTCTTATACAGATGCACGTGTAATTTTTCCTTTACAATTTTCTGCCTTATTCCATAAAAAAGTCCAATCTCTTGAGAGAGACGTTTCAAAAGTTTTGTGGTTTCTTTTTTCATACGTTGACGAACATCATTGAAGTCATAAATGATATTCAACTTCATCCTAGAAACGGTAGGAATTGGTCTGCGGTGTTTCTGATTGCAACACAGATTACCTTAGGGGCCTTAGTGAGCGGGGTGATGGTTCGTCGTTTTTCCTGTATCCGGTGGACTGTGCAGAGGTATGCTGCTTAATAGACAGATTAAGTAACTCAAAATCTTTAGATTACTACGGGCTAAACAGTTCCGCGTTAAAATTAGGTAAATATGAACTAGTAGAACACATAACGTATTTTATAAACTCTTGTTTTACGGCGGGGATATTTCCTGTATTTCTCAAAATTGCCAGAGTAACACCTATTCCTAAAACTGGGAACGGTAATTCATTATCGAATTATCGCCCAATATCTATAGTGCCGGTGTTATCAAAATTAATGGAACTGGCATTGAAGAGCAGAATAGAAAAGTATTTGGACTGCAAAAAGATCTTAAACAGTAATCAGTTTGGATTTAGAAGTAATAAGGGTACGGTAAAAGCCTTGGTTGAATTATACAACTTCATTAGCGACGAACTGGAGAAGGGGAATGCCGTTACGGCGGCTTTCCTGGACTTGACCAAGGCCTTCGATTGTGTGTCTCATGATATATTGTCTACTAAATTGGAATACTATGGCTTTAGGGGACCTGCTCTCTCACTGATTACAAGTTTTGTCATGGACAGACAGCAGTGTGTTCAAATTAAAGAAGATTGAAAGCAATCACTTTCGGGGTGCCTCAGGGCTCAATATTGGGACCATTGCTATTTAATATCTACGTCAACGATATAAACGAGCATATTATGTGTAAGACTGTTCAGTATGCTGATGACACTACAATACTAGTTGCGAATAAAAATTACGACGAATTACATAACTCCCTGATGGGTTCACTGGGGCGGGTTGGGGATTACTTTAATGGGAATAGACTTTGCATGAATTCCGGGAAAACGCAGGTGTTGGATCTTTCGTTGAATCCCAACATGAAGCTGGTGAATGCCGCGCCTATTAAATGTCTGGGTTTGCTCCTAGACTCTAAGCTTACATGGAGGGCCCACATTGATAGTTTGACCAAGCGCCTGTCTACTAGTACTTTTGTTTTAAAACAACTGCGGGTGATGGTGGATCAGAGTGCTTTATTAATGGCATATTATGCTATCTTTCATAGTGTCATGAGTTATGGTATTATATTGTGGGGCGGTTCGGCGCATGTACATCGGGTTCTGATATCACAGAAGAGAGCAATAAGAACTATGCTGGGTATAAGTAACATGGATTCATGCAGACCGTCGTTCAAGCGGTTGAGAATTATCACTTGTGTTGGTCAATATGTTTTTGATTGTATTACATACGCCAGGAATAACTTGACTTTCTTTGCAAAGCAAACCATGTACGAAACCAGACATGGATGTTTCGAACAACCACATTTTAAGTTGTCCCGGAATATCAACTCATTTAGATATCAATCAATAAAATTATATAATTTACTCCCGAAAATCTGGAAAGAACTGAATGAAAAGGGTGTTGTATAGGTACATTTTCAAATATTTACAGATTACAGGCTATCTTTAAACTTTATGCAAAAATGATTTAGATGAAATATTCTTATAATGTTTATCTACACGTCCCTAGGCATTTTGTTTTTTCAATTTTTTATTAATTGTTATAAAAAATTAAATATAAATAGATAATCGAAAAATAAAATGCGTACCGACGTATAACATATTATTGTAAACATTAATTTCTAGCAAAATTTTTTCGTATTTATTAAGATAAATGTGTAATTTGATAAAAACGAAATGCATTTTTGGCACTGCTTTAATACGCCACCTGCAGTCAAATATTTGATATATCCTTGCAATCCAAGACAGGGCGGAGTTACTTTGTTTAGGTGGGGATTCACTTTACGAGCGATATTCGGAATACAGAAATCGTTGTTACGGTTTTGAATAGGTATTTGATTAAACATTTTTTTATATTATTTTACATTTCATAAAATTGAAAACATTATCTAGTAACCTTGGTTTAACTTTATAAAATTAATGTATATTTTCTTTTTGTAAAATTTACTTATATTATTTTGTATTACATTTCATAAAATTGTACACATTCTCTGGCAGGCTTTTATAACTTTTACATAAATACAAACTTAAACAAAAACATTACATATGATTCATAAATAATACTAGGTTTTTTAGTTCTTCCACTATTTTACATTTATCAAGATAAAATACTACTGACATTTATAAGTGAGTTAAAAATAATGTAAAACTAATATAGAAAATGAGATGGATATAGATGGGGCCTACTTCCTCTGTACAGATCGTCAGATATTGTACCATACTGGTAGACGTTCAAAAGAGTAATTTGCGACCTAGCAAAAAATTACTCTCAAACGATTCAGTGTTCGGACAGTTATAAAAAGATTTGAAGTAAACCAGAAATTGCTCGGAAAGGATATCTTTTATTTTAAAAATTTAACTACATTACTCTTCGTGTTATGGTAAATAAAGAACAGACATAAATAGGACTTATTATTTTACAGATGTAGTTACATAATAATAATGAATAAACATTAAACTTTAAATAATTTATATATAATAATAAAACAATGAAATTTCATTCAATACATGATATTATAAGTGCAGTCATTCTGCATCTTTTTTGGAAAAAAATATGCCAGACTATTTTATTTGATAAATCGTTAGTTCGACGAACAAGTCTGTCGAACAAAACCGCAGTGTGTGGGCCCCTTTAGTCATTGAATTCATGTACGAGGTTTCTCGGATACCTTGCCGGCCACCTTGTATTATAATAGTACCTATAGATATAAATAATTATCCTGTGATTTTCAATACGGCCAATGGAAAAGATAATCAAGACGATGACATTAGTGCCTTTCAACAAAATATTATTATTATTATATAGTATTCATAGGCACTAAGTAATATTTCTTTTAATCAGAATTCCATCTTACATACATATTAACTTATTGAACACATGTCAGACTAAAAAAACTTACAATCTACATTCCTGTGGCGCCTAGACACCAGACTAAATAAATCATACAAAGTGTTACTAGCACCTACGTTTCGTAGAGTATGTGTAGCCTGAAAAGAGACAATTAGCACTTAACGCATCAGACGTATGTCATTTCGAATGCATCGCTCCATAAGGGCGGTACTTATAAACTGGGAACTATACAATTTAGATTTTTACTATAGCATTTAGCAAAACAGTACGTGGTAGTGGGGTATTGGCAAGCTCCACCCCTGAGTAGAACCCCCCTATACCCGCAGCGAAGACGTCGAAATTTTTAGTTTGCTATACAACACCCCTTAAACACTTCCTAAAAGACAATCCAATTTATGATGTCCAGGAGTTTGTGGAAATGCTCAAGAAGCTTTAATTTCTTTTCTGTTCTCTTTTTTTGCTCTGTGAAATGGCGTACATTGTTTGATATATACATTAGAGTTTGTAATATTTAATGTTTACATTGTACTTTTATTTTTTAGATATGTTTAGTGTTTGCATTGTACATTTATTATATAGACATATTTATTGACATGTGCATACATTTGTTTTGTCTCGCACGAATAAAATCTATCTATCTATCTATCTATCTATACACGTTTGGCCTACGAAGATACTTTTTTAAGAATATTACGAATGAAAATAATACCTAAAAATGAAGATTAAAAGCCCCTGCAACATGCACACATGCATTATATTTGATTCTTATGATCGTAATGATCGTATCGGCCTGTCGTCTAGCGTCGAACAGTACTTGCCCACATGTGTATAAATATTGGCAACAACGTTCGTTTCAATACATGGATTTTTAGCTCGCATGCAAGGTAAAAACAGACCGAACCTGTATATACATGTAGCACTACGAATTTCATTAACACAACCACTTAAAGATGTCACGATCTGTGATATATAGTACATAAGTATTTGTTTACTAATAATTAACTACTAATATTTAGTTATAAAGAGCTAGAGGTGCTGCTGTAAGGGGGAGAGGGGTGGTTGACGTTTCTTAGTAAATTGTCAATTGTTTTGTTTAAGTACATATAGTAGAAACTTTTTCTGACCATGGATGTATTATACTGTATGGATAGAGTCTATCAAATCAAACAAGTGTACAGCATTGATTCTAACATTAGAGAGAGAGATCGTGCGAGTGAGATAGAGCTAGTCAGGGTAAACATTCATGTACTCCCATAAGATTTACGTTGTTATTTTGGTTTTGTATATACCTAAGCAAGTACTATTAAATAATATAATGAAAAACTAGTTCATCAATGCGTTCGAGTAAAGGTATGAAACATATGTTAAATTACAGTTAAGTCCGCTGCTCAAATAATATACTTATCTTTTGATGTTGTGTTGCACAAAAGAAGAAAATGTATGGAATTTTTCCTTATACATTCTGGGGTTTACTCAACGTTTGGTGATTCGGAATAATGTTGGGTCCGGAGAATACGAATATTAACTTTTTAATTGTTTAAATAACAATTGTGACGAAAAAGTGCATATTGTAATAAATAAATAAATTTTTAATATGTCTATATAGAAACATCTCTTTTATTTTTTATAAAATCTCTACGTCAAATGAAAGTTAAGGCAAAATAATAAAATAAATCAAAAATCGATATCCTGAAATTCCATGGCTATGCATACATCTTAAGGCTGTATTACACTTATCAATGTTTTTACCAAGTTAGTGACCAAAAACTTGATATAGTTAAAATTGACGACAAGTCGTGTATTACACTTGTCAAGTCGACTCCATCAATTTCATCACCAAGAATTTGTTGAATTAGAAAATGTTCAATATCAAACACAAATCTTTGGTAAATTTATTATTTTTTTTATTTCGTACTTTTGCACTATTGGTACCGCTATAAAACTTGGTGAAGAAATTGATAAGTGTAATACAGCCTTTAAGTTGATAAAATGTAGAGTACAACAAGTAGCTATTACCATAAAGTAAAGACATACATATACATATATAAAATTTGAATAACGTGAAGGAAGTAATGTATTTATCGTAATAGGGATAAAAAAACTTAATTATTTAGTGTAAGAACTTTAAATAAATAATTTTATTATGTACATCCAAAAATGGTAACTATATACTTACAAATATTAAAATATTTAACAGTTTAAAACAAAAAAAAAGTATTGCCAAAATTTGGGCAAACGTTAAAGTCATATAAACATTTTTTCTTTTAATAATATTTCAGTTTTTTGGGATATTATCCAATATCTTCTTATTTTTTGACTTTTGGGCTTCTTCTGATAGTTCACCGATAGGCAATAGAACTTCCTTAATAATTGCAGCACCACAAATAAGAATTTTATGTACTGTAAGTAGCACGGAGTACCAATTGTACAAATTAATTCTGCAGTCGCCTTACGATATTCGTCAAACTTGTCAATATTAATAAAATATCCACTATTCATAACACGCAAAATGACACCACTTTATAAGGTATTGCGGCAAAAACGATCTCTCTCTCCTAAAATTCTAGAGGGCACTAGTTGTAATTTCATTCCCATCCTTTTAAAAATGATCGCTAGGATAGTTCAAAATACGGATTTTCTTCACGGAAAAGCCTTAACCAGATATTACCATCATTTTCTCATATAGATCCAGATATGTAATTGCCATAGTGGTAACACGCCAATATACTTTTAATTCTTATAGTTGTGTTGTTGGAGTTCTTTTATTTAGTCGATATATTAGTTTTATGAATCTATTGTTGTCGCTGTAATTTGTTTATACTTTTTGACGTTGTTTGGCCCCATATATTAACGAGGTAATTCGTATGAGATGCAAACATGGCGTGGTATATTGCCGGTCTCATGCTTGATGGTATTATATTTTTAATTTTATATATTCCAGCTATTCCTTTTGAGTTCTTTTTGACAAGGTTTTGGACATGGCCGTCCCACTTTAAGTTTTCTTGGATTTCCAACCCTACCCACTTGGCAAAATCACAATTTTAGAGAATGATGAAAATACGTATTTGCTAATGTAGAACAAGTGAGCATATAGTGACTTTGCCAAGTGGGTAGGTAAGTTATTTGTTTCCTTTGATGGGTTTTCTTGCCTTTAAGTTGTATATCTAGTTTTGGGTTTTGTGCTTTATTTGAGAAGATCATAAAGCTTGTCTTATCTTCGTTTACTGTTATTAGATTATTAAAGCACCATTCTTCTATTTGCTTCATATCATTATTCATGTGGTTATCTATTATGTGGGTTTTTTTGGTACTGTATATAATACAGGTGTCGTCTGCGTATCCGTATATTTTGCCATGGAGTGGTAATTCAAATACGAGGTAAGATCAGTAAGTACCTGTGTTTGAAGACAGGTGGCGCTGCTGAGGGAAGTTGGCATTACCGTCGTGTACTACCATCTGTCAGACAACACCATAATAAATTTCAGACTGATTCATAGGTTAGTTTTTATTTGGCAGCCAGTTGTATCACACGTGTTTCGTGTTTCTCGATATAATGGAAAAAGAGCAATATCGATCCGTAATTCGCTTTTATTTTTGGATGGAAAAACATGCGAAGAAATAAAAGCGAAGTTGGATGCTGTCTATGGGGACCCTTCACCATCTATGACAACCGCAAGATATTGGTTCAACGAATTTAAACGTGGTCGTATATCTGTTTTTGATGAGGAGCGCCCAGGCCGCCCGGCAGACGTGGTTACCGAGGAAATCGTTGAAAAGGTCCACGACATGATTCTCGCTGATCGCCGAACGAAAGTGCGCGAAGTAGCAGAGGCCGTAGGCGTGTCGTACGGAACGGCAATTAATATTTTACATGATAAGTTATCGGTAAGAAAGGTGTCGGCCCGATGGGTGCCGCGATTGCTTACGGTGGACAACAAGCGGATACGGTTGTCAATGTCGAAGCAGTGTTTGGACGTCTTTAAGAGAAATTCGCAGGAGTTTTTGCGTCGAGTCGTCACCGTCGATGAAACCTGGATCCATTATTATACGCCAGAGTCCAAGCGACAGTCAAAACAATGGATTTTTCGGGGTGAATCTGCTCCGAAGAAGGCAAAGACGGTTCCATCGGCCGGAAAGGTCCTGGCCACGATTTTTTGGGATTCCAACGGAATAATCCTCATGGACTTTTTACAGAAAGGAAGAACGGTCACGGGGCAGTACTACAGTACTGCCCCGCTGCCGCACCCACCGTACTCGCCTGACTTGGCTCCCTGCGACTTCTTTCTGTTCCCCAACATGAAAACGTGGCTTGGGGGAAAAAGATTCAGCTCAAACGAGGAGGTTATCGTCGAGACAGAAGCGTATTTTGCAGAGTTTGACAAATCGTATTTTTTGGAGGGGTTAAAGATATGGCTGAAACGTTGGGAAAAGTGTATTGTACTAAAAGGTGATTACGTTGAAAAATAAAAAAAAAATCTGTGAAAAACTTGCGTCTTCTTTCCTAACACGGATATTTATTGATCCTCCCTCGTATATCATTGGTATACAGTTATAAAGTAATCGTGGTTAGTTCCCACCCTATGGTATTCCATATTTGGCAAAACGTACATCACTTTCGACTTTGTTTATTTTTGTTTTTTGTCGACGATTCATTAGATAAGTTTCAATTATTTTTTGCTCTGTACTTTTTATACCTATTCTGCAATTTTTCGATAAGTTTGGTTTTGGATATTATATCGAATGCTTTCTTCATGTCTATGTAGAGTGCTGTTACTATTACTTACTATGTTTCCCTTTTCCACTTTTTCTTTAATTTGATTTATAAAATCTGTTGTTGCAGATGTTGTACCGGAGTTCTTCTGGAAAGCATATTGGTTCGAGTCCACAATTTTATTAATTAAAAGATGATCAGACAATTGAATTTTTAAGCTTTTCTCTAAGATTTTGTTCAATGTACATAGTAAGGAGATAGGACGATAATTTTCTACGTTCAGCTTCTTGCCTTTTTTTATGAGCACAATAATCGTTTTTTTTTTTAGATATTCGGGGAATTCTCCATCATGTATAACGTTGTTAATTAATTTGGTCAAAATTGGTGATAGTACGTCTTTGTTCCTTTTAACTATTGCTGTTGTTATTTTATGAAATCCTGGTGCTGTGTTGTTTTCTAATTGATTTATCTTCTCTCAGAGTTACCATTCTAAATTTTAATTCACGTATTTGTTTCTTCATCTTTGTTGTTAATGGAATGGGGCTTTTGTTTTCTTTGACATTTGTTCCTCTGCCAAGGTTTGACCTATATTTACCAAGTGCTTGTTCATTTCTTCTGCTATTTCTTTGGGCCCTGTTGTTATCATTCCATTTTCTTTTTGTATTTCGCTTATATTTTACTTTCTTATACGTAGTATAAGGAAGTATTGTGATGATGAAAATTTTCGACCTCGAGATTTTTGCAGATGTCCACGTTTCGAGGTCCCCTGATACCAAAAAAGTGGTTTTTAAAAAATGTGTCTCTCTCTCTCTCTCTCTCTCTCTCTCTCTCTCTCTCTCTCTCTCTCTCTCTCTCTCTCTCTCTCTCTCTCTCTCTCTCTCTCTCTGTGTGTGTGTGTGTGTGTGTGTGACCACGATAGCGGTCAAACCGCTGTAGATATCAATTCCAAATTTTGTATTTACGTGTATAATCTGCCTCTTGAGAACTGATTAGATTTTGAGCAAAATCGGCAGACCGGAAGTAGTAGTTTACTTCAGTGAAAAAATCGAAATTTGCAAATACTTCGTCAATTACTAAGTTTAAACAAATTTATAAAGAATTCATATATACTTAGAATTAAGTTTGAAACAAATTGTCTTAAAAAAGTTTTTTGAAATTCCAACCGGAAGTAGATCTTTTACTCTTATCGAAAATCAGTTTTATGCGAATATCTCGCAAGTCATGCTTTTAAGACAAGTACGTTACGAGTATAAAAGTATTTAAAACATAATTTTCAATATCTTTTATATAAAAAAAATTTCAAAATTCAGACCGGAAGTACCACTTCTACTCTTATCGAATAGCGATTTTTTGCAAATATGTCGTAAGTTATGCATTCTATGTATATTTATGAAGAGTACAAAAGTATTTAGAGTTGGATTTGGAATATTTTTTGTATAAATGAAATTTCAAAATTCGGACCGGAAGTAACACTTTCATACGTATAAGAAAGTCGTGTGGTGGCCACACCTCATTTTTTGTTATTACTTTGATTTTGGCTGAGATCTTGGCTGATTAAGTTCCATGTCTTTTTCGGTTCTAATTTATATTTCTTAAATTGCTTTATGTAATATTCTTTCCTAGTGTTTTCTATAACATATTTTGTGTGTTTTTTCTGATCTTTGTATCTAGATTTCTTCGTTTCTGGGGTGTTTAATATGATTTTTATATAAATCATTTCTCTTCCTGATTTCGCTGACTATGTTCTTATTTATCCATGGGCAGTCTTTTCTTCTTTTAATTTTCTGGATTTTCTGGTGTGATTCTATTATATTCTGGAGTGTAGTTGATAATTTCTGAAAAGTGTCAATTTCGTTTTCTTTAATTTCTTTAATGTTTTTTTCTATGTTTAAATAATCTGATGTGGTATATTCGTAATATTTGTATTCTGTAGTGCAATTCTGATGACATGATGGTCTGATATATTATTTGGCACTAATTTTATTTGAGTTTTCACGTTTGTGATTACATGGTCTAAGATGCTGTCATTTTCATTGTTATTTCTCCTAATATGGTATTCTTTTGTTCTTCTGTTTAATATTTTGTAGTTGTTTTCTTTAAACATGTTATTGTATTCTGTAGTTTTGCTATCTGTTTTAGCTATGTTTATGTTAAAGTCGCCCATGATAATATGCTTGTGCTTTCTATTGATTACATTATTTTTTAAAACGTTTTCTAATGTTTTGAAATCCACTTGGGGAGGTTTGTATATTAGTGTTATTATTATATTTTGTTCCTTTAATGAGATAGTTACTATTTCAACATTATTTTTTTCGGGTACTAAAATATACCCTATAGACATATTGTTAATATTGCAGTTTTTGATAATTAATATCTCCAGTTCTTACAAAGATAATACAGCAATTTTTGTTGAAATGTTGTATGATGACGAGTACAAACAAATACAGTAGTGACAGCTTTATAGAAAAATTTAAATTTTTTTAATTACGATAACGTTTTCGTCGATTTTGATCATTGTGCGCCGCTCCTGGTAATAAGAAAAGATTTTTGTAATATTCAGGGATTGCTGTCCTATGCATTTTAAACAGTTAAATTGTAATTTCCTTAATTGAAAGTCTGTGTCACCAATTTCGTCTTTTCCTATTTTTATATATACCATGATGACTATATTTCATAAATGATTATTAGAATTATTATTGTCTCGTGTCCGTGCAACGGAAACTATAATTGTCACCTAATCGGGGAGCATCATAGAGAGACGCTACCCCTTTTATGTGCAACGCACATCATCAGCCACCACCACGTAAATTTCATTGATGTTTCGTTCTATGGTGGCGCGATCGAATTTTTACGCCGCACCACCGCCAGCGGTCTGGACTGTCATTTCTATTTCTGTTACCCTACAAACATTACTATTACACCATTATGTTAGCGTTCCGAAGCAGAGGGTACACGTAACCCAGGCAACCATTCAAGTGCTCTGACGTCAAAAGCTATTTGGCGAAAACCACGACAACCGACTACTTCTGCGAACTTCTGATGGAACGCTTGCGTAGAGGCACGTCGTATTCGACCGCCACTACCCTCCCACCTCCACGATGCGTGACATCACGTCACCCACATATAAGTATAGCCTGGAGCGCCCCTTCTATGCCGCCACCGCCGACGACCCCTCACCCGTTCCCCACCCTCGCCGATGGAATCGATATATTCATCTTCAATGATTTATTATGCTCGGGACGGTATTGCACCATATTCTGAATGTCCGAATAACCTAGGAGGCAGAGTGAAAAGAAAAGAATTCTTATATGTGGATGTAAAAAACAAAGGCATATTTTAAATATGTGTGTGGGAAGAATTATTTTTTACAATAAAAGAACAATGGTTGATCACATTGTCAGTTTAGTCACGTTGAAGAAGGTTATAACAAAAACGTAATTGACATAGATAATTAACAAAATAAACATATAAAATATATAAATACTAACTAAAAAATGAGGTGTGGCCACCACACGACTTTCTTATACGTATGAGCGTTTCAAACTATACAATTTTAAGAATTTTTTTACACAAAAATTATTCAAAATACTATTCTAAGTACTTTTATTCTCTTAATAAATCGCTATAGAATACATACTTTGCAAGATATTCGAAAAAAGTGCTACTCCCTAAGAGTAAAAGTGTTACTTCCGGTCCGAATTTTAAAATTTCATATATACAAAAAATATTGCAAATCTAGAATTAACTACTTTTGTACTCTTGATAAATATATATAGAATGCATAACTTACGACATATTTGCAAAAAATCGCTATTCGATAAGAGTAAAAGTGGCATTTCCGGTCAGAATTTTGAAATTTTCTTTATACAAAAGATATTGAAAATTATGTTTTAAATACTTTTATACTCGTAACGTACTTGTCTAAAAAGCATGACTTGCGAAATATTCGCAAAAAGCTGATTTTCGATAAGAGTAAAAGACCTACTTCCGGTAGGAATTTCGAAAAACTTTTTCAATAAAATTATTCTCAATTTTAATTATAAGTACATATGAATTCTTTATAAATTTGTTTAAACTTAGTAGTTGACGAAATATTGGCAAAATTCGTTTTTTTCGCTGAAGTAAACTGCTACTTCCGGTCTACCGATTTTACTGAAAAACTAATCAGATCTCAAGAGGGAGATTATACACGTAAATACAAAATTTGGAATTGATATCTACAGCGGTTTGACCGCTATCGTGGTCACACACACACACACACACACACACAGAGAGAGAGAGAGAGAGAGAGAGAGAGAGAGAGAGAGAGAGAGAGAGAGAGAGAGAGAGAGAGAGAGAGAGAGAGAGAGAGAGACATTTTTTAAAAACCCCTTTTTCGGTATCAGGGCACTTCAAAACGTGGACATCTGCAAAAATCTCGAGGTCGAAAATTTTCAACATCACAATACTTCCTTATACTACGTATAAGAAAGTAAAAGCAGCAGCAAATGAAAAAAATGAGGTGTGGCCACCACACGACTTTCTTATACGTATGAAAGTGTTACTTCCGGTCCGAATTTTGAAATTTCATTTATACAAAAAATATTCCAAATCCAACTCTAAATACTTTTGTACTCTTCATAAATATATATAGAATGCATAATTTACGACATATTTGCAAAAAATCGCTATTCGATAACAGTAGTGTTACTTCCGGTCTGAATTTTGAAATTTTTTTTATACAAAAGATATTTAAAAGTATGTTCTAAATACTTTTATACTCGTAATGTTCCTGCATAGAAAGCATGACTTGCGAGATATTCGCAAAAAACTGATTTTCGATAAGAGTAAAAGACCTACTTCCGGTAGGAATTTCGAAAAACTTTATTAAAATAATTTTTCTCAAAGTTAATTTTGAGTACATTTGAATTCTTTATAAATTTGTTTAAACTTAGTAATTGACGAAATATTTGCAAAATTCGATTTTTTCACTGAAGTAACCTACTACTTCCGGTCTGCCGATTTTGCTCAAAATCTAATCAGTTCTCAAGAGGGAGATTATATTCGTAAATACAAAATTTGGAATGGATATCTACAGCGGTTTGACCGCTATCGTGGTCACACACACACACAGAGAGAGAGAGAGAGGAGAGAGAGAGAGAGAGAGAGAGAGAGACATTTTTTAAAAACCACTTTTTTGGTATCAGGGAACCTCAAACCGTGGACATCTGCAAAAATCTCGAGGTCGAAAATTTTCATCATCACACACTTTCTTGGTCGATGATATTAACAAATTTACATTTGTATAAACGGAACGCACTTTTTTCGGCGTTATATAATGGCAGAACATAGTTTTTTCGCAATGTAGATTCGTCTGGAATATTTTGCTTGGTATGTTTTTCCAAAAAGGTTTTAAATGCTTCATTTTTTAATTTCGCCAATGGTATGTCCGCAGAAATGAGAGACTGGGACCAGGTTTTAATATATCTGGTACTAACATCTGCTTTTTTGGTGCTTACTGGTTTGTAAATGCTGCGTCACTTGGCACTTTTTTGTTGCTGTTACACTGCAGAAGACAATTTACAAAATCTTTCGCCAACATAGTCTCGACATATTATCAAAAGCAAACTTTTATAACAGTTGTACTATTCAACCTTGGAAGTAAATTACAATAGTAATAGTAGCATCAGAAAACTTATCATCCAACTCTGCTTAACAATTTATATTGTTAATTAGTAAATAAAATGTTAGTATGTGTGCTTTTTATTCTTTGTACAACTTCTATTGCACATGTTTGTTACATTAAAGGCTTACACTTTGACATTTAAATATAATTTGGTTCCATTTTACTTTCTTATACGTAGTATAAGGAAGTATTGTGATGATGAAAATTTTCGACCTCGAGATTTTTGCAGATGTCCACGTTTTGAGGTCCCCTGACACCAAAAAAGTGGTTTTTAAAAAATGTCTGTGTGTCTGTGTGTGTGTGTGTCTGTGTGTGTGTGTGTCTGTGTGTGTGTGTGTGACCACGATAGCGGTCAAACCGCTGCAGATATCAATTCCAAATTTTGTATTTACCAATATAATCTCCCTCTTGAGAACTGATTAGATTTTGAGCAAAATCGGCAGACCGGAAGTAGTAGTTTACTTCAGTGAAAAAATCGAATTTTGCAAATATTTCGTCAATTACTAAGTTTAAACAAATTTGTAAAGAATTCAAATGTACTCAAAATTAAATTTGAGAAAAATTGTTTTAATAAAGTTTTTCGAAATTCCTACCGGAAGTAGGTCTTTTACTCTTATCGAAAATCAGTTTTTTGCGAATATCTCGCAAGTCATGCTTTCTAGGCAAGTACATTAAGAGTATAAAAGTATTTAGAACATACTTCTAAATATCTTTTGTATAAAAAAAATTTCAAAATTCAGACCGGAAGTACCACTTTTACTCTTATCGAATAGCGATTTTTTGCAAATATGTCGTAAATTATGCATTCTATATATATTTATAAAGAGTACAAAAGTATTTAGAGTTGGATTTGGAATATTTTTTGTATAAATGAAATTTCAAAATTCGGACCGCAAGTAACACTTTCATACGTATAAGAAAGTCGTGTGGTGGCCACACCTCATTTTTTTTGTTTTTGTTAACAACGTCAAAACATCAAAATTAGCGTGCGATAAAGAAATACTTTTGAAACCAAAACGGATGTCGTAAAGTGAACTTTATAGCACCGAAATAGAAAACGAAAAATGTTACTAACGCAATTCATAGTTGCATTTGCACCGATAGAAATTACAACATACACTCACCGCTGTATATTACATACTGGACCGCCACTCGGACCCGGCACCATAGAGTAGTGCCCCGCCGCCTACATATATACGCGCGCTACCCGCGCCTGTTTCATCGCTCGATTTCTAATGCAGACGGGGCAGTCGCGCGAGATGCCCCGGAGCGTACGTCAAACTGCGATTTTTAAACGCGCTGAAAAGACGGACTGCTACTTCCGAAAACATATTATTTGTTATCAAACAAATCAGAAAAATTACATACAAATTAGGTATTCATAATTAATTCATCTGTTAAAAGAAATTTGTTACGGAGCAATTTGTCACGGGGGGGGGGGGGGGGGCAGTGCCCCGTTGCCCTCCCTGCAGCAGCCGCCACTGAATAGGACTTCTATAAAAAGGCAGCCAGACAGAAAAAGCATTCATTTATTCATTCAGAGTCGGTTATGTAAATACGTGTGTACCAAATAAATACTCTTACATAAATCTGTCACATAAATATTCTTGGATAAATTTGTACATAAATAGTATTTTGTGTTACTGTAATTCCATAATTATAGTTTTATTGAATTTAGTTGATATATAGTTCGTTTGTTTCAAGAGTGTTCTTTAATTTCATTTTCAATTATATTTTTATTTGGTGTTTTAAATATAGACTTCTAAAAATAAATAGTGAGTGAATTGTTTATTATTTTTCGGACCCATAAAAACCATTACATTATGTTTAAAAAAAAAATTAACTGGGAAATATGCAGATAAAACTGAAAATGACTAAAATATGCACTTCAACTCAAAAATGACTTAATTATGCATTAGAATATGCAGTTAGTCCTTGTTCACAATGGACATAAGACATAAACTGAACGTAACATAACATAAACGTAACGCGTTAAGTTAAACGTATGAGAAACCAATGCACCTATCCACAACGGCCGTAGTGCTTATGTTATGTTTACGTATTCCTTACGTGTGAACGTAAGAAATACATAAAGTTGAAATAAATTATTTCTTACGTATAATTTTAGTAAAATAAGCTTTTTAAAGTTTCACAACTTAAACCAATTGGTAACGATATTATAAAAAACGCGGGAAGCTTATATAATTACATGCTTTCGAATCGTGTCAATTGGAGTTGATAAATAGAAAGGCTTTATCGATTTTAAATAATATAATTTAATATATGTATCTACTACAAATTACTGCAATAAATTATAATTACTCCATATGAGTAAATATGGAACGATTGAAGAAACGCTACACATGAGAAAGCAAGAAGAAATTGTTAATTGCAAAGTGCTGTTTGAAAAATGTATGTGAAATTGGCTAAACCCAATTTTTGCTTTTGACATTTATTTTTGTTACTTTTCGTTAATAACAATAAGGGTAATGTGCAGATTATTATCCATTCTAACAGAATTTTCAATATTGTCAGAATTTTTAGAAACTACTAACCTTAAAACGTCAAAGTAAATAAACAAAATACCACTATAGCGCATGCGCGAATCCTTACGTTTATGTTTTCTTTATATTCATTGTGAACAGTAATTAAATTTTACGCGTTATATATCTCTTATGTACATCTTACGTCTTATGGGTTTCTTATGCCCATTGTGAAGAAGGACTTATGCAAATGCATATTTATCCGAAGCTTAGTTATAACAAAAACGTAATTAACATAGACAATTAATAAAATAAACATATAAAATATAGAAATACTAATTAAAAAATGGCAACAAATGAAAAAAAACAGTAAAAAAATACTCATTACTAATCATACTTGTTTGTTCATTTTGTAGTTCAAATCAAGTAAATTCTCTGTACTTTATTTGTCTTATGAAATATAAGGTAAATGCTCAAATCGGAAAAATGTCTGTGCAAAATATTGGGCCAATATCATGCAGTGATATTTATCCAACGTTGTAAAATGTTAACACTTGTACATCGGATTGATATCAGACACCGATGTCAGGCCAATAAATAAACGAGCGACAGCCAACGTTGGCCCGATATTGTATGCTACTAGGGAGTTGTCAAATATATGTGATTGTTTGTAAGTTACATTAGTTTTAAGTACTTACACCTTTCGCCAATAAATGACGGAACTGAACAAGGAACATTCTCGAGCTGTGATTTTTTACAATTAAAGCGGTGTACAATGAATGTCAACGCCGTGGACTTTCCTTAAATGACAGTTTTCTAGCTTATAAGCCAAAAACGGTAGTTACAGAATAAAATATCTTATTTGGAACATGATTGTAGAAGACCGGCATACTACTCTCAGAAGCATTCAAGCAACTTTAAAGATTGGTGTGAAAGCAATTACTATTATTTTACACAAAAATTTGAAGGTCCGCGAGATTTGTTCTCGGTGATAGCCCATAACTTAACTCCAATTCAAAAAATTAGGTGTGGCCACCACACGACTTTCTTATACGTATGAGCGTTTCAAACTATACAATTTTAAGAATTTTTTTACACAAAACATATTGAAAATCCTATTCTAAGTACTTTCATTCTCTTAATAAATCGCTATAGAATGCATACTTTGCAAGATATTATCAAAAAAGTGCTACTCGCTAAGAGTAAAAGTGCTACTTCCGGTCCGAATTTTGAAATTTCATATATACAAAAAATATTGCAAATCCAGTTCTAAATACTTTTGTACTCTTGATAAATATATATAGAATGCATAACTTACGACATATTTGCAAAAAATCGCTATTCGATAAGAGTAAAAGTGGTACTTCCGGTCTGAATTTAAAATTTTTTTTATACAAAAGATATTGAAAATTATGTTTTAAATACTTGTATACTCGTAACGTACTTGTCTAAAAAGCATGACTTGCGAGATATTCGCAAAAGCCTGATTTTCGATAAGAGTAAAAGACCTACTTCCGGTTGGAATTTCGAAAAAATTTTTTAAGACAATTTGTCTTAATTTTAAGTACATATGGATTCTTTATAAATTTGTTTAAACTTAGTAGTTGACGAAATATTGGCAAAATTCGATTATTTCACTGAAATAAACTGCTACTTCCGGTCTACCGATTTTAGTGAAAAACTAATCAGATCTCAAGAGGGAAATTATACACGTAAATACAAAATTTGGAATTGATAGCTATAGCGGTTTGACCGCTATCGTGGTCACACACACACACACAGAGAGACATTTTTTAAAAACCACTTTTTCGGTATCAGGGGACTTCAAAACGTGGACATCTGCAAAAATCTCGATGTCGAAAATTACCATCATCACAATACTTCCTTATACTACGTATAAGAAAGTAAAATAAGACCGTGTAAGATGGTGCAGATCTGCACTAGATCGCGGTAACCGTGGATCGTCTCATTTGGTATGCAACATCATCACAGGTGATGAAACATCGGTATACTACTATAAGCGCGTTCGCTTATACCATCTTTTTGCTAATTTATGTCAAAATCGTTCGGTTATTGTAAGTTGAGCAAATCGATGTAAATTTAGATCGTTCGGATATTCGACCTCGGACGCATTAAACGAAGCTCGATTTGCTAGGAGTATTTCGATCGAGGTCGCAGAGGTTGTCAAAAATATAAAGGTTACCTATGTTACATTTAGTTGGTGTTGTATGATTGCGGTCGAAGGAGTTGTTAATTTCAGTTACTTAGTGTTTTGAAATAATAGAATTTACTGTTATGTTTTCATTTATTATTATAATTCAAACATAAATAATTTGTTATTAATGAAAAGAAGACTGAAAAGTAGAAAATTACTCAATTTCTAGGCAGTCTCAAACTATTTACAATATTATATCTTTTATTAATAGCTTCTCGGTTTTCTTCTTCGTGTTCTTCATTGTATGTGTGTACATTTAAATTCGTTTCTTCCGCAAGTTCTTGTTCGGTATCCATAACATCATTTGGATCATCCCCATTCAGTATACAAATATTGTGTAAAATACAGGCTGTAGTACGTAATAAGAAGACAGATTAAATCTAGTCGATTTGTTTCCATATACTTGAGACACCTCCACCTGCCCTTCAGTAATGCAAAGGCGTTTTCAATTAGCACATGAACTTGTGATAACTTCTGATTAAAGTTTCCCTGTTGAAAAGTTAAAAACCCATTATTTTTGAAACCAACGATAAGTTGAGTAGACAAGGCATATGCCAAATCTCCCAATAAATGGCTATTATTAGGAAATTCTACCAAATTCTCATCCATATCTTCCTTTAAATGCGATTTTTGAAATAGTCAGGAGTCGTACATGGAACCAGGTTCTCCAGCATAAATATCCGTAAATAATTTTCTATTATCACAGACACATTGCAATAATACTGAATGAGATTTATTTCTATTACAATATGAATATGTATGTTCTTTGAATGCTAATATGCGTATATGACTGCAATCTATATATAGGCGATAATACCTGAGGAAACAAACAACTCTGTTATCACAGTTTATTTACTGTAAAATTAATTTCAAGAACATTTACCGGGACACCCATTTATGGCTTCAAACTGTCTTATAACATTAAGAGCTCTTTCTCCAGTAGGCCAAGTTACAACACCATATCTTCTGTTAATTAGAAGTGTTTTTTCACAAGTTCGGTATAAGGCTTGCCAACACGTGGATTTTCTGATACCAAATCGTGCAGCTACAGCTCTGTAGTTAATTTAAAGTCAAGACGTGTTACATATAACATACAAGGTTGTAAATTACCTAAAACTCTACATATTTGCTAAGCACCATACTGTAATCATGCTCTGTTTATCTACATTGATTTGTGGGTGTCCAGGCTTCACTTTGTTCTCTTCAACACAGTGCAACTTCCGTAAGAAGTCTTCAAACGTTTCCGGACTAATTCTGAAGTGCATCTTAAATTGATGAGTCCTGAATCTGGGCACTACTTCTTCAGCAAAGTTTTCAAGTTTTTCAAAACATTCCGTATTTCCATTACTATTTTCATCATCATCCAATAACATATGATCCCATCCGTACATTAGACAATGCCAAATCAATCTTTGTTCTTCAAAATTCATCTCTTTACAGTTTTTGTTTACCGTATTACATTTGACAAAAAACCAACATTAAATGTGAAGATGATTGAAGTTAAGTTGCAGGCACATTTGACAGATGAGCCAATCACTCGTTTTACTATTTTTCGTTCGTTTATTTCAGATTGATCTACAATCAGCTATTCAAGTCAAATAAATCTGTGCTCGGATCCAGTGGCGGCTGCTGCAGGGAGGGCAACGGGGCACTGCCCCCCCCCCCCCCGTGATAAATTTCCCGGTCACAAATTTCTTTTAACAGATAAATTATAAGAGATTATAAATACCTAACTTGTATGTAATTTTTCTGATTTGTTTGATCACAAATAATATGTTTTCGGAAATAACAGTCCGTCTTTTGAGCGTGTTTAAAAATCGCAGTCTGACGTAGGCTCCGGGGCATCTCGCGCGACTGCCCCGTCCAGCCCCGTCTGTATTAGAAATCAAGCGATGAAACTGGCGCGGGTGGCGCGCGTATATATGTAGGCGGCGGGGCACTACTCTATGGTGCCGGGTCCGGGTGGCGGTCTAATATATAATATACAGCGGTGAGTGTATGTTGTAATTTCTATTAGTGCAAATGCAACTATGAATTGCGTTAGTGACATAATCGAAATGATAGAAAATAACACACTGAGCTATGACATTAATTAATCTAGGTCTCCCTAGACCAGATTTATTGATTAAACTAGAAGATCACAATTCGAAAACTAATAAAACCGTGACGAGAAAATTCAATAGAAGCTCTTACAGTTTATCAGACTGGTTGTGTGGGTGTAATGTGCAAAATACTTTTTTCTATTTCGGTGCTATAAAGTTCACTTTACGACACCCGTTTTGGTTGCAAAAGTATTTCTTTATCGCACGCTAATTTTGTTGTTTTGACGTTGGTAACAAAAAAAAAATGGAAGCAAATTATATTTAAATGTCAAAATGTAAGCCTTTAATGTAACAAACATGTGCAATAGAAGTTGTACAAAGAATAAAAAGCACACATGCTAACATTTTATTTACTAATTAACAATATAAATTGTTAAGCAGAGTTGGATGATAAGTTTTCTGATGCTACTATTGAAATTTACTTCCAATGTTGAATAGTACAACTGTTATAAAAGTTTATTTTTGATAATATGTCGAGACTATATTGGCGAAAGATTATGTAAATTGTCTCTGGGGGTGTGCAATTATTTGTTTCGTCTTTTTTGTTGATAATTTGAAATAATTTACTGCATAAATCAGTCTGAATTTTAATCAGAATTACATATAACACCGCCTATATTCAAATATTTAAAATGTTCACGAAGTTGGCCGAAGACAAGGCAAGGCCTTTATCGACATTCCGAAGACGTCCGAATACAACGAAGTTGTCCGAAGACAAGGCAAGGCCTTCACCGATATTCCGAAGACGTGCGAACACAAATGAAGTTTGCCGAAGCCAAGGCAAGGCCTTCATCTACATACCGAAGACGTCCGAACCTATACTAAGTTGGCCGAAGTCAAAGCAAGGCCACTACTGACATTCCGAAGACGTCCGAACACAAACAAAGTTGGCCGAAGACAAGGCAAGGCCTTCACTGATATTCCGAAGACGTCCGAACCCATACGAAGTTGGCCGAAGACAAGGCAAGACCTTCATCGACATTCCGAAGACGGCCGAACCCATACGAAGTTGGCCGAAGTCAACGCAAGGCCACCACTGACATTCCGAAGACGTCCGAACACAAACGAAGTTTGCCGAAGCCAAGGAAAGGCCTTCCCCGACATTTCGAAGACGTCTGAACCCATACGAAGTTGGCCGAAGTAAAAGCAAAGCCACTACTGACATTCCGAAGACGTCCGAACACAAACGAAGTTGGCCGAAGACAAGACAAGGCCTTCACCGATATTCCGAACCCATATGAAGTTGGCCGAAGTCAAAGCAAGGCCACCACTGACATTCCGAAGACGTCCGAACACGTACGAAGTTACAGTTTCCATAGACGTTTTAATCATAATTACATATAACACCTCCTATATTCAAATATTTAAAATGTTCGAACGAAATGTCTGTCATTTTACGCTTTTTGGAACTTTTAATAACCAAAATAGAAAAAATCAAGTGAACGGTGTTTTACTACTTTGAAGAGAATAAAAACATTTTCTAGAAATACCATGCGGGAAAGCAGACTATATGCCTTAGCATGTGTTCAATTGAAAAACAATTACTGACATCAACACCAAACTTCAATGATGGATTATATTTTCAAACAAGTTAATCAAATAGCATATTGAGTTTATTTTTTGTCTGTACTTAATTTTTGATATTAAACGCTCGGTCCCCCCGGTGCCCTCCCGTCCCAAAAAATCACGGGCCGCCACTGCTCGGATCGCCTAGGTGGTATCCGAACGCAGCTTATGGTCCCGAAAAAAAAACAACTATCGACAGTTTGGGTCTTTGAGAATGAGTCTGTTCCAACAAAAGTTGTTCGTGAAAAGTCTTTTTTTTTTAAAGAATAAACGAATAATAATATATTTTCAATATTTACTTTACAAAAATAAAACTAAATTTGTTTTACTTTACTAATTATAAAGAACCATTTTATATTATCAAGCTTTACGTACAGTAATATATATGGATGAGAACCAGTCTACTCTTTATTGTATTGCCTAATCTAAACTCTCTTGTACTATAATTTAATTTTTTATAATCTCTATAATATGGTGATTGTCGGTTGTTAGTTTAGAAATATTATTGTGAAATACTAAAATGAGCTGCCTCATTCTAACTTTAAGTTTACCTATTAGTTTTCTCATAAATTTACGGATTTACAATTAATATTTCAAGCGGTGAAGAATACTGTGTTACAAAGTGTTATGATTATGCTTTTATAGTTACGTTATACTGTCAGTTTGTTTATTTGATTCTTTCACTGGATTAAAGCCTAGAGTAGTAAAGTCATTTTCATTACAATTTAATCCAGTGAAACAATCAAATAAACAAACTGACAGTATAACGTAACTATGAAAGCATAATCATAACATCCCCCCCCCCTTATTCTTTTTCAAAATAATACTGTTCTACTAAAGAAGCACGTTCGGAAAAGCAAGTATGATCCATTGGTTGAAGAAGTACAAATAGTAGATACAAATCCAGAATATCCTTTGGTCCGGAATCAAGATGGAAGAGAAACGACTGTATCTTTAAAGCACTTAGCACCGAGAGGTAATCTATCCTTAATTTCTGAAGACAATGTATTTGCTGAAGTGGTCAATGATATTAGTGAAGATAATACTGAAGAAGAGAACGTTCAAGAAGACCAGACAGAACAAAATAACAATGGTGCGGTGTACGATGAAACAATGCAAGAATTTCCTCGACGGAGCTCAAGACTACGCCGACTACCCACTCCAATGAACATTAGGGGGGGATGTTATGATTATTCTTTCATAGTTACGTTATACTGTCAGTTTGTTTATTTGATTCTTTCACTGGATTAAAGCCGAGAGTAGTAAAGGCATTTTCATTACACAAAGTATAATATATACTGCTAATCTTTAGTTCAACCAGGATTGCTGTCTTAGAATAAGGACATAAGTTACAAGTAGTTCTTCGTGAACTATTCCTACGAACTAGTTCTTCCATGTCAATTAGTTCGCATGAACTAATTCATCGATTCGAATTATTATGCCCATCACTAATTTGAATGCATAAAATGAACTTTGAGCGACATTTTTAGAAGAAGCTGCCAGCTCTAAATCATTCATGGTACGTCAAAATTTTCTTTGAATGGCTCCCCACCTTGTGGACCAACAAATATTCCTTCGCGAAATTTCACATCAGACAGTTTTGGAAACTTATCCCTTAAGTATTTAAAATAATTGTCTTCTTTCTCTACTGTTTAATCAATCCTAATTTAATATGTAGAGGGGGTAGAATCAACAAATTATAATCCACTATCGACTCAAATTTTATATTAAATTCTCCAGGAACAATGCTGGGTCGTGGCTGCCATGCTTTTATTTTGTAATGATGCTCATCGGCTCGACTATCCCATAGACACAAAAAACAACAATATTTGGTAAACTCTCCTTGCAGTCCAAGTAATAAGGAAATATTCTTAAGATCACCACAGATTTGCCAAAGATGATTTGAATATTGAATGAGATTAAATATAGTTGACATACTGTCAGTTTCTTTTGTGTTTGTAGAATGAACCATTGGAATTGATGGTTTCGAGTTACCATTACAAAGTAAAACGGCTTTAAGACTTGTTTTCGACGAGTCGATAAACAATCGCCATTCTGCAGGATTATATTTTCAATACTCATTTCATACAAAAGTTGATTTACATCAGCGCAAGCAACAGCCTCTGGAGTTAAATTATGTAAATCTGTATATCCAAATTCGAATTTAGCTAGAGGACATTCTTCAACAATATGTTTAACTGTTTCAATCTCAGTTCCGCAATCACCAGCTGGACTCGCAATCACATTCCACTTGAATAAATTCCATTTCTTTCGCCAATCTCTCTAATTAGTTACATTTGTCTTTGGATATACCTCCGATATTAAGTTGAAAAATCTTAACAACTGGACGTGTATTTCGAAAAGAAACACAATATGAATTCAAACATGAAAAATTATACCTGTCATATGACTGTAATGATCTTGGGGATCTTGTGCGGTCTTCCAAGTGATGGTTATTATGGGCAACATTATATTCTCCATTTTGGACCATCGTAAAGATGGTTACCATCAACCAATATCAAATAAAACTTAAGAAATATAGATTACAACATAAAAATAACTAGAAAAATAGAAACTTAAAAGTGACACTGACAAGATTTCAAACGTAGAGTCAGTAGTCGACCATTACAGTTTGTTATAGAATTGTATTGGAGAAAGTCCATAAAATCCATAAAAGCTGAGAGCGTGTAAGAATCGTTAGGTAAACTGATTGTTGAAACGCGTAATATTTAAATCTAAGATAATTATGTTCTTATAGTTTATAAGAATTTGTTCGTATACCTCAAGAAAGTTCTCAAGATAATCGACAGTCATATGAGGAGTCACATCAATTGTAAATGTAATAACACTGAATGAGCTCTTAAATATACTTTGCACACCAACGATATCTATCAAAAGAAACGAATTTAATAAATCAAGCAAATTCAGGGCATATGAATTTATTGTAGTTTTGATTGCCAGCATATGTGATTTATCATTGTAAAGAGGATGGAAAAACACGTTCATTTTTTTCAAAACCGACAGGACGTTCTATAAGAATAGTTTAAGTTAAGGGTTAAAACCACAAAATGAAAAGTGCAAAAAAACCCACGTCGATATATAAATTTTGCATAAAAAGTACCTCAATAAAGTGTAAATAAAAATTATGTGGCTACTATAACAAAAAAGTTATTACGAGGAAAATAAATATAACATTTTTTTTCTTGTTATAAGTCCTGATTCAAGAACATGGAAATTTGAGAATAACGTACACTTTCATTAGTTCTTTGGAATAATTTATCTAATTCAATTTTGTGATTTTTCTCCGGGAAAATGGCGCATTCTGCCCGAAAACTGGAACGTATTGTTGGACTAAATTGTATGCTCTTTCTAATGGTTTATTTTTTCCTCTGCTATGAAACATTACTAAGATATGACGCTCCAAACGAAACTCTGCATTTTGCCTGGGTTTGGACGTCTGCCAATCCGTCCGGGGTGTTCCCTGAAAACGAAGTTTCAACCAAATCGGAGAAGTTTAGTTTTCGTACAAAAATCGATCAAAAGTAAAACTTTTCGGTCAAAAAATTCGACTTTTTTCGAAAAACTAAACTTCTTCGATTTGGTTGAAACTTTGTTTTTGGAATAACTTAGGGTCGCAGAAAGCGGATCTGTCACCAATTTTCAGTTTGAGACTCCCAGTGAAGCACAGTGGACCTCCAAACCCAGCTAAAATGCAGTATTTCGTTTAAAGCATCATCTCAGTAACGATTCATCGCTGACGAAAAAGAAAAATATCACTGAAAAGAGCATAAACTTTAGCCCAATAACAGGTCATAGTTTTTGCCTAGGAAGCGTGGTTTTTCCGAAAAAAAATATTGCAATCCAATTGTAGATGTGATGACAGCGATGTAAAAAAAGAGGTCCCTCAAGGGTTTGTATTGGGCCCATTACTTATCTTATTGTTTATCAACGATTTTCCATCGCATCTGACTGAGGCGGGACTTACGGTATTATTTGCTGTCGACACATCTATTACCATCTGTGCGGTTAATCTAGAATATTACAATAGCCTATATCCCTTGTTGCGCGTTAATTCGCCACATGGTGTAGTACCAATCGTTTGGACATCAACTTTAAAAAATCGTGCTACATTTATTTTCAACAGACGCGAGCTTTAGATTATTTCATGAATTTGGGAATACCCCAATCTGCAAAACTCCTTGGTATAAATCTTAATGCTGCTAATCTTAATTTTAACAAACATTTCGACGATATCTATGGTAAACTTAATAAGTCCTATTACGCAATTTTTAAACTAAGGCCCATTCTTTCCCGGGGAAAATTTGCTTAACGTTTACTACGTCTTAGTACTGTTAAATCATACTCATGATCACAGAATTCCCCTGTAAATGACGTTACGCTGTTTGGGGGCTATGTTAAGACATGAATTATTATTACAAAGTTTAGCATATATGATAAAATACTAATTTAATTGTCATATTGCTTTTGAACATTAATGGAATATCCCTTACATTACAAACGTCTACAAGCAATTTGTCGAAACAACTTTAAAATCTTTAAATTTCCCATAGTATCTCGTTCCCTCTTTTGTTCTCGGAAAAACAACGAGGGGGTCGGCGGGGGTCAGGGAAGAAAAAAACAATCTTCAATGTAGCATTGGAGTTTCCGAGTTTCTGGTATTTTGACGTGTTCCCGGTTGGGTGTGCGCAAGCCCGTGACGTCAACAACGCCTCCGCTGTCAGTGTAGTGATGATGTTTGGGGTGTTTTAACGTTCTTCGTCAGAGCTACCGGGGTCAACTCGATATTTCGAAGCGGCACGGGAAAACGCGCACCATAACGTTCGAAAACAGTGAACATGTCTGTGATATTAAAAAGATGCACGTCCATTAGATCACCGCACGCCAGGAGGAAAACGTTTTCGCTGGGAATTTAGTCGGGGTAAGTAAGTAGTAAGTGAGTTAGTGTTTTTCGTTTCGGTCGTGGGGTAAAACGAGCTTTTCATAACGTTAAAAGGTGCACGTATATAACGTACCACCTTTAGCGGTATTCATTAATGAAAAATTTCGTCACCAGTACAGTTTTATTTCGGCGTTTATCAGTGTGCTTTTCGTGATAATTCGGTGGACACGATAATGTTCCGTCAAGGCGTTTTTAATGAATGAACGGACTGGAAAAGCTGATAGGAAAATATGGGTGAAAGAGAAATATATATATATAGAGATGGTGAAACACATGGATCAATACATAATATGCTCAGGATCTCTTGCCTATCGAAAGCTCATTCATCTGTCGCTTAGATGATGATAATGATAATAGAAATTATAATACTTAAATTAAATAATTAAAATTTACATGTTCTTTAGTATATAGACATAACACCATACTATATACTTATATATATATATATATAGTATATTCTATGATAATTATTAAATTTTATTTTGAGGTACGTTATGACAGTATATCACATTAAAACATATCAAAAAATCTGCTTCTACCTCTAAAACTATATATAATAATAAAGGACAAGAACTTAATTTTTAGAAATTTCCGATCCCATTCGTTTCAATATATAGGTCATATAGTCATCCATTGCTGTTGCTATTAAGCATCTTGTGTAATAGATTTCATGGACAGTCCAAAGCAGTTCATTTTTTTTTTTACTAATTGGGCTCAATTAGTTTTTTTCAATGATATGATTCTTTTTAGTTTTACTTCCCGCTTCATAGGCATAGGAATCACTAGAGGATCAGCAAAATTCCATTCTAAATAAGTTCCTAAATCACAATTTCAATAAGGGTTTTGGAAATAAATATAACTCTAATTGATGATAGTTTAGCACATGTATATATTTTACTTTTGTATACGTAGTGTAAGAAGTTCTTGATGAAAATGTTCGACTTCAGGGTTTCCACGTTTTGAAGTCCCCTGATACCGAAAAAGTGATTCTAGCAAACATGTTTCTCTGTGTGCGTGCGAATGTGTCTGTGAACATGATAACAGACGTACTAGTAAAGCTGTCAATACCAAACCTTATATTCAAGAGTACAATGATCCTATTAACAGGTGATTAGATTTTCTGACAAATCTGTAGACCAGTGAATATATCAAATTTCGCCAATATTTCGTTAGCTGCTAAGTTTAAAAATATTCTACAGAATACAAATGAACTCATAAGTAAACTTGAGATAAATGTTATGAAAAAGTTTTTTCGAAATTCCTACCGAAGTATGTCTGTTACCCTTATCGAAAAATACTATTTTTCAAATATCTCGCAAGTTATGCTTTCTAGACAAATGAGTATGAAAATATTTAAAGTTTGATTTTGAATAACTTTTGTATCAAAAAAAATTCAAAGTTAATACTTTTACTCACAGGTTTATTAAGAAGATGCGCACATATTTAAAAGAGAGTTGTGTGGTGCCCACGCTTCATTCTTTTTTTTATATAGTTATTCCCATTGCCAACATCTCAACAATTTATTGCCTATTTAAATATCAATATATACAGGATGTTCCTAAATATCATGTACATAAGGAAGGGGGTAACTATTTGGTTTATTTTGTGCCTAAAATTTCATATAAACATAGGTCTGCAAACGCTTCGTTACCAATATGCAGGGTGTTGATATTTCAAGAATTTTTCACTTTTTACTGTATAGCTCCTGCAGTTTTTTTACGATTTCTAATGTCAACTGTCAAATTAATAAACTCAAGTGATTATCTGAATAAAGCCAGAGCCTGCTAGACCATTTTAAAAAATTTAATTTTCTCTGGCGAATTACAGAAAATTGTTTTCTATTTTTTTTCTCGATAACGGTCAGAGATAAGAAAAAAATATAAGAGATCAAAAAGTTTCTAAACAAGACAGAAAATTTATTGCGTATTTTAGAATCTAGCAGTGGCGCATCGCAAAAAAATTCAGGGTGAGAAAATTGGGCATGACCTCGAAAAAATTATTACCCTGTAGATTTACATAATCATTTGGCATGGCTAATGATGCAGGCCTTATAGCGTAACCTACCTTCCAAATTTGAACAAAATATCTCAAAAACTGCAGGAGCTATACAGTAAAAAGTGAAAAATTCTTGAAATTTCAACACCCTGCATATTGGTAACGAAGCGTTTGCAGACCTATGTTTATGTGAAATTTTAGGCACAAAATAAACCAAATAGTTACCCCCTTCCTTATGTACATGATATTTAAGAACAGCCTGTATAATACCGTGTCCAAAGTTATCGGTGCACTATTGCTATCTCCGTTATTTTTGAAGCTACGGTTTTAGTCAAATTAGCAAATTATTAGTATTTTAACGCTGATTAGTATGCAGTTCATGAAGAAACAATTTCAAATACGTATTTCTGAGAAATTTGAAAATTCATAACTTTTTTAAATGGAAGTCCCTATATATTTGTATATTAAGTATTTTGAAAAAACATAATATTTTGAACAATATCAAATATATAACTATCTCTAACTTAAAAAATGAGGTGTGGCCGCCACACGACTTTCTTATACGTATGAGCGTTTCAAACTATACACTTTTAAGAATTTTTTACACAAAAATTATTCAAAATCCTATTCTAAGTACTTCTATTCTCTTAATCAATCGCTATAGAATACATACTTTGCAAGATATTCGAAAAAAAGTGCTACTCCCTAAGAGTAAGTGTTACTTACAGTCCGAATTTTGAAATTTCATTTACACAAAAAATATTGCAAATCTACCACGAAATACTTTTGTACTCTTGATAAATATATATAGAATGCATAATTTACGACATATTTGCAAGAAATTGTTATTCGAAGAGTAAAAGTGGTACTTCCGGTCTGAATTTTGAAATTTTTTTTATACAAAAGATATTGAAAATTATGTTCTAAATACTTTTATACTTAATAAGCCTCCTGGATTTTGTCGTATGGGGCCATCAAAGTCACTAGTTTACACTATTTCCACAGTAGAAAATGTGGAAGATTTGAGAAATCGGATAATTGCTGGGCAATAAGAAACGACGTGGTGTTTTTGAAAAAGTTCAGCAATCAATGAGGAGGAGATTGGATTCTTGATTGGACTAGCTGAAGGTAGTCATTTCCGACAGTTCTTGTAAATTACGAACCTATATGTAATTTTTGATAATAAAATATTGTTTCCGCCAAAAATTTTTTTCGCCCTATATCTTCGAAACAAAGGGGCATTTCAAAAATCATCAAAGGACAAAGTATTCTTAGAATAGTCCAAAGAATGACTCCTTGATTTTTTCCCGTATGTTTGATAAACACCCTGTGTATACTAAGTTACCACTGACGTATAATAAGCATATGGTAACAGCTTACTAATGAGTTTATTGCCCCCCAATTAGCAAATTCTCCAATTAGCCACGATCACTTACATAATTATTGAATTGCATGAAAGGGTAAATTTTAAGGCGTTTCAATTCGCTGTTGTTGCTCCTTCTGATCTTTGACATGCCTTAGGTACACGGTGTTAATTATTTGATCACCTTATTTATTGTTTTGTTGTCCATTTCTTAGAAAATTTATTGTTGAGTTCTAATTGTTTTTAAAAGCTATCACAAAATGATTAGATTCAAGGTGAATTGTTTTGGGGCTGTTTTTTGTGAATAAATAAGTCGGATATGTGATGATGAAAATTTTCGACCTCGAAATTTTTGCAGATGACCACGTTTTGAAGTCCACTGATACCGAAAAAGCGGTTTTTGAAAAATTTCTGTGTCTCCCTCTCTCTGTGTATATTTACGGGTACAATCTCCCTCTTGAGATCTGATTAGTTTTTCAATAAAATCGGTAGACCGGAAGTAGGAGTTTACTTTAGTGAATAAATCGAATGTTGCCAATATTTCGTCAATAACTTAGTAATTGACGAAATATACTCAAAATTAATTTTGAGAAAAATTGTATTAAAAAAGCTTTTCGAAATTCCTACCGGAAGTAGGTTTTTTACCGAAAATAATTCTTCAGCCATGCTTTCTAGGCAGGTAAATTACGAGTAGAAAAGTATTTAGAACATAGTTTTCGATACTAAAAATTTCAAAATTCGCACCGGAAGTAACACTTTTACTTTGATCGAATAGTGATTTTTTGAAAATATGTCGTAAATTGTGCATTCTATATATTATACCATGTCTAAAAGTGTTCACCATTGCTAACTTTGTTATTATTGAAGCTACGAAGTCGGTTAAATTAGCGAACTAGACTTTTTTTGCTGATCAAGTCAAAACAGAGAAACAATTGAAGAGCTACTTTCTGAGATATTCACAAAAGCAACAAATTTTTAAATGAAACATCCTGTACATTTCGATATTTTTTGAAGGAGAGTTAAATTCTAAACAAGAATGAGGTGTGGCCACCCCACGACTTTCTTATACGTATGAATGTTTCAAACTATATATTTTTAAGAATCCTATTTTAAGTACTTCCATACTCTTAATAAATCACTATAGAATGCATACTTTGCAAGATATTCGAAAAAAAAGTGCTACTCCCTAAGAGTAAAAGTTTTACTTCCGGTCTGAATTTTGAAATTTCATGTATACAAAAAATATTTTCAAATCTAGTTCTAAATACTTTTGTACTATTGATAAATATATATAGAATACATAATTTACGACATATTTGCAAGAAATCGCTATTCGGTAAGAGTAAAAGTGGTACTTCCGGTCCGAATTTTGAAATTTTTTTTTCATAGAAAAGGTATTGAAAATTAAGTTGTAAATACTTTTATACCCGTAACGTACCTGTCTAAAAAGCATGACTTGCGAAATATTCGCAAAAACCTGATTTTCGATAAGAGTAAAAAACCTACATCCGGTTGAAATTTCGAAATACTTTTTAAATAAAGTTGTTCCCAATTTTAATTTGAAGTACATACGAATTCTTTATAAATTTGTTTAAACTTAGTAGTTAACGAAATATTGGCAAAATTCGATTTTTTCACTGAAGTAAACTACTACTTCCGGTCTACCGATTTTATACATACGAATTCTTTATAAATTTGTTTAAACTTAGTAGTTAACGAAATATTGGCAAAATTCGATTTTTTCACTGAAGTAAACTACTACTTCCGGTCTACCGATTTTACTTAAAAACTAATCAGATCTCAAGAGGGAGATTGTTCACGTAAATACTAAATTTGGAATTGATATCTACAGTGGTTTGACCGCTATCGTGGTCACACACACACATACTGAGAGAGAGAGAGAGAAATTTTTTAAAAACCACTTTTTCGGTAGCAGGGGACTTCAAAACGTCAACATCTGCAAAAATCTCGAGATCGAAAATTTTCATCACAATACTTCCTTATACTACGTATAAGAAATAAAAAAGTTAGTAATACACTATCGCCCCAAATTTAAAAATAAGGGAATAAAAAGCATTTAAACTTTTTGATTATTATTGCTTTAATATGTAAGTAGGCGATGAATTTAAAATGAAACAAAAGATTACTTGAAACATCAACGAGTTTTTAAACTTCATCTGTTTTATAATTAATTGGTTGTGTACGGCTACCTATTGTTAGGAGTTTATTACTGGTTGTTAATTCTACTACGTACCAGTGGCGGCCCGTGATTTTTTGGGACGGGAGGGCACCGGGTGGGGGGGGGGGTCTGAGTGTTTAATTTCAAAAATTAAGTACAGACAAAAAATAAACTCAATATGTTATATAATTAATTTGTTTGAAAATAAAATCCATTCGCCGTTCCTTACGATTAGCAAAATGATTAATAACTAATTCATTGAAGTTTGGTGTTCATGAGTTTATCTTTATTATAAAATTCATCTAGATATTTTTGGTTTGCTGTAAAATTGTCAAATTGTATTGTATATTTAAAACATGTGTTCCTAGTTGCTTTAACAAGATGTGATACATCAAAAGAATAAAATATTTTATGTTCTAAGTAAAAGTATGGTGATTCTGGAGTAACTCCTTTTTCTTTTGAATATTTACAAAAATTTGAGCCGACATCAGATACTAGTGCTCGGACAGAAAGCCCAACTGCAAATAACTTTAGTATTGTATTATCTACAGTCTCCTCTAAAGCTTTACCACTACATGTGCTGCAGACTAATACATAACCAACTGGCTGTTTCCAATTCATATGAATGCCCTTAGCAAAGAGAAGCATAGCAAATTTTGCTGGTTTATATGTTGTTTGACCATTTATTTTATGAAATCCTACAATTTCGTCTTTAGTTATATTATAAAATAAATTAGCTTTTAGTCACATTTCATCAATGCGTGGAATGCATTCACGTGCTTATGGTGTAAAATGAGCAGTTTTTATTTCACTTGCAGAATACACAAAATCAACACTCGTGGAGTTATATTCCAATTCTGTGTTAATCTTTGTAATGTTCTTACGCTTTCCAATTGAAGTATTTTACTTAAGTATTTATAAACTCTTGATCTCAAAAAATAGATATTTAAAGCAAATTGTTTGTACTGTATGCTGTATCTTGCAATATTCTTATTTTTATTAACTGCATTAAATTTAACAACAGTTGCCAGTTCATTTGATAAATATCTGTCACAAAGCCCTAGAAAATATTGTAAATTCTCCTGTTTAGGATAGGATTTCATTTTAGATTTAGTAGCTATAACTCGATGCTGTTTTAGAGATTTTCTGTCTTTCCTTTGTGGGTGTTTGGGCAGAGATTTTTTTTCTGTTTGAACCCCAACATAGGGTAGGAATTTCCATAACTGGTAAAATAAAATTAAAAAATTATACATTTCGTTAAAACAAATTAATTGTATGTTTGTAATTGAAAAGTTCTAAATTATTCTACTTTATACTAGATTAAATACATATGTGTTGAATTTTTGTTCAAAAATGACTTCGAATTCTTCAGTTAACAACTAAACGTATTTTATGTTTTGCTCATAAAATAATTTTGTATTGTAAATATTAATTGTCATACCTATAGGTGGGTTCACGTTCACTTGTGCTATGAACATCATAGTTTCCACACATACTAAAATACATTTTGAAATTAGTATGCTTTTAAAATTTCAAATAATACTTAGTTCTTATAAAATAACATGTTATAATAAACATTTACCTTTAGATAGTTTCTTAACCAGTGAGGTTTGAATTGGTTTCTTTTCATTATGGTTATGGCTGTGAGAGATAACGATGTTCTCTAAAATTCTTATTTTCGAAGGAAGTTCCTTCACTATATAAAAAGTTTCATTCAAAGTGTTTACTACAAAGATGAATTATTACAAACTATCTGTTATAAAACTTACGGATTTTCTTCTTTAGGAAACGAAAAGAAATTGTAGAATATACTTTGTTGCTAAACATTTTTACAAGCAAAAATGCAACATCTATGTACTCCGGATTTCTTCTTTCGTACAGTTTCTATTATTTATATCAACAACAATTTAACTGGCACCTTTATTTTTTCGTAAATTATAAGTTATAAAATTAAGACAGGTTATATTTATACAAGTGCATACACAACAAAAACAAAACACGCCATTTTGTTTGATTTTGCGCACAAATATCGGAATTATGCAAGTGATGCTTTTGTCACTTCTGTTATTTTGTGATATTACATACTGGATGTCACCCGGCATCACAGTCTAGTGCCCTATCGTGACATATACCGCTCTCACCCCGCACCACTTTTTATACGCACGATTTCTAGTAGATGCCCCGGAGCCTACGTCAGACTGTGATTTTTAAACGCGCTGAAGAGACGGACTGTTACTTTCGAAAAAATACCCAAGCAGCAAAATCACAATTTTAGAGAAGGATAAAAATATATATTTACTAATGTAGGACAAGTGTGCATATACTGATTTTGCTGCTAGGGATATTATTTGTTATCAAACAAATCAGAAAAATTACATACAAATTAGGTATTTAAATTTATCTGTTAAAAGAAGTTTATCACGGGGGGCAGTGCCCCGTTGCCCTCCCTGCAGCAGCCGCCACTGCTACGTACATCTATAAAAATGCGATATGCTTGAAGCTCATCTGTTTTGCAGAAGACACACCGTGGAAGCATTGGCATATTATTGTAACAAATTTCCGGACTGTGAAGCGCCAAAAAGACAACTCTTTTAAAATTGTACAGAAAACTATGGAATAACGAAGATACATTTAAGAAATTTAGAAAACTAAGAAATGGAATTAATTACGAGTGTTAGCATATTTTGAAGCATTTCCTCAAAATTCAATTAGAGACATTACGCGAGAATTGGATGTCAATAGATGCACTGTTCAACTTATATTAGGAAAACATGAACTGCATTCCTATAAAAAGAGAAGGGCACCACAGCCAATATAGCAGGAGATGCAGAGAGAAGATTAATTTTTTGTAAGTGGCTGATTAATACCATCAATGAGCATCCAGATAATTTTAAACTTATTTTGTGGTCAGATGAATCTAACTTTTCAACTAAAGGTACGTGTAATAAAAGAAACCAACATTATTGGTCTCGACAGAATCCCATGATAGAGGATTATCTTAAATATTTGGTGTGGCATACTAGGTTCTCAAGTTATTGGTTCAATTTTCTATCATGGCACCCTAATAGTGGTATATTATGTTCAACTATTAGCGCCAGTTCTCGAGAATCTTCTAGAAAACCCACCATTAGTTGATTACCAGCGTATACATTCTCAACCAACAGGATGGGGCGCCTGCTCATAATTATCATGATTCTGTTACTATGCTAGGTAGACTCTTTGATAATAGGTGGACAGGAACAAACGCACAAATACCATGGCGTCTACGATCCTCTGATTTAAAACCTTTAGATGTTTATATGTGGGCTTACATCAATATAGAAATGTGGTGGAGTTGGAAAATAAAATTAGAGACATAATAATAAATAATATTCCCGCTAGAACTATCCTAAAAGCGACAAGAAGTGTTCTCAGAAGAGCTCAAAAGTTATTGATCAACAAGGCCATACCTTCGAACATTTACTAAAATAAAAAAATGAGGTGTGGCGTCTCTGCGGTACGCATTTTTTAAATGGTAGGTGGTATCCTCTTAAAAAGATTGTGTCGATTGAATAATTTGCGATATACAATTCCGCTCTCCAATGAATTTTCTTTGTACAAAAATTGATAAGAAAGTAAAAATTGAACAACAGTGGGTAAATGTATTACTTATTACTTCAGGTCCGAATTTTCAAAATTTTTATTATACAAAATTATATTATAAGTAATTCTAGTCTCTTAATAAATCTCTACAGAATGCATAATTTGCGAAATATTTGCAAAAAACTGCAATTCGATAAAAGTAAAAGTATTACTTCCGGCCCGAATTTTGAAATTTCTTTTATACAAAAATTGTTCCAATTCGGGCTCTAAATACTTTTGTTCTCGTGATAAATATATATAGAATGCATACTTTACGACATACTTGCAAAAAATAGCTATACGATAAGAGTAAAAGTGTTACTTAGTAATTGACGAAATATTGGCAAAATTCAATTTTTTTCAATGAAGTAAACTACTATTTCCGGTCTACCGAGTTTACTGAAAAACTAATCAGATCTCAAGAGGGAGATTATACACGTAAACAGAAAATTTGGAAATGATATCTACAGCGGTTTGACCGCTATTGTGGTTAGAGAGAGAGAGAGAGAAAGAGAGAGAGAGAGAGAGGAGGGGGGAGGGACATTTTTTAAAAACCACTTTTTTGATATCAGGGGACTTCAAAACGTGGACATCTGCAGAAATCCGAGGTCAAAAATTTTCGTCAACACAATACTTCCTTATAATACGTATAAGAATAAATTTATCACTTTTTGTTGCTTACCGTTTTCTTATTCAATGTTTCATATGATTTAATATACTAAAATTTATAACTAGTTAATTACTTTCCATCGCCTACTTACATATTAAAGCAATAATAATCAATGAGTGCTCTTTATTGGTTTATTTTAAAATTTAGGACGATCATGATGTATCACTTACTTTTTATATACCGTAGTCGTCAAATTTTAATTTCAGTTTACACTTCTATCGCATGCAGAAGATGACCTTATAATATACAGCGATGCCTGCTTGCTAACAGTGGTGGGAGAGCAACGCAGTGTCGATGTCGGGGGACCCTCACGCTAGTGTACTGTCTTGGCAGCCTCGCTTATGTTTATCTTTAGTTTATTTCGTCGCGCTCTTTTCCTCTTTCTACTTTCGTATCAGAAATTAAAATATGTCGACTACGGTAGAATTTATCTCGCTTTCAAAAAATATCGAAATATACAGGATGTTCCATTTAAAAATTTGTTGCTTTTGTCAATATCTCAGAAACTAGCTCTGTTTTGACTAACTCAATCAGCAAAAAAAAAGTCCTACTAGTTTGCTAATTTAACCGACTTCGTAGCTTCAATAATAACAAAGTTAAGTACAAAAGTATTTAGAGCTGGATTGAAATATTTTTTGTAAAAATAAAATTTCCAAATCCATACCGGAAATAACACTTTTACTCTTAGCAAGTAGTATTTTTTTTCCGAATGTATTGCATAGTATAGTATGCATTTTATAGAGGTTTTTAAAGAGAATAGAAGTACTTAAAATGCGATTTTGAATAACTTTTCTATAAAAAATTCTTAAAATACTATAATTTGAAACGCTCATACGCATAAGAAACTCGTGTGGTGGCCACACATCATTATTTTTAACTATTTTGACATTATTATATTTCATTCCAACTCATCCTGTATCCTCACGCTTTCCGAGTTATTTGTACATGTTTATGGAAATCAAATATCAAGTTTGACGTAATCTAATACGTATTTGAGACTGGCGAAGCTAGTTAAAGAATTTCTGTTGATACCACCGATAATATTTATTGTGGGGGTAGTTAGTTACTTCTAAAATTAGACAAAGTTTCACGTCCATTACGAGTTCGACCCACCGAATCATCTGTTTTGTCGTTTATTTTTATCAATAAAGCGTGTGTGCGATGTTGAATTTTTAGCTAGGTAAGCAATTAAAATGCCGACAGGGGAACAAAGTTTTTATCGATCTATTCAGTACGTAGTCCATTAATTTCTAATCGACGGGAATTAAAGCCAAAAATATAACCGAACCGTATTATAAGGGCACAGATTTACATCGGTTTATTGATATTATGTTCGTCCCCTCTCTACGAGCTGTCGTTTTTAACAAGTGGATTCAAATTAACTTCTAATAATAATCTGTGGAAATTCTTGTTGAGAATATTTTTGAAACAGGGGCGTGTATTAGGACCTTTATTGTTTTTGTCATTATTATAAATAATATTGTGAAAGGTATTTTTCTTGATTTTGAGACTGAGTGTAAAATGTTGCTGTTTGATATCAGAAAATTTTCAAGTCAATGACAATTGAATGTTAAGTAAATTATTAATATAAAATAAACAAATACTTCTGTTCCAAACACAATTATTTAATTAAGTCTTCCAATTGCCATTCACCGACTTCTTAAATACGCAACCCTTTGCAGACATTTTTTTTTGTACATATTGATTCGTTTCCGGGATAATTTTGAGCATTTCTTCTCTAATACGGGGCGGGCGCCAACTCATCACCAAGTAATCCGTAGCAAATTTTGTAGGTATTAATGATAGGCCATCTCATCACCGGCATGAGATACCGACCGGTGAATTCAACACCACAGATAGGCCAACTCATCACCAAGTAATCCGTATTTAGTATAAACACATATATTTTTGTAAAAGAAGACAAATACATAATTTAAGTCCGGAATATAGTAGTATATGCGTATAATTAAACTTACCTCCTGTACGCCACTTTGCTGAACAGCTTTTCACACTGCAACTCCACAATATTTTGTCATCTTTAACAATTTACGTTTTTGAAAGGCTACTTACCACCTATAATAGTAATTAAAATTAGTAAGTAAATAAGCGAGAATTGGTGGAAACACATTTTATTGAATGCTTTACATTTAATTGGTAATTATTATATACATACAAATCAGTTTATTTTGACATTTTATATCTATGCGATACAAGTTTCACAAATTCATAATCTGATATTATTCCCTCTTTTTGCTGACACAACTTTTCTTGCAAGAACAATTCAGCTTCCCTAACCCTTCGTGTTTTCACAACAGCTGGAATATGTATGCTTTGTATTTTAATATATATATGAGTCTGTACTGTTAATAGGGTTTGTATAAAAATATTTATATTTGGGTGAGTATGGTAAAAGGCGTTTGAAAAGTGGGCATGGAACGATTCGCATGGATTTGTTGTCAAGTCTAAATGGCTCGAATTGGACGCCCATAATGATGGAGGGAAAGTAGCATCTTCCTTAATATAATTATCAACTAAATAATCAGACATTCTACTAAAAGCATCTGTAGAAGGTAGATAAGCCATAAAATCATTTACATAACATTCGCTGACTTTTAGAGGATGAAGGTAAGGCAATCCAAACAGGTGATGAAGCCACTTTGCGTTTGAGTGAGACTGTTTATAAATAGATACCAATCCCAATTGCTGGATTTTTCTGTACCAACTCTGAGCTAAGTGAAAACGACATCCAAATATAGAGGCAGAAGGCCAAACACGATTGACGGCGCTATGAATAGATTGTTCAAAGTCTAAAATTATTCTACGCGGACTTAAGAGGAAATTAAATGCTTCTGATGCCTTTTTTAAATTTTCGAACGTTTTGATATATGTTTGGGTACATTTATTCGGAAGGAGGCAAAATATGAGTGGTATGTAATGACCATTGCGTATGCTATGAATAGTAAATAGTTGGAAGAAGAATCTAGGAGCATATTTAAATGTTCCGTCCATATAATAAGTGTCGGCTTCTGACAAACATTTTAAATTTGAAAAACAACCAAATATGATGATATGATTTACAGAATCGTCGTCCAAAAGAAAACATTCCTGTCGATCGGTTTTCAGTTCTATACTACTCAAAACTTTGTGGACTTCAACGATGTTCTTTGGGTTGGTCGGCATGATGTTCGTGCGATTTCGGTTGATGTTGTGTCTAATTAAACCGATGTCCTTCGTGCTGACGTTCGTCTTATACGTAGAACGAGCAATTTCCAAATTGATGATTTTCGCTGGTCTTTCGCACAAATCACCCACTGCCTTCCTCTTGCATGAATTATTGATGGCTTGCCTGCTTAATTTCTGTACATCTGGGTCATGATTATGATTTAACTCGTACCAAACTACGTCATCCGCTCCTTTAAACAAAGACAAAATAAGTAACTTATATTTATTCTGTTAGTAAATATATTAATATATTTACTAACTGCCTGGCCGAAAATTTGCATTTACACATTACATAATGCATTACTAACTATTGTTGCTTTACACTGTGGACATCACTGGATTCTTTTGGAGTTAATATTCCTAAGGTAATAATAAATAGAAATTTAAAATTTCAAAGTTAATAAGTACATTAAAATAAAATAGATTAATTAGAAAAAAACTCTAACAGTAACAACAAACACAAAAATAAACATAGTAATAACACTTTTTAAATTACATTTACACTAACTGTTCAAAATGACTACCCTGTACCATCTGACAATACCCAAATATTAAAAGAATAATAGATAAGCATACGGAAATATTTAATATAAAACATATATATTTTGTAAAATGAGAAAAATATACAGTTTAAGTAATATAGTAGTATATGCGTATAATTAAACTTACCTCCTGTATGACACTTTGCTGAACAGCCTTTCACAGTGCAAGTCCACAATATTTTTTCACCTTTTAACACTTTACGTTTTTGAAATTTATAATCATTTATAACGAGCATTTTCTGTCCACGCTGACTCAATATAAAATCTATTATTAAAGTGGTCATCTCTACAATCGTAAATAAAATGACAAAAATTGTCCCCAACCCTTATATATGATTTATTCTCAATCTTAGTTGTCTAAAATTATACCGTTAATTACCGTTATTCTCAATCTTACTAATCTAAAATTTTACCGTTAATCGGATTATCCAGGCGGGTGATGAGTTCACCTATCCCTGGAGGGTGGATTTAAAAGTACCTGTATTTTGCAGTGATGAGTTGGCCTGTTACTTTTATTGCGGATTAGGACTGGTGACGAGTTGTACTGTACCCCTAATACGATGTTCTGGTTTATCTAAATTATGTGGTCTGTTGACATAGGACTTGGATTTGAAATAACTCCATAAAAAATAAACAAAGGAATCTGGCGAAACATCTATGAGTCCTCGCTTGCCAACCCATCTCCTTTGAAAGCAATTGCTTGCAAGCGTTGAAACGAGATCATTTTGCAAACATTGTAAATAAATTGCTTCTGTGAGGGTTCCCTTCAAAGAAGAAAGGCCCTGCTGTTTTATTATCAACTGTTCCCGCCCACATATTTAATTTCTGCAGGTGTTGAATATGTGCCTCAACCAACCAATGAGGATCCAGCCTACTCCAATACCTGCAATTTCGACGGTGTAAAAGTTGATTTATACAAATCCAACATAGCTTTACGAAATTGTTGTCTTTTTTGAGTTGTTAATATTGTACAAATTGGTGCATCCAGCCTAAATGATCAAGATTGGATAAATAAAAACTGATGTGTATCGATAATATACTTGACACCCTCGTTTAACATTAGACGGGGTATTTACCTCTATGTTTCTCAGACACTACTGGGTCTATTTACTTGAACTGTTTTTTTAAATGGCCACTGGGGCGTGTCTAGGATGTGGGTCAAATTAGGGTTCGCGAAACCAAAGCGGGGCTTGGCAAAGTGCCAAAAACTGCAAAATTTACATAGAACGAAGGTGACTCTCTTGGGCAAATTGTCAATTTTTACGGTAGAAGGTTGGGATTTTGCATAGTTGTATTACATGTCCTACATATTACGGTTTTTCCGTTTTGAAAAATCTTCATTAGAAGCGATTTTATTCAAATTCTTCGGAACGTCAGTAGTATAAAATCGTCTTTGATGCAATACCGCATCGTCAATTTTTGAAAGAGAACGTTGAAGTCATGATACTAAATTATTCTTCGACTCAAGCTCTGTAAATAAAATTTTTACGTTTTAAGAATCTTGTGTAGATCAGATTTAAAGTTTAACGTTCAGAAAGTATTCAAAAATTCGAATTATATCAAACCTCATAAACTTCATGGCAGTTTGTTCTAATCCGCATGGTGTAATTTATTTTGTTTTTAATTTAAAAAACTCGGTTGATATTAAATAGCTCTGCAACATTTTTACTGAGAATTATTCTTAGTTGGGCTATCTTATATATGCGACCAGTAACCAGTAATCATTAGTCTTATTGGCATCTGCATATTTAAATATATGTATTACAATTTTGGCACACAAACCGTGGGGCGTGAAATATACCAATAATTTACCATCTTTCCATAACCATTTCCTGTATATGTATATGTACCAATAACTATGCGGAGCATTAATTTGTAATCAGTAAAGCCCGCCTCGCATAACGAAGTGAGTGTATGACAGTTTCAGTAGTAAAAAGGCTTAACATAACTAGGGCATAATCGTCATAATTTTCCAATTTGGATGCTGGGCTACATTGCAAATTTATTCCGACCTTGCGATGCGATAAAAAGCAGTAATTTACCGGACCACTTGCGCAATGCGAACAACCGAATATCAATTAATGGAACTTCTTTGTGACACTATTTTTTGTCCCAATGTTGCAAACGTAATCACACGTTTCATACAAATATGATGATATTTTGATTTTATTAGATTTTATTTATTTTCTTTCATTAAAGCTTTGTGTATTAGCTTAAAGGAGGTATATTCTCAACAGGCACCGCGCTAGCACCTTTGACGCCCCCTGCAAATGTCTATTACTGCACCCTTCGTTAAAGTTACAGAATCATAAAAAATTAGAAACTAAATCATTGGAATTTTTACATAATTTCAATTTTCAGTAAACATACATACATTAATATATAATATTTATAAAGTCTAAATTAAATTAAAATGGAAATTTAACATAATTTTGTGTCTTTATTTAGAAATAAAAATAAATATAAATAGGAAATGTTCCAGGTTGTTCTAGGTTTGTTCTAAATTGTTCCAAAGTATTTAAAAAAAAGTAAAAACCGGCCGAGATAATTGAAAAAACTACTTTTTTACCCAGCCCTCCTTTTTCGAAAATTCAAATTCTGAAGGTTGTTCTAAACATTGTTCCAAAGAATCTCAAAAAAAAAATCAAAATTGGCCGAGATAATCGGAAAAACGAGTTTTTGCCAGGCCCCCTTTTCTTGAAACTTGTAATTGTGACGATTGTTCTAAGTTGCTCTAGATTTGTTCTAAATTGTTCCAAAGTATTTCAAAGAAAAAATCAAAGTCAGACGAGCGTCTGGGGAAAAGCGAAAGCCAGACCCCGTTTTTGCAAAAATTAAAATTTTGTATCTCTTACATATCAAATGATATTGCAAAAAAAGTATACCCAAAAGTAAGAAGTTAGCCCCCCTTTTTTGAAAGTCTAAATCCTAACGGTTGTTCCAAGTTGTTCTAGGGTTGTTCTAAATTGTTGCAAAATATTTCAAAGAAAAAAATCATAATTGGCTGATACATGATATCGTTGACACCCGGTATATAAACTGTTTGAACACCAGTTACTGATTTGCTTTTAAAGTGACGCCGCTGCTGCAGTGCCCTTTACATGATGCCCCTCTGCGTCACTGGGTATTTAAAACATTCTCCATCTTTTGCCAATGATTTAACATATTGTCATATAAGCCCTAATTGAATATGGAATAATGGAAGTAAACTCTGTTTTGGATAAAACACACTTTTCTTTTGAATATTTTGCACTCCAGATTCTCTTCCTTTATGATGACGTAAAATGATTTATTGTACTAATTTAACATGTTCTGTTTTTATATACTATTAGTACAGGTCCCTCTTCCAATAGCCTACATTCGAGATAATCTGAAGACGACAACATATTAGTGTCCAAAACGTCGGCCGCTATTTTTTTGTCCGTAGACGAAGAAAATAGGCTTAGTAAACACTGAAATAATATACAATATTCAATAACAATATCACCCATCTATCAACAATATTAAACACTAATAATAGTTTAATAAATTATGGATTTATTTAACATTATAAATTCATATATACAGCAAATGTATTTTATTAAAAGTTTCTACACGTTCTCTAATACTACGAGAGCAAAACAAAATGGAAAAAACGAAAAAGAAAAACATCTAAAATCCCCAACTTTCCTAATTTTGATTCGCCAACAATACGAGACTTTATTACAAGTTTTCATATTACTTTCTTGTGTACCAAACTTATCCGGTTGTTATACTCGTCGATTTCTGACCAATCTTTGCCACCAGGTGGATCCTATTCACGATCATTTATCTAACTTTAAAAGGGGGAAGGGGCCAGTCACTTTTATCATTGTTCATTTCACATCTATACACGATTAATTAACGTGTTAAATATTTTTGTATGTATTACGAGGCTATTACAATTTAATTGCTAATTTTAGGAGAGTAGAGATTCATTTTATGATGACAGCGCTGCCGTGGCAATGTTCGAAGTGACAAATATGTGATTACAAGGGTCACGTCTTTTTAGTTTAAAATAGATACGTTAAAGGTTTTCAGTTGGTTCCTTGTCTATATTAAAATTAAAAGAAGAAAGTAAGTTAAATGAATAGAATAATGTGTATGTTTGTGGTGTAGACCTTAGATATAAAACAGGGGGACATTGCTGATGGCTTACCATGTTTTATTTCGAACCATCATGGGATACGGAATCCTACTCTGAGAGGGGGATCGAGTTCAGAATTTAGATTTTCGAAAAAAGGGCTTCTCACTTTTGGGTTTCGTTTTTTTGTAATATCTTTTGATATATAAGAAATACGGTTTTTGTGTATTAGAACAATGTTTAGAACAAACCTAGAACAACCGTCAAAATTTTAATTTTTGCAAAAATGGTGTCTGACTTCATACTTTTGGCTTTTGTTTCTCCCAATTTTTTCGTATGATTTTGATTTTTTCTTTGAAATACTTTGGAAACATTTAAAACAAACCTAGAGCAACCGAGAACAATCGTTAGAATTACAATTCTCTGTTTTTTTCTGATTATCTCGATCAATTTTGATTGTTTTTCAAGATTATTTTGAACAATGTTTAGAACAACTAGAACAACCTGGAACAACTTTTAGAATTTCACTTTTCGAAAAAAGGGGGGCTGAGTGAAAAGTTGTTTTTTTCAATTATCACGACCAATTTTAATTTTTTTTTTAATACTTTGGAACTATTTAGAACAAATCTAGAACAACCCAGAACAACTGACAGATTTTTGAAAAAACGGGGGCTAACTTCACACAGGTGGGAGAATTCTAGTTCCAACATTCTACCATCACTTGATATTTCAGTAACTACATTTTTCTTTCATGTTTGTTGGAATTTTAGCAAGGGATTTGATATCCGTCATTAATTATCATAAATGGTATGAATTTAATTTTGAATATATTCAAAAGCTGCTATTTTAAATTGCATAAAGTAACTAGCATGTCTAAAAAATCTTGCTCGGAATTTATAATATTGTACTACCTCTTTTAAACGCACTAAAACAAATCAATTATTTTTCTCTCGATTGAAGTTTTCCATAAATCGAGCTTTTTCATAAATCCTTAAATTTTATCCGTGTCTGTTACTATATTAACATTGCGGCTCTGCAAGCAACTATTCAAAATATTTAGGTGTTCGGAAGTATGAACAGAAAAAGCCAACTTAAGACGCCAAAAAGGCTTTCATATTTTGATTCCTAATGTTATAAATACATTTGTAGTTTTGCTTTTAACTCCAAAATTATTTTTCAAAAGTTTACCCTTCGAAAGCCATCTTACGTCTGTGTGGTAAAAACCCATGTCTTCAGAAGCTTTTCAAAAAATACCAGCCCGCAATGCTTTTTCTTTGACAGAATTTACAACTATAATTACACTTTTCAAATCCCAATATGCCTACTGAAGTCTGGCCATTATCCGACCCAGACTTAAATTCTTTGGACAAGGAGTTAGGGTTCATTCTGGGACCAAAACCTGGTCTAAACACCAATCATATTTGCAGTTGCTGAAACAACAGCAAAAATATCATTTTTTGTCAGCAGTAACTCTGTTAAGGAGTGGTCTTACCGATTAAAGGTTACCTTAACGATTAAAAATTAAATACTGTTTGTTGACAAGCGCATCACTCGAGAACAGCTGGGCCGCTTTGGTTAGTTTTTTAGAAACCTGCTCATAATAGTCCGAATATGGTTTTTAGGGATAGAAAAATTGGAAAAGTTGTTCGGAAAATTGAAAAATTCGGGAAAACTCTTTTGAATAAAGTTCATATTAATTTTTAGATAGTGGTATATAATTTCATGTTGTGCAAAAGTCTAGAAAATATAACTTTTGCTACTGGATTTAAGTACCTATATACTTATAAAACTCTTCATCTTCTCAATTTTCAGATTGTACAGACCAGGGAAGTATGTCGGTGAATGAGAAGATAGCTAGGAGTGTTGCATTGGAACAGGCCTACGTGCATGACGTCTACGAATTATTTTGCGACAATCCGAGGAGCAAGCCTTGGCCGCGAGTGCAGCAATTTCTGGAGACCCTGGAGCCCGGTTCTTTAGTGTGTGATGTTGGTTGCGGTAACGGAAAGTACCTGAACGTTAACTCCACTGTATACAACATGGGCGGAGATAAGTGCAATAGACTGAGCGAAATCGCTAGGGAAAAAGATAACGAGGTAAAATCCGCTCAAGTTTCTTTTTTACCCTCAAAACATAAGGCAACAATGTCACATTAATAAAAATGCCAAATATATTGGGGGATCAGAAAAATTTGAAGTCAAAGTAATCCTTGAATAGTCCTTGAAGTCATGCCTGAGATAGAGAAGATTCTGACAATTATTGTCAGACAACAATAAAACTGACATTTAATACAAATCATAGACTTAAGTTAGGACATACGATTTCTTGTTTAACACCTACTTCGAATTTATCTGGACACCCGATATAATATAAAATGACATGCAGGGTTGCGATTATGTATGGAACTTGGTTCGTTATGCTAAAACGGTTTGAGCTGGAATCCTGAAATTTTAAATAGACGTAGAATGATCCATAAGTTTTTGAAATACAAAGCCTGTTTTTTTTTTAATGGGAACATGGGTTAAATGGAACGTCGTTAAAAAGATTATTTTTCTCCGAATTAAATGGTATAATAGGTTTGGAGATTCGTTTGACAGAATTTAAGAAAAAAATTAAAACGTTATTAAAATAAAATAAAACACGCAAATCATTCAGCCTTTGCAAATCCGTCAAACATAAAGTTCTTGACAGTTAATTGTCATTTGACGTTGTATTAGCGAAAAACTAATAATTATGAATCATTTAACTGAAAGAGAGAGAATTGAAATTCTCATGATAATTGGGTATGGAGATTTAAAACGAAGTTACCAAGAAGCATGTGCAGTGTTTAACGACACCCATCCGATAGCAATCTAATAAGCAAGTCAACAGTGACAAAAACATTAAAAAGTATTAATCAAACCGGTAGTGTGAAAAACCAACCTAAATTAGGACGGCCAAGGACATGCACCAACGAAGAAAATTCTTTTAATATTCTATTAGATATCGTGGAGAACTCTAAACGTTTAGTGGCTTTAAATCATGATATGTCTCGAAGATCTGTTCAAAATATTTTAAAACGAGCAAAGTACCATCCATACGAAATTTACCTTGTACACGAATTCAACTAGGATGATTTTGACAGGAGATTAGAATTCTGTGAAAGAATGATGGCGATGATCGGCGGCGATGAACATTATGTAAAAAAGATTGTTTTCTCGGACAAAGCAACGTTCCAGTTAAATGGTATTGTAAATAGGTACAATTATAGACATTGGTCTGATAGTAATCCTCACTGGATTGCGATCGTACATACGCATTATCTAGAAAAAGGGCCGGTATTATCGGCCATCATATCATAGGCCCGTTTTTCATAGACGGAAATCTAACTACTGAAATGTATTTACAATTTTTGCTAGTAGAAAATATTGTTCCGCAAATTATACATCTTTTCCCAAATCACAACAATCAAATTTGGTTTCAACAGGACGGCGCTCCACCACACTATGGACGTGAAGTATGGGAAGGTGGGGCTCATTGATGCAATTTTTTTTTTAAGGCGATTAGAACATTTTTCTTTTGTAATATACTAAATTTTTACCATGCATTCAATAGATTGGTTATTATTCTATACTATTCTGTCATACTACAGCTGTAATATTAACCTACTGTTTAAAAAAAAAATAATTTAACAAAACTTCAATTGTATCAATGTACCCCACCAGAGGGACAGAATGATATGATAGGTGGGGCAGATAAATACATCAAAGCGTAGATTGATATAATACAAAAAAAAAGGGTAAATTGTTTATAATATTTTATTATTTTTTATTAAACTTTATTAAAAAACAAAATTCGAATTAACAAACATTGTAGGAAGTTAAATTAACTACAAAATTAAACATTGAAGCAGTTCTGCTCGTTCCTTTGGTACTTCAAGGTTGAGGTAACTTTATAATTACATCTGAGATGTCAACAGACGCAACATCCTCTACAGTTGGAAAAACAAAAGTCCATGAGGTTGGTTTCTTCCTCAAGAATGTCATTTTATATTCTGACTGACTATAATGTTTTATAACTTGACCTACGTAATAAACCGCAGACTTTTTCTTTGCAAATTTTATTAATAAAAAGTCTCCATCAGCTATTGCTTCAAAATTTGGTAAAGCAATGTGTGCTTCTTCTGGCACTTCATCTTCATCAAGAGAAAAATCCATGAATTCACATTCATCGGAAATGCTCGTGGAATCTGATTCGATCAATTTTTTTTTGAGGCCGCATTCTAAAAGTAGTTTAGCTGATTTCATATCCTTTATTCTCTGTTTCTGTTCTTTTTTAAGCCTCTTTTGTTCTTTTATATTGTGTAAACTCTTCAAGTCTATTTTTTTCAGGTGTGTCAGTGTAAATTCTAGTTTTCCCCGGTTGCCTTCCTTTTTGTCACTTTTTCTTGTTTTGCTATGTTTTGGGTAAGGAGTTTCATGAGTTATAAGATTTTTTGATGTGGAGGTAATCGGCTCTGGTGTTCTTCGTGGTGACGGTATGTTTGTCATCTCGATATCTACATTTGAAGGATCAGTTTCTAGAATTTCTCGGCTTTCTTGTTCCACATTGCTAGTCTCTTGATCTTCATTTTGATTGTTAATGTAAACATCACAAGGTAAAAAGTCCGAGTCTCCAAAAGCCAATTTATTGAACGGCCAAATCCCAGGTCTACTAAATCCACTTGTAATATGTTTAGCAGTAAAAGCTCCAAAGTAGGTTATTTTCGCAAGTTTTGGAATGTCATAGTTGATGAAGTTTTACCAGGATTGTTCACATGCCAATCATTGATGGCGATTTGTAGCTTTCCTTTAAAGGGACGGTTGACCCCAACATCAAGAGACTGCACCTTATGAGAGGTGTGCGGCGGAAATGATAAATAAACAATTCCATTATCAGGTGCATAATTTATTGCTCCTATAGTGATATGGGTCTCGTGATTATCACATAAGAGCAGAATAGGATTTGATTTAGAGCAACTGGAATGTTTTTGACAAAACAAAAGTATCTAAAAATATGGCAAAAATTTAAATTTTGCCATATTGTTAGATATATAAGTGTATGTGTAATATTTTATTCATTTCTGAAGAAGCAATTCTGGCGAAACAATTGTCAATATTAAACTTTATTTTGAATATTAAATAGTGAAAATACAACTTTTGTTGTTATTTAGTAATTAATACGATGGATCTTCATCAAGTAAAGACCGAATCAATCCAAATATCACTTACCTTTAATACAAATTTCATAAATTTAAAATGAATGACTAACTCAAAAGCAAAAGTGTTACGCACGCGTATCTAAAAACTTCGAGCTTGCAAAATCACTTGACCATCTCGCGGTTGAAATTTAAGCGAAGTACGGGGACGAAACTTTATGTCGGTATTAATGGTTCCTAGTCTAACCTTTTCATATAAAAAAAATTCTTTGGTTGTAGTAGTTTCCTGTAATGGCGACTGCATCATTGTTCCCCGTGTATCAATGCGCCCCACCTTCCCCTACATTATTACTTAAATAATACATTTCCTCAAAGGTGGATAGGGAGGCGAGGAACTATTGAATGGCCGACTCGATCACCTGATCTGAATCCCCTAGACTTTTTCTTATGGGGATATTTAGAGTGCCGTGTGTACAATAACAAACCAGAATCTTTGGACGAATTAGAATTACGTATTCAGGCAGAAATAAGAAATATTCCTCAAAGTTGGTTAAATAATGCAATAGACGACTTCATCCACATACTTCATTATTGTCAGGAAATAAATGGAGAACACTTTGAACATCTTTTATAATCTAAATTCTGAAGTGAAGTTTTGTTTATAAATTATAAACATCTTGTCTAAATATTAATTGAAAGATTTTATTAAATTTTTGTTCCTTTGTTTAGTTTTGTTTATCTTAGTTTCATTGCAAGCATTTGTTGGTGTTTCAATGGGAAATGATAGAGGCAATAATGGCAATGGGACATACTCTACTGCCATTGTTAAGTTCTTGCAATTTTTGATGGATGGACAAAGGATGCTTGATTTGCGTGTTTTATTTTAATTTAATTAAGTTTACATTTTTTTCTAAAATACTGTCAAACGAATCACCAAACCAATTATATCATTTAATTCGGGGGGAAATAGCCTTCTTAACGATGTTCCCTTTAACGCATGTTCCCATTAAAAAAACATACATAATCGTAACCCAGTATATTATATTACAATTCAATATTCAATGTAATACATAAATTACAGATTTATACAGTTATTACATAAATTTCAATCGAACTCGCAAGTAAGGTATACGTAAAACAGTATAAGAAAAATTCTCTAAAATAAATTACTATATATTTATGTTAATGAATTACATACATACAACCAGGTTTTTGTTCCTTATTTTTTTTTGAAATAATAATTTTCTTGATAAGAAATTCACTTTTTCTTACAATATAAATTCCAATTCAAAGACTTCCTTAGCTAAATCTCGTTTCTTAATTGAATATATCCTCCACCCTTGAATTTTTCACTTGATTCATTGACGGCGTCCGCAATTGATTAATCACAACTATATTATAATAACATTCATAATCAACATCTTTTTGCTGATGTTTAAGTATATGTGAGACCCTAACAAGATGAGTACAAACGGTCATTCGACATTTATACACAAACGACGGCGATACGATACTTATAGACATTAATATTGATTATTGATTTCGAAAAAACAGGTCCTAGTATTCGACAATTTATCGTTGCCCTTTCGGGATGAGAGTTTGGACGCCGCTCTGTCAATCGCTGTAGTTCATCATTTCGCCACGACAGAGAGGAGGGTGTGCGCGCTCAGGGAGCTGGCCAGAGTACTGAGGATCGGAGGCCGACTCATCATCTCCGTATGGGCGATGGAACAAAGCCATAGGAAGTTCGAATCGCAAGACGTTCTGGTGCCCTGGCACCGCTCCCAACATCTAACAAACACACTTTCCGTGGACCTAACATCGACAACGAACACTTCCGAAGACGACGGACCGCCGCATTACCACGCCTACACTCAATCGGACACTGATTCGAATAAATCCAACGGCAAGTAAGTACTTGTGAGAAACACGTATCATTTTTGTTTTTTCCTGAATATGTATGTATTCTAACTATGTGCGTCAGGTGCAGGTGGAGACTTTAACGGCTTTTAAAACTACATAGTTATAGTATCAATAAATCATTTCTTTACTCTATAGCTATATGAATTTAACTTGGAGATTATATGCTGTATTACCCGGACCTTAAGGAAATGTACCTGCAATCCAATATATATGGATGTTATGAAGAGGACCAGTCCTGGACAGAAACAGAGAATCGTTACGTAAATTATAAACATTTAAATGAAAATTCTTTGATAATCGTTTATATCAGACATTGACTTAATCGTTATAAGATAGAGAGAATAATAGAAATGACTTTGGCTTTTTGTAAAATTAATTCTATTTTATATACACCTCATATGAACTAATCATAAAATAAATGTGTCAATTTTAATATAATCAATTTTAACATACAATTAAAATAACATTATGAAATGTTATTACAATCATATTCAAATTATTGATTTAATTTATTATTATTATTTATAACTTAGCAAGATTTGAGAATTGTATTTTTGAATTTTTCATTTAAATTGGGAATTTTAATTTGAAATTGAATTTACTGTTTATGTTATATAAAGAGATTTTAATCATTACTTACCTTATTTATTTCAACGTTATTATATTCTGTATGTGAACAGATCACTATAATAACTGACAAGAGTTTTGAATTTGTCTTAAGTAAAACATAACCTTCTCATGATACAGCATATTTGCCATGTACTGTTATTTACATTAGACAAACATATGTCGAAGAAAAGAACGTTTTACAAGAGTTAATTACTTTAAAAGAAATATTAAAGTAACTTTCGTAAAAGAATTCAAACCTGAGATTAATAGTTTTTATTCATGCTCATTGATAATAATTTAGACCCGACTGAGAATATTTAATTTTGATTATTTAATTACATGCCGGTGTATCAAAGAATTTGTTTATGAAGGCGTTCAAAGTAGTCTTTATAAGAATGGCATTTATATTTTGATGGTACAGGAACGAAAGATAACATTCATGCAAGAATTAAAATAACATTTTGAAAGTACAGTGATGAAGGAAAATATATTTACAAAATTTTAAATTAATTTTTATAAGCATTAATATAATTTATGTTGGTTGTACGTTCAGCTGATCAGCCTCCAACGAAATGTGCTACTAGGAATTATTATCCTTTCGAATTGTAAAATTTTCACGCATAGTTGCATTTTTCATAAAGGGTATGCGCTATTTCAAAATAGCTCATTTTAATGTTCGAACATGCTTCCATAACATAAATATTTATTTATTTTCTTGCTTTCCAGAGGAAAATTCGGAAGCAAAAAACGCGGTAAAACGCGCACGAAATGCCGATCCATTAACCCCCAAAAGAACTCATCGCCGAGCAGTTCCAGCCTCAGCAGTCCCAACGAAACGTGCTACAGCTTCGTGCGGCGCGCCATCCAGAAGCTGGCTGGAACTGGAAAACGCGTCGGCGTCCACAGGCCCTGGTTCCTCGACAGCTGGACGACGTGCACCAAAGACATACCGCCTAAACGCTATGACCCCGACGGTTGCGAACAATGCTACTCCGAGAATATCCAAGATATCCCCATAGAGCTGAGAAGAGTGGACGATGATGACCTACCGCAACGACGTCAGACGTTTCCCTCCTCTCAGATCTTCAACGATGTCTACAACAACTTGAAATCGCGCAGTATGACCAACATAAAAACCGGGCACGGCAACGAAATAACTCGTTCGAAATCGACTATTCAGAATATATCGGATAACACGACGGCAACGGTTACGGAAACAACGATTCTTCCCAATAAAGTCACCGTTAATACTCTAAACAAGCCTAAATTAGTGAAACAGAAGAAGTCGATATGCGAAGAGGACGCCGACGAAGCATTAGACGAGCCTACAGAAATGAAACCGGTGAATAACGGCAACGAAAATAAAAATTTAAACAGGAGAAAGAACGTGTTAAAACAGAGATCTCTAAATGAGGAACTGATGTCGACGGATAGACTGAAAGAAAAGGAGAAGCTCAGGCAGAATATACAGAAGCAGACGTCGCTGAATGAGGATTTAATTTACCATCGCCATCACACCTTCGATTCCATCAAAGACAGTTTGTTTTCCGGGAAGAAATTGCACCTCTTCAAGACGAGCTTTACGAAGATTAAAAATTCAACGACGAATATTGAAAAGGTGGCCGGTGGTTCCCTCAAAAACGGCTTCGTCAAAATGTTTCAGAATTGGACCAGTTCCGAGTTGATTTCACCGACGATCTCTGAAGAAGACAACCTGTTAACGCCTAAAAAAGTGATCGTGATCGAGAAGACGACCGCGGAATGCGAACGTAGACATTCCAAAGAGGACGGTTCCGATTCGTCGAAAGACAGTAGCTTACAAAGTGATACCAGTGTAGATTCTGAAGATAGTTTCGCGTCAGTTATTTTCATACCGAAATGCGATCCCGTTTCACCCTCGTTGAGTCCTGGACCCACTTCGCCGCGTCTTAGTAATTCTTCCGTCCCCAGTTCACCGAGAATCAAGCAATCCTCTTGTCCCACGAGTCCAAGGATCAAACAGATGCCTTTGAGTGTTTACCCCTTAACCAAGCAGCTCAGTTCCCCCAAACCGACTATCAGTAAGTTTTCCGAAGTAACTTCGCCAACAGATTCCGATAATAATAATAAAACTACCAAAAACGAAACACCATCCAGTAACAACAACAACAACAATAATAATAGCGTTAATAATAATAATAATAATATTAATAATGATGAAGTACAAGAGCCTGTGATGAAAGATAAAAAAATCACTGAGAGTTTAGCCAAAAAATATACTGTCCAGCAAATACCAAAATTCAAGAAGACCCCGTTAAACAGTGCAGAAAAAGTTGAGAAGAACGTGCAGGTGCTGAAAAGCAAAGAAGAAACATTAAAGGAGATAAGGGAAATACTAAGTAAGAAAGGCGATTTTGGCATTAAGACAAATAGAGGTAATTTTCCAATAGTTCGAAGGGCCTCGATGAATAATGGAAAATCATTGGCGAAACCACTGCCTAAATTGTTATGTTTAGAATTGTTCAATCCCGAAACTGACGATAAAGATAGCGATTCCAGTGCTGTTTCTTCACCGGACTCAGTAGATAGTGTGATAAGTGTCAGTCAAGAAAAATCCCCAACGAAATCGCACAGTTCAAAATTCAGCTTTTCCGGGAGCGAATCCGACAATAACAAGTCGAAAAGCACTTTGTTGGAAGCAGCAGCAGAGGTCGCGAATAGCTTGGACGAAGCAGTAGATAAAGTGATCAGGAGCAGTCCAAGAGCACGCCGGAGGGAAATAAAAACCGGCGAAGTGATATCGGTGATGCAGAGACAATACTCATCTGAGACTACACCGTTACTTAGCGACGTAGAAATCGAAAATTCGTGGAACGACGACTGCCACAAGCACCTGACCGATTTCGCGGATCGCTTGAGCGAGAAACTCCTGCAGGAGATCGACCAGTACCAGGAGCAGAGCAAAAAACATTACAAACACCACATAGACGATCCGTACATAAATCGTTTGAGTCAGGAACTAAGTGACTTGTCCAAGTTGAGTGCGGAAATACAGAGACAGAACGAATATCTGTCCAGGTTGAGTGCTAGTGATAAACTGTTCGCCCTAAACATTGGCGGTGGTGCGTGTAAGAAATGTGAAACGACGTCGTGTCGCTGCCAACAAAATAAAGCGCCGAAAAAAAACCCTAGTATCACTACTACGCATTGTAAGCAAATTATCAACGGCAACGATGACAGGGATGCGGGTAATTGTAGACTAACAAAGACTGAAGAACACAAATCGCTTTTTTTAGATAGGTACAACGCAGTAGACAACGCAAATGTAGATATTATAGGTGAGGATAATTTCTTTTATCAGTTTTTTCTTTTTTTTAACAAAATGAAGACTTTTCACATGCGTACGTATATTATTCAGTAATGGCCACAAAATGGGGAAAAAAAAGTTACGTATGGAATAAAGGTAGTCAAGAAATATCTAATATTTTCATATTCCATAAAACCACTAATTATTGATAAAAATGACTATTAGCTGTAAAATATGTAAACCTTACGATATATCTTTTCTGCAATAAAAATTAAATAAAACACTTTTTTACTTAGAACCGGGTTTCTACGATCAAAATGCAGTAATTAAAGTACCGCTTAGTACAAATTTGCATTTTGCCAACACCGGTTAGGGTTAATCATCCTTAAAAAGTACACACTTTCTGTTCTTCGGAAAACTTGCAATACACTTTCTAATGACCGCCTGTCAGGATGACGCGACGCCTGTTAAGATATTTTTGAGCATAAACTCTTGATGTTAGCAAGCCATTTTCGTCGCACTGTCCGATTATTAAAATCATATCCACCTTTTCGCTTTAAGAGTAGGTTCTTATTTTAAATAATTAAAATTATTTAAACGACGTCGAACAGCGATGATATATTAACTAATATGCACTGTCACTGTCACATAATTTATCTGTTTGAAGTTATAATAACACTGTCAAGGCCTACTTTTGAAAAGCAAATTCCAAGAAATTAGTGTTTGAAATAGAAAATCCTAAATTACTAAAAAACTGTAAGAGATAGGTACACCCCGTATAATTTTTAGATATCAATTATAACTTATCTTAAAGTCTGATGCTTTGAGTAAACAATAACTACAATTTAAAATAATTTGCTCAAATATGTAATACAGAAATGCCTCTAAAATTTTGATCTACATTTTCAGAAATAGTAAAATATGTCGAAAATAGGTTGAGTTAGGTATAGGGAATATAACAGTAAGTGGCCTTCATTAGACTATAGTATCAAAGTATGACATAATTTACAAGGTCTTCCATTTAAATTTTCATAACTTTGGTGCGCAACATTTTGTTGAATCACTCTGTATATTTCAAAATAATTTTAAAACGAACCTCTAATGAGTCTTGATAAAAAAATTGTTAAAATACTTTGCCACTTTTCGTATTTAAACCGATGGAAATAAGGTGCGCCAGCCTATATATCCTGTAAATGGAATATTATATTCTGTAGGGCAATAAAGCATGTTATTATATTATTACATTTTTTTTTAGAATCAGACTGATTACACAGGCCAACACACATTTTGTTGCTTGCAATTTTTTAACTGTTTCTAGGTAATTTTTGGCTGGAAAATCCAAAACAACTGTCATATTTAGCCTATCAGATCTACTTTTTGAATAACACTATATTGACCTCTTTTAAAAAAAAATCATCTATTTATGTATATTTCAGGTTATTTCAGACAGAAGCACATTAAATAACAAATATAATAATTACAAATGTATACTAACAACTATCAACGATAGTATAAAGGCGCGTTTTCATTATAGGCAGCTGCCTAGGAAAATCATTAGGAAAAATCATAAATGCTTCTATACCAAGAAATTTGAAGTTTGTATTAACACTGCTAAACATCGATTGATTGCTTCTGAAAAAACGTAATATAGAAATTTAAAAACAAGTAGTAAGTTTTTCGTGTACTTTAATGGCTTTCTATACACTTATATTATACTCCTAATAATTATACTATTAATTTCCAATTAATTACTTAATTGTCATTTAAACTTTAATTGATGTAATCTGGAACCAAAAAATTGTTACTACAACCAGGTGGTCCTTGTTGCACTTGGATTCAGAACTATAAACAAAAAATCTCCGATTCATCTCCAGGTTATATATCAACTATCAGTGCCGTTAGTTACATGTTTGCATTCTCGGAAAATAATGCATCGCTCTTGCTTCCTGTCTGTAAGCCCCACACTCAATGCACCAGCCTTGATGCATCCTTCGAGTCTAAAAATGGCTTATGTCAACTTAATACAATTATCATATTACTCTTTATAGAACTATGGTACGATTATATTATAAACACCAATGCTTAGTCCGTTTAAAACCTTGGTTAGATTTTCGATTAAAATTTGCTGGCGTTCCGACAATACCGACAGCGCTACAGTAGCGACATCTATGAGTGGCTTTTTCCCGTCGGATAAAACCGCCCATGTAACTGAATCACCTAATCTAATTTGTGCCAAGGAGGAAGTTAACCATTCTTAGATCGACGCAAATCACCCACTGATGTTCTCCATACTTAATATTCTTAGGATTATTGATATTGTCATGTATTCCTCTTTCAATGTGGTAGAATGACCAATGGATATTGCGCCAAATCTGTGACGGTGGCTCAAAATTTCATTATTTTTACCTATTATTAATACGAACATCAATTTGCCTGTTCTTAAAAACTAAAGCTGCTACGAAAAAAACCAGGTATTTTTGGAATCAGCACATCAAATATATCAAAAATCAGTTTTCGGAGTTTTCCGGCACCAAACAAAAAAAAATATTTTTGTTGGCCTGTGTTATATAACTTCATTTTAAAGTTGATTATCATCAACTGCTAAATATAATTATTTATTTTTTACACACCCCGCTACCATTATTATAATATGCGTTTTTCTATTGTTTATTCCAGGTAGATCTCCTAGCATCAATACTTTAAAAACGGGTATTTCGATTGAATCGTGCGACTCAGATAAAGGTAGCAGTCCACCGACGTCGATGCTGTCCAGCGTGACGAACTCGTTGAACTTTGGCCACTCCATGGAGTCCTCGGAGGGATGTTCCGACAAGGGCAGCATGGACCGGGACATCAACTCGATGATGAGCCGTTACAGCGGAGATGGGGGAAGCACGGCTTCACTGGTGTCCTGTCCTCCGGAGTGGAGGCACCTGAAGGCAAACGACAGATCGTCTTCGGACCATTCCAGGACCAGTTTGAACTCCGAACAGAACTCCAAAGTGAAAGCACCCGGCGGCTTGCATCCCTCGTTCAGTGATACGTCACAGGAATCGCTACCATCGGACAATATCGGCGGAGAGATAACTTATCACAGATACTATCACGTTTTCAGAAAGGGAGAATTGGACCAATTAATAGAGAAATACGTAGAAAACTTACATATTATTTCGTCATATTACGATCATGCGAGTTGGTGTATCATAGCGGAAAAGGTACAAGTGTGGACCATCTGACCACCTGACCTGACAGCGTACCACAACGTCTGCACTGGCCAACAAGAACAGCAACAACAAAAATGTCGGAAAGCACAATTTATAACTGTAAATATTATACATATATATAAATAATACAAATATTATTATTATTATATACTATGAAAATGAAAAATTGTGATGGATTCTATATGAAATCGTTGACAATACTAACGCCATTAATATAACACTTTTATTATTAAAAATTGTGTCAGTATATACAAGCTGATTCTTTTAAGACGGCGTTAAAACATTTTCAATTTTGTAGGACTACAATCCAGCATTACATCATTTTCAACATGGGGACATTTACCGTAATAAGTTGAGGTCATCTTTGATATTTCAAATGGCGCCATACTGTTTTCTGTTTTTCTACAGGTTTCTACTGAAGATGACAACTTAGTTGCCGAAATACGTATATAGATTCTTTTGATATCTTTTTAATGTTTGTGGTAAGGGACTTTTCCGTTTGCATTTTGTTTTAGATTTTGAGACGCAGTCTCCACCCATTACTGGATCATAATGTGCCATTTGAAAAAATCGAGTCTTTGATATGTTTTATTTTGCATGTTCATAAAATCGTAGCAAGCCATGGAAACTAGTGGTGTTGCAAATGTAACTATCCGTTACTAAAGTATTCGTTACTCAATAAGATCTGAAGTAACGAATACTGGTTTCAAATAATCGTTACTTTTCCAAACAGTTACTCTCATAATATATAACTTTTAGAATGCGTTTTTGTCTGAAATATTTTATTAAGAAATATAATTTAGAGTAAATAACTTTGTACAATATATTTGAATTTAACCAATTAGTGTTACTTGTATTTGCGTAAGTCGATTTCATTATAAGTTTTATTTGAAGTTATTGTATTGATGCAATGTAAAATAAATTTTGTGCCATGTACTACATTCTACATTTATTTGGGTGATTTAATATCGGAGTCGGGGACTTTTATGGTTTTATGGTAGAATATCTCGCCTATCCTTAAATAAAATTGCTCCTTAAGAAATACTTTAGGCTTTGGCATTTTACTTTTAATTTTGAGTTGGAATGTTTTGTGTGATACTTTTAACAAATTTTATTTATTTAACGTAATATATACTGCGAGATCAAAAATTATATTGATAAAGGTTTGCCATGGAATGTAAAACGTCTGTCTTAAGTTATATCATTAAGAGTCATACTGATATTTGACTGACATAAAATTTGTAAATACATAATGACAATATGACACTTAGGGCCGGTTTTAGAGTTTGAGTTTAAGCACACGCATAAGCTTGAATTTAAGCCTGAGCTTAAACCAACAGGAGTTTTACAGTATCTTTGGAGTAGGTATGAGGAAAATTACGGTTGGTATTGCGGAAACCCGTAATTGCAAGTTATGTGAATAATTACCGCAGTAATTTTCTTGATAGTTGTTAACGAGTTCGGTTCTTTCTAGGTTATACTTTAGCGAAAACCTTTGTGAAAACGAGTGAAGATGATAGAAAAAGAATTTTTAAACTTCATCACTAGAGAAACATGTCAGTTAAACGAATTAGTGAATTAATATACAAAATTTGCAATTATGTAGATCATATATCCGTATGTAGATTGTATAGATCATAAAAAATCCATTAGATTAATGAATATTCCCACAAATACAATCGCTGTAATTGTTTGTAATTCCACAAGTAGGGCATTTACATAAATTGTCTTACAATAATATACCTATAAGTATCTTAGGATTTATAATTGTAATCAAAGAAAATAGATTTGCTATAAACTATTAAACAATATTCTAGAAATGAATATTATGGTTAAATTGAGATAAGAATTATTTAGAAACATCTTCATTTTCCAGGAAAACTTAATAACAATAAG